>OX402532.1:4573305-5173305 GCA_948098885.1 Drepanosiphum platanoidis
TGAAATCGTACTGATCACATAGGCGCGACTTGAATATTTTTCTTTTTTCTTTTAGGATATTTGCGTGCCAAGACGTTTGATGTAAATAACGCTCGATGAGAATTTTTTCCAATTGGTAATTTTTATTTCAATCAACTCTACGAGTATTATCATCGAATAAAGAAAGTGACAAGAAATTCGAGACACGATAATCGGAAAAATTTAATTTATCGTCGGCGAAATAGATGCAATAACCTACCGTGATCGAATTCAAAATTCAAATAAACAAACAAAACTACTACCCAGCGAGACTATTTTCACGTCGCCTGCCTGACCGTAAAACGGTAAACCCGGAAATAAGAATAATGAGATATGAATACGAGATTTGTTGACTTTCTTTGATCGAACATTTCGGTCTTGTTCGAATCGTTTTCCGACGTGTTTAATTAATTCGTTTGCTATTGTGTGTGTGTGTGTTTTTTTAAGCTTAACCGATTGATTTCGTCTGTTTTTCAGAGGGAGTCAAATATTTAAATTAAATTGTTACGAATGGACGCAATTTTTGCCGACTCCGCGCCGACGTCGGAAGTCCAGTAATAGAAACGAACTACTTCTCAGAACAGGTAAACCTATTGTTAATATTTATCATCTCGGCCCGCGCTGGAATCGCCTGATTATTATTCCGGCCTTATGTCGTCGGGATCGGGCGTTATTCGCATTAACGGTAATTTTCACTCCGTCGTCGTTTCGACATGAAATTTTCACTGAAATTAATCACCTCGTCCAAAATAACGATAGCCAGAACCTCCGTTAAATATAAAACGGAAACACGACCGAGTTATAGATGAAATAATCGAGTTTGGTTTTTATTATGAAATATGATCAACTTAAAACGAGCGTTGTGTGTGCGCGTCGAAGATTTGTACGTGAAATTAATTTCGTCGACACATAATAATTATTACGTGATGACTATAGGGACTATTTTTTATAATGGAAATTTAATTTCTTTCGAGAAAAGTATGTATTTCACTCTTGTAGCGAAAAATTAATTTCATACCCGGAGGTTAAAATAGAATTGAAATTTTACTTTGTATTTTTCGAAATTTTCGTTTTTTATTCAAGTCTTTATTTTTTATATAAAAATGTTTAAAAAATAAAACTATTTCGTGGTCAACACCTTTAAACTTAGTACTCGTAACTTAATATTATAAAAATATACTATACAAATGTATAATAAATAAAATTATTTCGTGGTTAATACCTTTAAAATTATAACAAAGTATTGTAAAATAATATATATTATTTTGTTTTGATTTTTTTTTTAAATTAAAATCCGCGATGCTTTAGAGTTGTTACGCGTTCCATTTTCCTAAAATAAAATAGAGCACTACTCCGACGAAATAAAAATAATTGTCTTTTCGTATTAATCGATTAATTATTGTTTATTAACACGTCGTCGGTGCCGCGGATTTAAATACGAGAAGACTTTCCGAGAACATGGTGTGATTGTAACTGTTATATTTCCGCGTTCGAAATCGGGCGCGCAATGATTTTATCGTTTGGATATTTTACTCGTTGACGTTTCGAAACGGAAATGTCGAAAACGAATTATTCTCGTTTATCGTGCCTAAGACATTATAGATCTGTGTTGTAACAACGAAATAATTTAAATTCCCAACGTTTATACGACGATAAAACAACAACAACAACAACAAAAACGTCGTTACTCGCCCGTAAATTCACTCCAAACCGCGCGTCCCTTTTTATATTATTCGCGTCGCCGCGATTGTTGTATGCGTTTCAACACAGCTATTTAAAATTATTCGGCTCGGGGAAAAAAAAAACAAAAAAACTCATAAACGAAGAATATGCGCGAAACAACAACCTCGACGTTTTCATAAACGAAAACGGCGCGGTGCCGAAAACGGCGTTATTTATCGTTTTAATTCAAACGTCGATTATATATTTCGCACGCAGTTCTGCGCGGCTCGGACGGTTTCAGACCGTCGAAGGTATCCCCGAAAATAGCGATCCCGCGGTCCGAGACGTAATTGAAAAACAAAAATCGTCCCCTCTGTCCGTAGTACGGAGTGCGTTACGGGTAATATTATCGAAATGGAAACCGTTCTCTATTATTTACATCCTTTTCGCGCGTATTTCCATCGCGTTCACACGCCACACATAAACGTGTTTATATACTTGGAATGAAATCTATGTGTCCGCTATCGTCGTGCGTGGTCCTGCCTCCCTCCCCTCCGGAGCCGGATTAAGTATAGCCATCGAGAAGTCTAGGAAAAAACGTTATCGACTTTTAATATTATTCGTCTAAACCAGTGGTTCCCAACCTTTTTTATTCTACGCCCCCCTTTGTATATTTTCGAAACTCTCGCGCCCCCCCCACCTTCTATAACGTGAAAAATATATCACTTTTTTGTGTACTTTACGAAGAAATTATAAAATATCCGGGATGAATTCAATTTTATTGATGATAATAATTATAATTTTTCTTATTTTCCCTACATTTAAAAATAAAAATAATTCAATCAATAAAAATTATATTTCGTAATAACTGCTTGCACCCCCCCCCCAGCAATGTGTACACGCCCCCCAGTTTGGGAACCAGTGGTCTAAACGATCCGACTGACGGCCTACGAATCACAACAACAACAATTTATAGTCGTAATAAAAAAATCAAGTGCTAGAAAAACCTGTCCATACACTTCGAACGAGAATCGTTCGCATATTATAAACGCCATTTTTCCCAGCCGTATACAACAGTATAGTTTATCGACGCAATCGTCAACAACGCGTGCTCGGCCGAAATCTGCGAAACCGAAAAACGATTCGACACGAAATATCCTTCTGGAAATCGCTCGATTGTGCAGGAATGATTTTTTTTAGAAATCCTTAACCCCCCCCCCCCCCGGAATCCCTAGAAGTCACGAACGTCCGACTGACCTTGTCTCGACGACGTGACAACGACTGCTGTCGCGGGATTGACTCTTTCACGCACATGGCGCGCGTCGTGTTCACGCCACAAACCGCGATCGTACGCGTCCGCCGGCTTTTCCAACAACAATTTCACACGCCACGGGGTTAGGTTAGGTCGGGTAAGGTGAGTTGCGTGAAACTTTCCACTGTTCGTCGCCGCGACGACGGGCGCAAGTGGCGCGTGAGTAATTCGGTATGCGGACGGGCTGATAGTAATAATCATATTAATATAATATTGTATAGTGTTCATATATAGACAGTCTCGTAAAAAATAAAAATTCGATTATTGTTTTTATCTTTATGTGCGCCGCGCACGCGCCGCCGTAACGATCGTTCGGTTCGATCGTTTTACGATCGGTGTTTTTATCGCCAAACGTTGTTCGAGCGCCAAGGTCTCGATGAGTTATCGTCTCATTAACACACAAGTGCGCTAAAATAATCATTGTCGAACGGTCAAATATTCTATTGCAGCGGTTCTTAACCTGTGGTCCGCGGCCCCCTGGGGGTCCGCAATACTCTTGTCGGGGGTCCGCGGCAGCCTTAACACCTAACATAAGTCAATACGTGATATGAGCGCATTGCTACAATATTTTTGGATTATTATTTATTTTTTTCATATAAAATTATAAAATTCGACAAAAAATTGGTAGGGGGTCCGCGATTTGTAAAAATCTTTCATCGGGGGCCCGTGTCCTACAAAAGGTTAAGAACCGCTGCTCTATTGTGTACGGTCGCGCGCCGTCGTTAGATTTATTTAGACTCGGTATAATATCTCCGGTATCTCGTCCGGACGATTGGGAAAATCGACTCGTCGTCGTCTTCGATGAAAAATACAGATAATTACGACGGGCTTGATTTTTTTTCCCCCAGTTCAATTCAAACTAAACATTTATATTTTTTCGTTCTCAAAGTATTTTACCCACAACAAACTAATGTTCTTATTACCGATGTCCATAACAGTCGATTTTAAACACAACTCATATCTGTTCAATAGACACGGGCTATCTCTGTTCTCAGTGCAGTTTGTTTTTTCTTTCGCGATCGCGGGTAACGGGTCACTCGCGATTTATAGAAATTATAATATGTTTTATGTCGTCAAATAAACTGACGGGCGCAGACAAATAATAATCGAGAAACTATTATGTAATAATAGGCCGACGCGTCGTCGCGAGTTAAACGAAAGCGTATCTTACTTGACGGATCGAATCCCAACACGTAATCCGGACACTGGGCGAACGCGGTGGCATTAGGTGGCGTTTCTTCCCAGCACGCCCATCCGTCAAAATATCTCGGACACGATTTCTCGGCCGATCTAGCTGCGGAATCGTAATAAACATTATCGGACCGTCGTCGTCGATGCGTCGGAAACGACGAGCGCGCGATTCGCATTGTTATTGGCCTACCTGTGCCGTTGAGAAAACATAGGTTTCGAAGATTGAGCAGGAACACTGTGTTCGAATCGGGTTCCTTCGGTTCTGATTCCGGCATTCTGAAAACGCAAAAAAAAAACATTGATAATTAACGATAAAGACGCGTCGTTTTCAAACCTTAAGTAATATGAAAACGACGAATACTTGTGGCGGATACGAGAGAAGGACGGCTATAATTAATATTTCCTTCCCTTGTTCGTAAAGAAAAATAAAATAAAAGTTTCATCTCCGACTTTTTACTGGACTTTTCGCACATTTTTATCGATCAACTTGGAGTATCGCGACGAGAAAGTTTTCAACGTTATGAAATTATTTATTTTTGAATATTATTAAAATCGAAAGTTTATAATACTATTAATATTACGAGCATATTCATTTTACACGGTTTCGGGTAAACTCATATTATTGTTTATATCATATTCGTTCTTTGCCTACCGCTGCTTGACCGCGTTGTTTAGTACTCGTGTGTAATAAATATTTATCAGAACGCGTGGTAACGGCATGTAATATCCTGCGGTGGTTAAAAATGTCGAGGAGGGACTACGTTCGCTATATTATGGACCGTTCCTATACCAAAGCCTAAAGCTAACCGAACTTTTATAGGGAGCCCAAAGCTTCTTGCAAACTCTAAACCTCCTTCGTTTTTTCCATTAACGCATATTTGTTCATAAAAAGTTTACGTCTAATAATTACCATAAATTATATAACAAAACATAAATTTAACCTGATTGTAATTTGGTAAAAAAAAAAAACAAAAGAATTTGTTCGCGTTTTGAATATGAATTGAAATAAGTATCTCTCTTTCGTCTACTAAACAAGCAGTGACAATATTGAGCTTTTTTTTTGTTGTTTATCAGTAAAATCCGATTTATTCGTTTTCCCGATTGAAATACGCCGTAGCGAGTTTGAGTGTGAAAACTTTTTTCGACTTTATTTATATTATCAATAGGTAGACGACTAAACTATAGCTGCTCATAATGTGTGCAACGTCGACGATTCGAAATCTCAACGGTCGTTTCCGTCGCGGAAGCTTAACGGATTTTCAAAACTCATTAATTCGAATTATCACTCGTTCGGCTCAAACTTTGATACGTCGAGTTAAAATGATTCAATGAACCGCGTGTAATGCACCGTCGTCGTCGCTATAATAGGACCGAAAACATATTTTGTAAAACTACTTCTGAAGAGGCGGCATTTTCGTTACCGAAAACCCGAACGCTCGCGACAATAATAATTTCGCGCACGTTTTCGAATCATTCTTTGTCCAACACTCGTGTGCGACGCTCGCGCGCTCGTCTAATTAGTCAACACTCGCTTTAACTTTAGTCACCGCACATCGAAACAATATATAGTATTTACATAGTTATCAACCGACTCGCGTGTAGCATTTTTCCGTACGTACGAAACATATTATTTTAATTAGAAACGTTTCGCCGAACACTTGTTAATAATTTTCTATCGTCCAAATAGAATTCTCGGGGGGTTAACGATCCAAGCGTCTTTTATAACTCTGGGCAACACTCGTAAACTATAATGGTTTTATCGCACGTTTTATAAACACGTTTTCAGCTATGCTGCGAGTCAGGACCTAGCGAGGACCCGGGCGAGTACATTTTTCAAAGACAGAATCGAGCAAAAGTCGCAGTGCAATCTTCTAATTTACAATTGACAACTATTAGCATATTATTCGTTGAAAAAAATACACATGTAATGTACAGGGCTCGGGACTTAAAGCACTTAAAATCATTAAAATAAGCGCTTAAAACATCATTATAGGCACTCAAATAAGCATTTAAAAAACTTAAATTTAAGCAAAACTATTTATTAAAAAAAAAATAAAATAAAATAAAAATAAATCTTTATCTTTATATTATAAAAAAAATTAAACTTCATTTTCAAGACTGAAGATTGTATGGATTTTCTGAAAAATAAAATGTTAACAATATTTACAAATAGTTGAAAAATAAATAAATAATTAAATCGGACTACGCGACAACGAAGATAAGATAAGAATTATTTTTAATTTTAATTCAATCAAAAACAACTTTGCAGGAGAAAATCATAAAAAAGTATAAAAACTGGTCAAAAAAGCAATAATTATCAGAAAAACTGGAAATAAGCATTTTTTTGAAAAATCACTGAAAAAAGCAAAAAAAAGCACTCTCAAATTTCAAAATTGAACGTGTTGTAACATGACATACACTTCTACAGCACTCTGCTACATTTTAAGTCAATCCATAAAAATAAGCAAATGCTTTAAGTCCCGAGCCCTGGTAATGTACTATATAATATATTATGTAACGTCCGGAACGTTTTTGATATTATTTTAAAATTATTAATAAACGACACTTGATTTCAGTCGTTTTTCCGAGTCGACTGTACACAGCTGTATCTCCGAGACTCGACTAAACGTCCCCGTGCGTCCGTGTGACGTAGACGTAGTAATAAAGGGTGAGATTTATAGAGATATGGCCCTGTGGCGATAATTATTGCGCCGTACAATGTACGCGCGCAGACGATACGCCGAGACTAGTCATGCGCGCACGCGGTTCGCATCGGCACGTTCGCGGGAGCCGGGAGAAATGTCTCGCGGTCATACTACACGATCGGGCGCGATAAATCGACGCGACGATAACGATATCGGAGCGCTGATTTACGACCGACACGGCGGCGGTCCTCGACGATCTCTCGGCCTCGGACGGTGGCGGCGATCGATACGAAATAATTCGGTTTCGTCGCTTGTCCGTCTAGCGCGCACGCTGGCGCATACTAAAATCGATCCGGCAGCTCGGCGGGACGTCTGAATCGACCGACAATTAATTAGCCGTGTATGGTTAATTTATTCAGCCGCGAAAACTTACGGCCCGGACGACCGGCAATACGGCGTCGTAATCCGTTTACGCCGCCGTCGTGGATTCCGACGCGACACCCATACGTCGTGCAGAAACACTCGGAAAGTCTGACGCGTGAAAAAACCGGCGCTCGTATCCGGGGAACGCCGGAGAAACCGTCGTCGTCGTGTTTCGCAGTCGGGCGGATTTTCTTACTGGACACGTCTCGGCCAAACATCGAACTACAGTCGAAATAGTGAAATCGCTCCAGGCACTTTACAACGTAAAACCGCTGAAAAATTATGCGTTCCGAAATCAACGAAACTGCTCAGAGAAGAAGTGATTTTACGCGAAAACTTCAATTTAACTCAAACTGGTAGTCAAAAACGTAAACGGGAAGGGAAAGATCCCGAAGTCGACGAATGGTTTTCATTGATACGACAAAGCGGTAAAGAATTATCCCAGAGAATAGTTAACAACGTCATACATGAATCTTTTTTTATCGTTTTTATATTAATAATCAACATCGATTTATCCGCGATTCAAAAACAATTCTAGATAATATGTTCGATACGATTATATAATATCATTGATTATAAATACTAGTATTTATAATCAATGATAATATATTATTATTACGATCGTTTTGAACGTTTTATCGCAGTAATTAATATTGCGGATCAAAGAGCAGCCGGGTTTCCGAACGTGTTCCGTTCTTCTAATTATAGATACCCTTAGACGCGCTAGAAATCGGACCGTCGCGCGTCGTTAAAAAGCGGCACTGGCAGACCGCGCGCAGAACGTACGTGCAAGCCTCGAGGTGACGTTGTTTCGTTCGGCGTGTATAGTCACGTTTTCTCAAATCCGCGCCGTGTCTCCGAATTATTCCGTTCGTGGCATCCCGTCAAGAGCGTGATTTAATTTTTCAGCCGCGGGGGTGGCTTTTTCAGGGGGCGTACAGTCTGACTTGGAATCCGCGCGTTCGTCTGTATTGAAAATTGTCCTCGATTAATCGAATCGCGGAATCGTATCTCTCATAGTGCTATTGTCGCCGATTTCAATCCAGCGTTCGGCGAGCCATGGTTGTGCACACGATTTCTGTTTCGATTTCGCATAACCTGTATCGTCGAAGTTTGCCCAGGTTTATTAATGCATTCCGACACGAGAGCACCGACGCACGAATCGTTATGGCGGGGAAGACTTCAGACGTGCATAAGTGATGAATTTACAACTAAAAACTTGACTCCGCGTAGACTTCGTGCACCGCGCGATAAAGTTTCGTCGCGTGTTCACCACCGGCAACGGATCCGCTCGTATGCGACCGATAATAACAATAACGTTATGGATTTGAAAATCGATGTAAAACACTTTTATATTATAAAATAATATTAAATAAGCTTCGGCTCGGACGCGGTATTTACTTCATTTCGGCGAATCTTTCCCGTTTTTGCGCTACTCCTACCACCTCGTACGACTTTTACGATAATATAATCACTGCCGTCACGCGGTTTTATCACAACGGCGATAGATTAATAATTATTACTCTTCCGGTGTCGGACAATATCGTTTCAAAGCCGCACAGTCGAATGCGTTATTTCTTGTTTAGCGGTGACGCGCCGTTCGGGGTTCGAAGAAACGTCAACGCTCTACACAGTGAGATCCGAAACGAATTCCGGACGCCATTTTCGTATATTCGTTTCGACTGTCGGCGCGAACGAAAGACCTGTCCGTTATTTACATTCAGTCGAAACCCATTTGATTATATTTGGTTATATTATTCGGTCATTTAAGAGAGAGAGAAAAAAAAACGTTAGGAATAAATAATCTATAAAGTGCGAGACGCGGGAATCATAATTTTACGAATAATTTTACATGAATTTAAAAATCGCACGCTCGTGTACGCTGATTTTATAATATTATGGTATACTTAAATTATACAGGTGTATTGTATGAGGTCATTATATTGTAATCGAATATTAACTTTTTCTCCGCCGCGCTTAAGCGAAACCGATCATTCGCGTAACCGATCTTCATTCCGCCCGACCGCCGCCGGGTAACTGGAGCATCGCGAATTTCACGATTACTTTACAAATTATGTTGTTAGCGTTTTTAATAAAATTCCGTTTTATAGCGCCCGAGCTCGTGAGTGAGACGTATAAAACGCGCTTATTAATTCGTACGCGGTATAGTAATAATAATAAAAATAATAACAATAATTGTGTCGACAACGCGTATAAATACCAAAAGTAATAATGTCGTTCGAAGAGTGGTAGGAAGGAGAAAGCTTTTTGTTTCGCTGGGAAAAAAATCCCCGTGTTATCCTCCGTCTCGATAGTCATAACGACGACGCAATAGCATGTCCCACGCGGTCCACGCGTGCCAGGACTCGTTCGCGAGAACGCGGTAAATATAGTTTTTCGGCAGGTATTATACTTATCTCGAGCCGTCGCGCACGAGGCGGGGAACAGTTATAATAAGTCGTTTAATAACTACTACTATCCGAAAACTAACCGAGAAAACTTCGCTCCACAGTCCTCCGAGCACGAAACGAGTGACGCGCCGCGCGTGTCGTTTTAACGTTCCACCGGTCGGAAACGGTCGGGTTTGGGGCTCTCGAGAGTCTTACGATTACTAATACTTTCTATAAAAATAAAAAATCAAATTAAACAAATCGCTCGTCATTTGTAAAATGTGATGTTTGTCGTTTTAATGAACAGGACAAAAGATTTCCCGGATAACCTGCGAAAATAGAGAAAAGGTTACGCGCACTATTATTTCTACTGGTCGGTTCGAGGATTTCATTAGATTTGAACCTTTTCCGGACAACCTCGGACGCTGGCAAAAAAAAAATAAATACGGTTCGGTAGTTTTTCAGTCTTTAACGGACAAAGAAAGAGAGAAAACGTTCGTTCATATACTCGTATGTATATATGTGTGTAGATTATGTACAGAATATTTCGTGGTTTCCCGTACAATTATTATGTGAACGATCTTACGTGATCTCGGCCGAGTGGAATGGAAAACCTATTTGGCGTTTTGCGAACGCGGGACTTTGAAGGGCGCGGTACTCACGCGGCTGATATCTCGTTTTAATGTCAAATTTAATGCGAACGTGAGCTTTTTCGTCCGTCAAAATCCCCGTTTTGATACGTCATTGGATGTTCGAGATAACCGTCGCGTCGCGCCGCACACGAGCGCGTTTTAAATAAATAACAATCGCAATAACGTTTGATTTCGCGTTGGGTTTCACAGCGAACAATGAATCGAAAGAACGACAATAATTTTCGCGTTGTCCACACACACACGACTGGAAATCACTTGGGCAACGAGAAGATATTAATAACGCATATAGCTACCTAAGAACACGGTCCAACGCCGAGTTGCGGTCGACACGGCGGCGGCGGATTTTTTCGAATCGCGTTCGCACTGGCAAATACCAAAACCACGACTACTACCGACGGGACCGTCCGTCCGCGGGTATCTCGTCGAGACTGTTAAAACGCGGCGGCGGCGGTCGCACTGGCCGGCACGCCGCCTCGCCGACGACACTGAACAGACGTCCCCGCAATAATATTTTTACGATTCCAATACGTTTCCGCGTCGACGTGTGCACGTTATTCGCGCGCGGTATAGGTGCGCTCGAAAGAATTTTTAAGTAGCGTTTAGTATCAATACGATCGCGTAGACATACTATAAACAGTCAGTCGAATCGAACGGGGAAAAGATGAACGAAAAAACTGTCATTTTGAAATCCAACACGAACGAGTAGAATAGAAACACCCGGCGACGAAAACCGATTCAAAACCATGTACGCTCGTATTATAAATCGATACGATCGCCTTTATTCGATAAATAATTACAAAGACTGTGACCGATCTAAACGGCGAGCAATATTATCAGAGTCGCGAGGACAAAAACGTGTAAGCGAAAATTAGCGACGGCGCCGGAACAGTATATAATATTATTATTACGTTATTACGACGACGCAGAGTCCGCGTACAAAGTTTTCGATGTAATATTCCGGTCGGCGAACGGCCCGAGACGTAGACCGCGAACAAAGCGCGTACGCGCGTCGTCATATTGACGTCGAGGGTAGTCTGCGCACACGACGGAATAATTACCGCGCCAGCGAAACGGTATTAAAATAGACATCTCGCTGTCGTCCGCGACGCGTCGTGATTTCGACCCGGTTAGGTTGCACGCGAAAATCGTACGTTATTGAATATAATATCTAAAACTTATAAAAAGTAGGCTGAAAACCGTATGGCTGTTGTGATTAAACTATAAAAAAAAAACGTATTATAATTAAACGTCAAACCTATATAATATGACTCAGTCGTATCGTTTTTATTTCTATTCGTTTAGCGCGAGAGGTACGACCGCGGACACGTTGTTCACCGATCCCGCGGCGGTCGCGTAATTAAAAAAAAAAACAAACGAATTTTACACTTTTTTAATTACATTTTACATTTTTATAATATTACGACGATGGCGGTAAACATAATATTTTCTCCGATATCGTGGGCGGCGCGCGGTGGTCCGCCGGCGATACAATGTGCGACGTATGGTTCGAAGTTTGTACGCGGAGCTTTGTTTTCGAAAATTTAATTTATAAAATAATCATTTCGGAAGACCGTCTGAAAACTGCTCGATGAAAATCGATTGTGCGCTGACTCGACTCCAAATGTCGAGAAGACTAAAAACATAATCGTTCGCGTCGAAACCTACTTAATATTTTCTTCTTTCGATTGTAATTCGGTAAACCGATGAAAACCATTCGAATAAAATGTACAGTTGTTATTAATAATTGTCGTGTGAGGGAAGTAATCAATAGTGTTTTGGAAGTTTGGTCATTTCAAAACCGTAGAAATCGGTCGGTAGTGTGTAAAAAATCCCGACGAAAAGAAAACGAATAAAAAAAAGGATGATTTTCATTCAAACACGTGACGCGTTTTAATATACAATACGATATTTTTAATTTGTAATACTATACGGCGACGACATCTGTTTCGTCATTATCGGGTTTCGTTTTACACGAGGCGCGACGATCCTCCCGCCTTATCTGCCGCCGTGTATTCCTCGGAGAGTCAATATTATATTATGGTCTGCGCCGGTCTCGCCAACGAATTCAGTGCGGGCCGCTCGGTTTTTTTTTTATTATTTTCACAATCGATCGGACGTGTTTCATTCGTCGTCGATGGAAGTTTAACGTACAAAACGCTCTCGCGGACAACGCGTCGCCTAAACGTTCGGCGCGTTCAAGTTTTATCTCACGGGTCGTTTCCCCGCGGAATACCCGTTGACAATGTGACACGGTCGGGACAACATTTTTTACTAGTTTTTAGAGTAGGTTTAATCTCGCGTCACCGGTAAAACGTTACGAGCGCGCAATATCAGCTAATATTCACATCGATATATTTTTCAAACTTTACATATTTTGAACGCGAGTCGAATCCGCCGTATGAATTACATATTACACGTATTTTATTGGCAGCCGACGGCCATTCCTATACTGCGCGCAACACACAGTATAATAAAGTCAAAACGTAAATAAACATCCATCGCAGCGCGTGTACTTCATTACGTTATAACTATCATAAACACAGACCCGTTTTCAAACATAACCGTTATACACTATTAAACTGCGGCGGCGGATTCGTTTCCGATTCGTTTTCAACGCTGGATTATATTATAAACTTAAATTTATATCAACGTAATCCCATCGGAAAACTATTCATATCTATTAAAGTTTTACGATCAAAACTAACCAAATACATTATACGCTCGATTCTTAACGTTTTATTTATAGTCTTTGAAACCTCTACCGGGCAGAGTCTTGACGCTCTTAAATTATCATTATCGCGGAGGAAAAAAATCCACATAAAACAACGGAAGACGACGGGATTCGGTAAAATAACGTTTTTTATGTGTGTGAAATCGAACGATTTCGCAAAGTCCGAGGCAAACGGAACACGTAATTAGGGGGGCAGAGTGGTGTTCGTCTCTGCGAAAAACCGGCAGGACGACGGCGTGTTATTCGTGTGCGAACGTGTAGGTCCGACGAGGAGCGCACGCCCGACAGCGACGGATCCTTTTGGTTTTCACTGCGCGCGGTTTCGTCGGAATAAATAACGTTTGCCCCGACGGATTTCGTCTGAAGACTTTTTCATTTCGGTATCGGAAAAATCACATTCTCCATGAGTATGCGCGCTTGTTTCGTACGTTCCGGGTCGGATTTCGCGCGACTGTTTCGGCGCCGCCGCCGCAGTTTTATTCTCCGAAAAAGCGTCCGCAGCAGACGGGCTGAGAGAAAAGAAACCAACGCGTCTCGTAAAACCAATAATATGCATTGCCGACTCTCCGGACGATCAGAAATAACAAAACGTATATTATCGCGCTCGTTTCGTCGAAATCCTTTATTGTTTCGGCCGCAGTAAAAGTTACGAGTCGAACAAAACGTTTGCATATTTATTACTACGACCGTTGCCGTTATTATTATGATCGGTGTATAAAAAACGGCCGTGGGAATTGGCCCCGGCGACGACGACGTGTTCATTAAGACGAACAATAAGAGAGGAAAAAAAAAAATTAAACGACACTGTAAAAAGTTTCGAAACGCGACGACGACGGCGCGGCGTGTCGTATACGTAGCTGCCGTAATTTAAGTTTGTAGAGAAGAAGAAGAAAATGTAGAAAAAATGCGATCGAGACGCGTAAACGGTCCGCGACGATATCGTTTTCCCCGCGCGATTATTTAGACAAAACACTCGGTCGCCGTATTTGTACACACACAGTAGAGCCTCGACGAATTCCGGACGAATTCGGACCGACCATCGTCCGGATTACCGGAGGTCTTACAACATTACCTACTCAAATGTCTAAAATTTTTATTTTCAATGTATTTACGAACAAACGGACTCGCGCCGCGGCGCGTTCGCCGGATTATCGGGGGTCCGGACTATCGAGGCCAGTTTACGTGATTTATTTCTTTTTTTCGCCGAACCTATTGTTTCATGAATCCGTACGAATAATAATATAATATTAGCGGAATGTCAACGGAACGATATTAAGGAACGGCGGCGACCCGCGCGCGTCGTCGGGCGTTTCCCGAGTAAATTATTTGTTATTAACGTTTTCGTCCTGGCGAATACGCGTTTAATATGTTACATAAACACCCGTACTCTGTGTGTGCGCGCGCCGCGGCCGCTCACATCTCGCAGGATTTCGCAAAGCTAATAATATATTTCGCACATAGTACATAATATTATAACGGGAAAGCCACGGTGCCGACGACGACGTTTCCTTCTTTCTATCGCACCGTTTCGTCGAGTCCGGGTAACAAAAGAACGACGATTATTTTTCTAGATAAGATGCAGATTATTTTCATAAAAAATTCGTCCGGACAAAGGCAACACGATAATATTATGTAACTATCGTCCGGACAAAAATAGTAACGTTTTCACCGAGACGATAAAATAAATAGTTTTAAAATTCGATCCGTGAAATGCGATTTCGGCCGAAAATAATATACTCAAACGAGCAAAGTAAAAACGATCGAAATTGATAAATCTACATAATTTGAATTGATCACCTTAAATTCAACAATATTTTAATAAGGCTCACAACGTAGAAATTAAATAGACAGTAGAAAAAAATCATACGAATATTAAACTAAAAAAAATCGTTTGAAACCAATATTGCCATGGCTGTGACAAAATAATCATAAATCTGAGTAAATCCTTAGCTAAAAATGTCAATTCACTGTATTTTCGAATCGAATCGCATTTAGATACTGTTGTGTACGTCTAAGTAAACACTTAAAACGAGTCTTTTGACTACTAAATTTTATTTGCGAAATATACAAAATAATGTCAACAATTTTACTAGACGTTCTGGATTTACGAGAGGCTCTGAAAAACTGACGACTTCCGAACGACTCCAGAGACACACTCGGACTTCCCGTCCTCATTAATTTAGTTAGCTCTTTACACTGGATTAAGTGGATTAAGCAAAACAATAATGTAGCACACACAACAACAAACACATAATTACAAATATCTATAAATAGATAAACAACCAGAGTTCATAACAGTGCGGGCTTTTTTTTTTTTTTATCTAAGATTAACTAATTAGATAATTTTCGCAGTATAAAAGAGTATTTTTTTTAATCGACGCTGACCAAGAGCTACGGTGCGCCGAGGATTCGACAAAGAACACACACTGCGTGTGCGTGCGAGTTTATCGTTATCGCTATTTTTATTTTGTACGAATTTCGCAATAGTATATTTTGTTATTGTGACGACGCACAAAAGACGAAAAAAACGGCGCGTAATTTTTAAGTAGCGTTTCAATTATTTTCATATTATCGTCCCGCCGCGCGCGATGTCTTTGACGAAAAAATAAAATAAAAATATTACGTATTTAAACAAAACACAACGACGCGAAAGTTCGGTCACCTCGCCGGCGTGGAGTTTTTATACTTTCGTCCCCTTTTATTATTGTTTATTGTTGTATAGATTGTTGCCGGATCGACAGACACGATTTCCCATTGTGTTTTTAAATAATTGTAAATCGAAAAAACGATTTTTTTTTTTTTCTCTTCGCCCGCGTATTTTTCACCAGACAGAATAATACATCCGAATCGTTTGGAATTTTATTCAAATAAATCGTCGTGTTTTATTTTCACAGTACGTATAAAAATACGCATTATATACCACGTCATGTCCGCGCGTATGATATTATAGACGAATCGAATTGCGACGGTGAAATTAAAAGAAGAAAAATAA
Organism: Drepanosiphum platanoidis; assembly: GCA_948098885.1. Taxonomy (NCBI): domain Eukaryota; kingdom Metazoa; phylum Arthropoda; class Insecta; order Hemiptera; family Aphididae; genus Drepanosiphum; species Drepanosiphum platanoidis. The sequence continues at coordinate 4,589,323 of OX402532.1, forward strand.
CGACGTTATTCGGTTTCGATTTCGTATATACTCGAGTTTCTAGAAAGCGGCGACGACGACGCGGTATATATAAATTCGTTTCTAATAATAATAATAATAAGACATCGTCATGCGATTGTAAATTAATATTCAAGCGACAGTCGCGGAATCTCGTCGCGCGATTGTATTATAATGCTAAAAATGTCAGCTCGCGACTGTTTTAAATTTCGTATTTTTATTTTTTTTTTTCAAAAGCGAACATGTTTTCGCGTTATATTTAAAAGATCTTTTAATGCATATCAAATATTATTACGAACGACCTCGGAGGAGGAAAAGTATTTCGTTCATGAATAAAATATAACATTGAAAATGTATTACGAATTTACATGCATGTATTACGACAACGTTATGTATAAACCATCATATTATTATGACAATCTCTCAATCTGCGACCTCGTTGCGAGATAAAAAAAAAAAAAAAAACTACTATAAACACGATATTTAAATATTCAACGAATAAAGAAACAAACGACCTGCGAAAAAAACATCATGCACTCGTGTGTTATTTGTTGTACTACTCGCGAAACGGGCGCGTGTGCCGTTTGAATAATAATAATAATAATTATCCAATTAGCTTCGTTAACAAACGAATTATTTTTAATTAATTTGTCGAAATCAAGTGCGCCTTATAAATAATAAAAACGTTATTAATACGTTTTGAACTTGGTATTTAAATTTATAACTTTTTACAACAATAATTACGTATTTGATATCCGCGCGCGTAAATAATACACGTACGTCCTCGTCATAAAGATTGTACCTGATTTCCGTTGGTAACAAAATTATCGACGGAAAATTTTATTCGGCTTCTCGAGTACGATATTACGCTTCGAGTATAGTGCACGTTGCATATTATTATTTAAAAGCGAGGCGAAGACACAAAGATTTCCCAAACCGCATTGTTTCGTTTCGATAAAATTCGCGTCTACGCGGCGCGGCGGCGATGTGGATTTATGAAAAAAAAGAAAAGAAACGATCGCGTGAAAAACCAGCTTTACGCGAGACAAAGGCGAAAGTATAATAATTATTACGGTTCGGCGAGTGCGTATAGCCTCGTGTTTAATGTTTCCCGATTCGGTTTAAAATAATCCTGGGTCCTGTGATGAGAACGCGTTTTCTCGAATCCGCGTTCGCGGTATTCCGGTAATAACCGCACGAGCGACATCATAATAACGTAGCGATTTTCAGTAGTTATAATCAGGGCTCGAGACTTGTAGCATTTGCACTTTTTTTTTGTAGTTTATGAAAAGATAGCAGAGTAAGCAATAAATCCATTTCAGACAAAAATGAACTCAATACCAAAAGTTTTTAGTGCATATTTTTGCATATTCTAGAGGTTTTGCTATTTTTTCGACTATTTTGCTATTTATTGCTAATTAATGTAAAAATCGAAAACTCAGTCCTGCAAAAATACATATTTCGGCCACTCATCAGTGATCGACAGTCTTGGGACATTATAAAACTCATTGTTATACTCAAATATTCGGAAACACATAATAATACAGTGCAATTATGAAGGTACAAACTGCATGTAATAGTTACTTTTAAATGATTTATTGATTTTAAATAATTATATTTTACAGATTGACAAAATTCGACACATACAAATTAATTCTTATTAAAGAAAAGAAAAGAACAGGAAAGAGTTTTTAGTCATTATTTGTAGAAAATTATAACTGTAAAATTATATAAAAATTTTTCTTCAAATTTTAATAATTATAATAAATTCATAAATGTCTAAATAAAAATTTTAAATAAATAATTTTTAAAGCAAATTTTCATATTTTTAGTGCATATTATAGCGCATATTTTACATTTTTTCGGTGCATATAATAGCGCATGTTTCATGATTTTTTTAGTGCTATAAGTCTCGAGTCCTGGTTATAATAATTCGCGTATACTCGTTTGTGTTTTATTCCGTCGAGATTTGTGGACGACGTAGTCTACTGTAACGCTTTGCAACGTTTCGTACGTCGCAAGTAAGTAGAATGTTGAATCGACCGTTGAAAAGTTTATGTCAAAAAGTTCGATTACTACGACGTTATTATCTGCGGTTGTAACTCTCATCGTCCGGACGACGGAACCGACGACGCGGGGCTACAAACGAGATCGAGACAAATCGATTTCCGTTGGAAACAACAACGTACGTTTGCCGTGTAGTACTCGTGTTATCGATCTGGTCGAGAGTATTGGGCGGGTCAGAGCGGCCGACGCGTATAATTTGTGACGGAACTTTTCGGGAAAACATTTAATTGGAACGACCGAAACGGCGACGAGTTCGCGTGACGAACGCAAACACGTGGCGGATCCGAAACCGTGTTCCGCTCCGCTCGTCAGTGTGTGTCAGATGCGCAATAACACTGTACGGACAATAATTGGCGGCTCCCGGAGAGCTCGAGAAACGGGAGCCGAGATCTAATCGATTTCCTCGTGAGCCGTTGCCCGTCTGTCATGTCCGGTCGCGCGTTTTCTCAAAATCAATAATTAAAACGGCCGCAGTGCAGCCACCGAGTACCGCGGTCGCGTCGCTCGCTCCATCCACTACAGGTTAAACAAAAACGATCGTCATTATCGCATTATTTATAATATTTGACAAGACGACGCGCGGAATGGATTCGGACGAAAATCGTAGGCTTTCTCTGATCGGTTTTTAGCAGTTCAATATACAGTAGACGCCGCTTATAAGACTCACTTTGAAACCAGCACACATTTTTACGAAATTTGAGTCTTATAACCGAAGTGTTGAGCCTTGTAACCGATTTTTTTTTAATGTATTTGGATTCGTCCGGACCGTTCCAGAAGATTTTGAGTCTAATAAGCGACTGAACCTATTATATCCGTGAGTCTTATAAGCGGCGTCTACTGTATTATCGTTCGTATGGCGTCCGAAATATTTCGTCGTCCATTTGTTCACGTTGGTTTGTTTTTTTTGGTTTTTTCCAACATTATTTTGTTTTACTTCAAGGACGTTAGTCAAATTCAAAGTCACATTCAAATTCATTTCAAATGCTATTTCGACGTCGAAAGCGTCCGGCGATAGAAACTCTCTATCGAGTTGCCCATTCCCGTCGTATATTGCGCAAACGATTTGTGCGCGCGTATCGGCGTTTCGCATCAGACCCGATGGACTTTTCGCGGCGGATTTTCCGACCAAATAATTCGCGACCCGCCTCTACACACGCGCGCGCTCGGTTCGTTTTATCCGCGCGTAGTCTCTTATTGCGCGCCACACATTTCTCCGTACCAACTAATATAACCTTTATCGTCGGGTTTTTTCTTCTCCCTCTTCCGACGAGCATTCTCTGTCTAATAGGTTTAATTTTTTTTATTTTCCCTCGCCATAAAATTAATCTTACCCCCGGCTCTGCGGTCGTATAATGGAATTTCGGTTTCCTTTCGTTTCGTTTTCCCGAAGTCCGCGGTTCGTTTTTGCGCATTTTCGTAACGTTTAATCCGCAAACGGCACGCGAATTTTCTGCCGGCCAAACGCCCGTTCATTGTTATTATTATTATCGTAATAACGTGTCGTTCGGTAATGCAGCGTATTATACTCGACCGCGTTGCACGGCGCGAGCGTTTTGTGACGAAAATAAATAAATCGCGAACGCGAGTAGAACTCAAAGCTCGTAACGATCTGCATTGGATCACCTAGGGTCGACCGAAACCCCGATCGTCAGATGCTGGATTTTCGTCGAGGTGGTGAAAAATGTTATGTTTTTCGGGATGTAAAATTCAAAATTTTACGCGTCGTTTGAAATTCAAAAAATAAAAGGAAAATATGATTTTTTCCTAATTATTACTCGGGTAACAACAAACGTATGTCGCGAACAACGAAAATTACTACTTGTATTTTTTTAACCACTCGGCGGTCCGACGACGTCGAGAACAATCATCACGCGCGTCGCCCGTAGTGTTTTAACGTCCGAAAAATTCCCTTTGAAAAATACATTTATGACCGCGGGGAAACTCTGGAAAAAAAATGCACCGACCACATTTTATAATTAAAAATTAAATTTTTTTTTGTTTTATTAACTTTTAACGAGGGTTGAACCCGATGCTATTCCACAACATGTAAACGCCAAGTAAAATGTTCCCCGTTTTCTAAGTAAGTCAACAGTCGCGGTTACGTGGAAATGTTTAGAATTTGTTTTATGTTGGTTTGTAGTCAGTGTGGTGTTTTTTCAAAGTCAAAAAAGATGTTTCGTCTCGACTGGTCTCGACCGGTCTGCAACGCGTTGCCGGTACGAATTATCGATGTAGGCGAGTATTCGTCGCCACGACGACGTTTGACAGCTCTGATTTCATTCGAATCACCGTAATGCTGTTCGATTATAAATTATTTTTTATCGCGAGCGCGCGCGTCTAACTGATGGTCTTTTCTCGCTGATCGAGTAGCACGATACGTGTACGTGTACGATTGTTTCGTAACCCGAACCGCGAAAATCTCTATTAAATTATAAAGGACTTGATGTGATTACACGTAAAAGGAAAGCATGATTGATCGTGGTGGTAAGAGTACTGTATTTTATCAAAGCGAATACGGACTATTAAGCTCAGGTGGGTTTTGTGCGCGCGCGGTGAAATATAAACCTTCCGCGAGAGCTGCGGCAGGAGGGGGGGCGAGGCAGACCGCCCGAACCGGATGAAATCGTATGGATTTATTAACATCTTCGCCTTTCATGTGCCCTCCCCCCCCCTCGCGCCGGAGGAAAACGCAATTAAGAAAAACGAGTGTATGCGATTGTATTACATTAACGGCGACGGCAAAGGGTGAAAGAAAAAATTGTAAAGTGACGATTTGTCAACGCCATCTCCCACACCACGTCCCTCTTTTCACCGCGGTGTCGTCGTGCTTTAACGACCTAGCGTATCGTTTAATGTACACTCATATCACGCGATATAATACGGCGCGTACGATATAAATATTAGCATTAACGCGCGAAGGATACGGCCGTCGGCAAAACGTTCCGCCGTCGTTTTTTTTTTTCTACTTTCTTCCTTCTAATATTTACAATGTTTAATTGAAAGCGCGAGCAGATAAGAGTCGCGACCGTCGTCGTATACATACGTGATCGTGTGACGTTCGAACTACGGCTGTGGTCTACAACACTAGTTACGGCTAGTGACTTTTTGTGAATTCGAGTCACTAACATTCTATCCGTTTAGGTCCGACCGCGTTTTTATCAATCGATGTGCATCATTCGCGCCGGTCATCATTAAGTACATGAAAAATAAGTTTACGGTTGATTTTATTTACCTTTTCCATTTTGACTTGTAATACGACTTGCCGTGTCGATTTCTTCTTAAACGTTTGTTCGGAATCAACATTTGTTTCGTCTTCCAATTATTATCAAATAGTGTTATGATAAAAAATAATTGTTTTACGTACGCTATATACCATGCGCGACGACGTCAACCCTTTTCGATCGATTCCGGATATAATAATATGTATTACGTTTGTATGAATTTATATAAATCCCGACTATAATCGGCTTCGGTTATTCGAGTTATTATCAGTTATTGAGCATAATATCGTTCTCGACGATATCGATTGGGCGGCGGTTTCTTAAGGACATCTGAGACGCGGAAAACGAGGATAAATATTTCTAAACCCTGTCGATCTATCCTCACATGCCGACGACAACGGTTAGCAGGAAAATAACTATAAACGAGCGTACAGCGACCGATGCAAAAGGTTGCGAGAAAACGCCGCGCGACCCATCGCTCTGTAGACGTGGCGCGTCGTGTGTGTATAATTTATACGCGCGCGCGACGAGCCGCCTCTTTGATTGCTCCTCGCGCTTTCCGTTTATATAGTGTTTTATTTCGGTCTCGTATGTCGCGCGGTCTCCCTCGTCTCTCCTTCTCAACGCTCGGTTTTCGCACAAAGCGAAGTTAGTCACACACGCACGCACATAGTCATCTTCACTTTGTCTCCGTTAGAGACGTTGGATTTCCCGTTTGAAATATATTATACTTACCATTCGCAGGTTCTCTTTAATTCGACCCTTCTCGTTTGCACAGACTGCTTTTAAAAACCCTCCCGATGTAACGCGTAAGCGTGTATAATTTAACGAAACTCCCGTACTCTAACCAGAAGGAAAACGAGCGTTAGATTTTTTATGCCGTTGAAACCCGATGGACAGTAGTCATTATTCGTACCTGAATTTGAAACAATCAACAAAAAGTCGAAAATCACGAGTGAATTTCAAAAATCGGACGGTACTCGTTGTCGCGGTCGAATCGCTCGCGTCATCAACAATGCGAGATAACTACGACCGCCGCCGACCGCCGCGGAGTCCGAGTGGTCAGCGACCTTAATACGTCAACGTCAATAAGTTTGATAATACGTTCAATTCTGCGCGTACTGCGGTGCCCGTGCACTGCGGTAACAACGGGAATCGAACAATCCCGAGACTCCGAAGGACTCGCGCGTAATAATCCTGCTCGCTTTGAAATTTCTCGACCCTTTCTACAAACAGTTCCCGGCACAACGCTCGACCGCTCGACGATCCGCATAAAACGTACCAGTCGCGTGTGGGCGACCATTTGAATGGAACGAGATTTACAAAACGGTGCGGACTGGTTTTCGCGACGTAAACCATTTTCGGTGAAAAATCGTGGAGTTTTTTTTTCCATTTTGAAAATACGGCAATATTACTGTGTTTTTACCCCCTCGGGGGTCGAATTTTAGAGACGTTCTATAGCTCCGAACCTTCCCCGAGATTTGACCAATCCATTAGTGAAAACCGTACTTAAGCTTCTATTTTATATGTATATTGAATAATAGATAATTGATATTATGAAACTATGTGAGACGGATATCGTCATAAGTCGGATCGTGCCGATTTTTTTCGCATGTCTCTCGTTCAAAAGCTGAAATTATACCGCGCAGATTTTCCCCAAAGATATTATAATTTATAGGTGGTTATACCCAATCGACGCGGTATTTCTCGCGATGATCGATTGCTGGGCGCCTGGCGAAGTTCTCGAGGCTCGTGGCGAGACGTCGCAGCCGCCTCTTCGTACTCGTAATTACTAATTCGTTCGCGCGCGCGTTGACCTGGCCGTGTACAATTAGGTATGCGCGCTACAGAAAAACCCATATTTCAAATGGAAACACGGGCGTTTGGAATTTCTTTACGCCCGGTATTCGCGGCACTTGATATTTACTGTTTTTGCGACTACCGAAAATCCACGATTATTAACCGGAATGTGTACGGGTCGACTGGAAAACGGGCCGCGCAGTAAAGGACGAAAATTAAAAACGAATTCGTCGTCGTGTACCAAAATCTAGTTTTGTTTTCGATCGCGAACACAAAACATGAAAACGAATCGTTTCTCGAAAGAAAACGAACGAACGAAAAATAACGCGAAACGGTACTCGCGCGCTCCGAATATGAAGTCGATAGTGAAATTCGATAATTTAGGCTTTACCAAATGATTTTTCGGAAACGTGGCGGACATCCGGAACGCGATCGCCGAGACGAGGTCGTCAGACCGACGACGACGACGGCAGTCGCCGATATCCGAACCGGAAAACGCCGCCGCGCCGCCGGTCCGAGAACGTCATTGTTGCGTGTGGATTTCGACCAGAATTGACCCGTCCGTGAATAATACATCGCGCGTCACGAGGGGCCGTATCCGAAGACGTTTGGCTTTTATAAATTGATGCGTGCGCAAACACACGTGCATACTTAATCTCCGCGCGGAAACGTAAAATATTCAATCGACAAAACCGGAACCCGGTGCGAAAAACGGCGTCCAATTCGCGTCGGTCGTCTCGGGATCAAGTATTTATACGATATTTATTTCGCGATAGATCTGATTGGGTAAGAGAAACGTCCGTACTCGAGTGGAGACTTATTGCTTTTGGACGCGAATCGGCCGTTGTGGACGACGGCGACGACAGTATACGCAAACAATTGTCGAAAAATATAACGCTGGCCGAAAAAAAACTCCGTATACACACAGTAAAACCTCTCCACAACGGAATCGTTCGTTTTGGACAGTGTTCCGTTATAGAGAGAATTAATTTCACTAGTAATTTGAACTCGCCGCCGGTTCGATAGTCCCACTATTGAAGTTTTCCACGATAAAGAGGGTCCGTTATACAGAGGTTTTACTGTACCGCATAATCCGATTGTTTACGGTCATCGTTTCGTTTGCTCGTCCTCGGGGTTTCCGAGCGCAGGAAAATGTCGTTTTTATCGTATTCCCGGGCTTAAAATACGATTGAAAATCGCCGGGACCCGATCGCGCGGCGACAAACGACTTGAAATTAAAAAAATAAAACGGCGCGGATTAATATCGTTACGTCCGATCGGTTTTACTCGTTCGGCGGGCTAAGCAAATTTACAATATTTTCTAGATCCAAATGTTAATTATCTGCTCATTGATTACACTATAATATTGATAACAAGTGCGTGAGTTATCGCAACACGACGAATAAAATAGTTTAAACCGATAACGACCGAACACAAATCATTAGAGAGAAATGAAATCGACGGCGCGGCGCGGCGTTTAAAAATCGCCGAGATTTCTGGTACTCGCAGAGTTCAAAAACGGGTGCACGCCGTTCGGTCAAATAGAATATCGCGCGATTTTCTTCTTTCTCGTCGTCGTCGTCGTCGGCCTATCGTCGCAGCTCTAGATGAAACAATTTTTTATTTTTTTTTTTAATTACAACGATCAATCTCTCTCCGTACGAACACGACCGACAGCAAAATATATTTCGTATAATCATTATTATCGCTATGAATAATTCATCTCGGACAAATGTTTACGTCGAATATTTATTGCGGTACGAACCAATTATACGCGGCGCGCGGCCGACGATGAGAGCATATACATGTATATTATGTGTATTTGGTCGCGGGATTTGTTGCTGTAAGTGGCCTCCATTTGTCAGTTTACAAATCGGTTCAAAACATATAATATTCAACACGACGACGGAATATTATTATTTCCATAGGAAATTCGGAAACGCACTCGGAACCTTGCCCCGCGCGCGCCGGACAACCCGACGGCTTAAAAACGTTTACCGCGCGCCGCCGGACGAGCTCATTATTATACGATAATTATATCGTCGTATGGGCGAGCGAAATAATTGAATTCGGTTTTTAAGCGCCGCCGCGCCGCCGCCAAATGGCGCAGAAGCACAGCGCGCGCCCGCCCGGATTTCGTTCGTCCAAATCGTTTATTCGCAATAACCGCGGGCGGATCGACGATTATTGCTCGTATCGCGCGCGGGTTTTGCGCCGGAGAACAGACTATACGGACGGGGAAACGGCCCCGTCTAAAATCGTTCGTTTTTAGTACGTCACGTTAAAACGCTATTGTGTAACCGAATTCGTATTTTTTCGCGAAATTCCGAAACCTAACCGCCCGCTATCGGACCGTTATGAAAGTTTCGGAGATCGAAAATCGAATCCGTTTGTTCGTCTCTCCGAAAACATAATCGGCTATTTCGAAGCTCGTAAGAGTGAGCGCAGTCGTATCGGCTAGTTAATACATTAGTCAAAATTAGATAACCTTTTCAACGGCCGTCGTCGTTCGTCAACGCGAAAACACGTGCGGATAGATAGCGCGGCCGTATAAAAGCTCCGGCGCGAGTTACAGGCCTCGTGGTCGTAACGTATCGTACTTAAATCGACGTATTATTATAATGCGTATTTTAAGTATATATTTTGCACGTCGTCGATGTCGGCGGTCGGCTTCGGGAGCGCAAGTGAATCGCTTATTGCAGAAACCCCATAAGTGACAGAAATTGTAAACCAACTTTTTTTTTATTTTCTTATATTCTAAATTCCATACCGCACTCCAAGAACAAAACTGCCACAACTCGAAATTCATCAATTTTGAGTTATGACTACTGTTGAATAGAGAAAAATAACCTCTATAAAATGCAATAACGCCACATTCAATATCATTTTTCATTTAGCCACTATAGAGATTATGTGTCAGTATTGAATTATTTAAATGTTAGTTAATTTTCAATGCAAGAGAGCCATATTTACTTTATGGCTGTATACTTATTTTAATTTATCCAAATTATCACTGAAGTCAAAATTCAAGACTGCCTTATTTCTTCTTGTGGCGTTCTTTCACTGAATAAAAACTAATCATCGTGTGATATGTTGAGTGCAAAACAGCAATATTTAGAGTTGTGGCAGTATTGCATTTTATAATTTGTGATAGTGCAGCCACAACACGAAATATGACTATAAAGTGGCCATCTAAAAATCAATTTCTGTATGCAATACAGTCACATCTCAAAATATGGCATTCTTGCATTTACTTGAAAAATTGTAAATGGCTACAAGTCTAAATTTTTTGGGTTTAAGAGTGAATTTCATAATATTTGAAAAAATAATATTGTTAAGTATGATTGTAAGTATTTAAGTGTTAAATTTCAAACGCATAAGTAAAAACCTCATCAAAATATCCTAGGTCCAAACTTCAAATCGATTTTTCTCAAAACTATAAATTTTGAGTTGTGCCAGTCTTGTTCTAGCAGTTCTATACTCGCCAAGTAATAATTACTTCCCTTCAACCTTGGCGAGTATATGAGTGTATTCGGTGTTGCGTATAGAACATTCCTCTTCCGACTTCCAGGAATGAAAAAAAAAAAAACAACTTTTAGGAAAATGAGAAGTTTTTATTCATTTCTCGAAAGTTTAAATTTCTGTCACTTATGGGATTTCTGCAATAAGCGATTAAAGTAAGAGAGGCGACGTCTGGATTTTCGAAGTAAAATAAAACGCTCGATTTTTGAACAATTTCTACGCCGAATAGACCCCGTTTAGCAGATATAATAATCGCGAAAACTCGCCTGTAACGATCAAATAAACGCAGCCGAGCTCCAAAGTATTCGTGTGAATAAACAGACTTTCTCTTTTCATTTTTTGTCGTCGTCTCAGTCTTGTCCGTCGTTCGTTTGCTCGTCGTCTTATATATATTTTTCATGCTCGACGTGCGTTATTTGTCCGTGTTTTTTTTTAGCGAGTTGCTAATTATTTACTTCGACTTAAACATTTCGTATTGAAAAAAAAACCAGTTGGTCTTTCGGAGGTCGATCGAAACACGTGTGAAATGTTGGATATTTAAATAACGACTTGCGATTCGGCAAGCGTCGTCGTCCTGCGCGGACCGCGGTGACGTGCGAACGGACACGAGCGTGTCTAACTTCTTACGGCGACGTCACCGTATCATATTTTACACCCAAAGTTCGCGGGGAGATTTAATTTTTTTCTTGAATTTCAAACACTAGCATACCATTAGGTGGTTACACTTTGAAACGCGTATTTTTTCTAATGTTATATTATCGCTATGATCGCCAGTAAAGCGCAATGTTTATATTTTCGTACGTTTTTCAGTTTAGTATAATACACCGTCGAACTCGACTGTATTTAACCATTTACATAAATATATTTTGATAATAGTATCGTAAAAATGTTTGTTTTATTTCACATGATAATACGTACCTGCTCGACATCTGGGTAAATATTTATTGAGTATCAAAGACTTTATACGCCGCGCCGTTGGGTTATATTTTGAATTTTTAATGCGTATTTTCTCTAATGTTATTTTTTCCCATTCGCGAATCGAGCGAAATAAAACAAACCGTTTTTTTTTTAAGTTAAGTTTTCACCAATGGATTCGCCAAGTCTCGGGGAAGGTTTTGAGCTATAGTACGTCTCGAAAATCCAACCCTAAGTGGGTTAAAAATGGAAAACTTTAAATCGTCGCGAAAAAAACCACGTCACCTCCTGAACTCCTGGTACCAAATTTTCGATTTTTCGACTTTTTTCCGTTTTGCAGTCAAAATAATAGTAATAATAAATAATAGTCATTAAAAAGCCCTTTTTTTCCGTTTGTGAGCGCATATCTCGATAAGTACTCGGTGGATTTAAGTTAAGTTTTCACCAATGGATTCGCCAAGTCTCGGGGAAGGTTTTGAGCTATAGTACGTCTCGAAAATCCAACCCTAAGTGGGTTAAAAATGGAAAACTTTAAATCGTCGCGAAAAAAACCACGTCACCTCCTGAACTCCTGGTACCAAATTTTCGATTTTTCGACTTTTTTCCGTTTTGCAGTCAAAATAATAGTAATAATAAATAATAGTCATAAAAAAGCCCTTTTTTTCCGTTTGTGAGCGCATATCTCGATAAGTACTCGGTGGATTTAAGTTAAGTTTTCACCAATGGATTCGCCAAGTCTCGGGGAAGGTTTTGAGCTATAGTACGTCTCGAAAATCCAACCCTAAGTGGGTTAAAAATGGAAAACTTTAAATCGTCGCGAAAAAAACCACGTCACCTCCTGAACTCCTGGTACCAAATTTTCGATTTTTCGACTTTTTTCCGTTTTGCAGTCAAAATAATAGTAATAATAAATAATAGTCATAAAAAAGCCCTTTTTTTCCGTTTGTGAGCGCATATCTCGATAAGTACTCGGTGGATTTAAGTTAAGTTTTCACCAATGGATTCGCCAAGTCTCGGGGAAGGTTTTGAGCTATAGTACGTCTCGAAAATCCAACCCTAAGTGGGTTGAAAATGGAAAACTTTAAATCGTCGCGAAAAAAACCACGTCACCTCCTGAACTCCTGGTACCAAATTTTCGATTTTTCGACTTTTTTCCGTTTTGCAGTCAAAATAATAGTAATAATAAATAATAGTCATAAAAAAGCCCTTTTTTTCCGTTTGTGAGCGCATATCTCGATAAGTACTCGGTGGATTTAAGTTAAGTTTTCACCAATGGATTCGCCAAGTCTCGGGGAAGGTTTTGAGCTATAGTACGTCTCGAAAATCCAACCCTAAGTGGGTTAAAAATGGAAAACTTTAAATCGTCGCGAAAAAAACCACGTCACCTCCTGAACTCCTGGTACCAAATTTTCGATTTTTCGACTTTTTTCCGTTTTGCAGTCAAAATAATAGTAATAATAAATAATAGTCATAAAAAAGCCCTTTTTTTCCGTTTGTGAGCGCATATCTCGATAAGTACTCGGTGGATTTAAGTCTTGTCGAGAAATTTTCAAATATACAATTTATTTCACGTGTTTTTTTTCCCCGCCCGTTAAATTATCAGTGCTTGGAAAAAAAAAAAATTCAAAATAGGAAACATATAATATAATCAATTATTAGCTTTCCCCGAGAATGAAATTTTGTTTCGTTTCGTAGTTTACTCGCGTGTGATAATAATACTGTTTTCTCGGCGGAAAATTATGCGGACCGTCGTCGATAGAACGACTGCTAACGAACTCGTTTCCGTACGACGAGCGCGCGTGTAAAAATCGTGAAAAACCGAGCCGTTACACTTTTTTTTTTGTATACAACACGACGACGATGCGATCGCGTCACGGATTCGGAACGCAAACGAATAAAAACGTACGGAATTAAAACGTGGTAAACGCTGTATTGTGTTTGAGAATTATTTTCAACAAAACGACAGAGTAAAACGGAGTCGAGAGAAAAATTCGTCGTTCGAAAATAAAAAAAAATTCTCGCGTGTCCGTTACGATAATATCATTATAATATTTACTCGTCGTAAACAGCCGAGTGTTTTATACGTTCGATATTTTATTTTATTTTTTTATTACTACGCGTCGTGTACTCGACCGATACGGATTAGCTGTAATTTATTTAATCTGTCGAACTGGAAATAATAAATTAGAAACTTTTTATCATTGTTAATGATCGACTTTTATTTTTATTTTTTACCGAACAAAGTAAATACAACGAGGATTTATGTCCTATCGTTTTAATCGTCACCCCCCCCCCTCCCCCCTCACAAATATTATGATTATTAAGATGTGTCGACTCGTCCGTTTATACGTATAAATAAACAACAATGACACGCGTTCGAATTTAAGTCGAATTCGTGTAACACTCTGTTTTTCAAAGAATAATAAACAGCCGTTTACGTTGCACAGATAATACCGGGGGGGGGGGGGATAAACGTATATAAAAATTATCAATTCCCTTTTTTTTTTGCTGTTTACAAAAAACTTATTTTTTTCGAAGAACACGAAATAAAAAACGAAAAGCAATCATCTCCTCCTAAATCTAATAGTAAACCCTGATATGAATGGAGATTAATTATTCTATACTTTATACGTTTTCGATTCCGAGTTTCAGCGTTTTAATGACTTTTTGAAAATTGACCTTTTAAAAAAGTGACGAAAAGAAAGTGCTAATCGAAAACGCGAAAGACGTGAACAATAATGAAATGAAAGCGGAAATATATTTAAATGTGCTAGAGCGATCAAAGCGCGAAGGCCGTGAACTCAATTTGGACACCAATCAAAATCAGTGTTTCGTTACATCACCTATACAGTACTATCATAACGTATACTGAACGATGAGGAAACTCGTAAAAAAATGAGAAAAAATAACATCGAGGACGAAAACGATTTCTCGTCGTATGTTCGACTCGTTTGACGAACGAAAGTCGATAATAATACGCGTAGAAAAAAGTACCGAATCGCCGAGCACCTTGCAGAAATCCTCAGCCCGGAACCCCACGACATCCGTAAAGTAATCAAATTCTCAGAAGACGCGCAATTAATCGATAAAATTTGAAATGTTAACTTGTTTTGTCTCCACCGCCTTGCTGACCTCGTAACACAACACACCAATGTATATAACAAGAATGGCCACAACGAAGTTCGCGAGCCTCATGCGGCTCTTAAATCAGTTAGGCTCTTGATAGCCTAGATTTTGCCTAAAACTAATAAATATAAAATTCCGTTAGAATCGTTAGAAACGTTAGATAGAGTGTTTTTATTAGAACTCAACCCACTAACAAAAGAGTGTGAGACTTTGGCAATCTTTGGCCACTACTTGTCTGCAGTGTAACAATCATTGTACTCGACGCTCTAATATTCATTTCAAACCTAAACTTCGATCTGAACTGATCCGATGAACATTTGAGTGAACTTGTGCGAACTGCGCTTACAAATTATCAGCCAGATATCAAAAAACTTACACAAAAAGCACTACTCATAAGCAAAACGACAATAACGTTAACAACAATGTCAATGATAATGGTTTTTTTTTTTTGTAAATAAACGCTTCTTCATTCGATTTAAAATTATAAAAATGTGTTTCGATAAAGAAATAATACTCGTACGCTTTTCGCATAGGCAAAGCGCCATCACGTGGCCGACAACGACGTAACCGCCTACCGAGGCGCGCCGAAACGTAGTAGAACGAGATAAAACGGGCTCCCCCCCGCGCATATTATAATAATAATTATTCCGCGAGCAGGACTGTTTTCCACTCTTCTGTCGAAGCACGGATATTTTTTTGATTTATGCGACGACGAACGCGACTGATTCGGGTTGTTCAAATGATAAATGCGCGCCGCTCGACGGAGGCGCGGCCAGCGTTTTTCTCGCCGAGAAATTATTTTATTAATTTTTTTTTGTCATTATTCGAACCGGCGGGACAATATTACAATAATAATAATTGTTAATTATTAGTTTGACACGTTTTTCGAATTATTTATTAACGACGTTCGGACGGAAAATAACGTCGACTTTAAACCTCTCGGTGATGAGATGAGATAATGAGATGTATATTAAAACTTAAAAACCGCGCGTTTATCGATTAGCCGTTATAATAATAATATATATCATTCGCACACATTATAGAGTCGAAACGGTTTTCCAAGAACTTGAGACCGAGCGCGGTCTCGTATTTATAGTAAGTTTTCACATTTTCACTCGTACTTTCACATCGTTTGTCCAACGACGAAATATCACACGATCTATAAAGTTTTGAAAATCTAAAATTTCTAACGTTTTTCTAATGAAATCAATGAACGAACCGTGACATTTCGTTTATGTCAATACAATTTATATCACTAATTATTCAAACACTATAACGCCGCTATGATGGCAATTTTTTGTACTTGTTTTCAATACGAAAAAACGTCAACCGACGTGGTCGACAAATCGGATATTTCACGTGTATGTGTTTACATCGTCGGTTTAGAAGAAGAAAAAAAAAATCATAACTTTCAGCGCGTTCTATCCTAAAAATATGAAATAAAATCCGGCAATGTGATTATTAAAAAACCGAAAATCACAATATATCATAATTATTATAATGTTATTCCGGGAAAAAGTGTCGTCGGCGGGGGGACGAACATAACGGGCCGCCCCATATCGGTACTGCGACCGCTGAATTATGTATGAGCGAGCAGTTAAAATATCCATAAAGCCCGACGAGTTCAAATGTGACGGTTTATTTATTTTTGGATTTCGGTCGCGTATCGTATAAAAAAAAAAAAATCGTCGCGACGAACAAGTCGGCGTGTCGCGAACGAGTGTATAATGGATCGTGTTTTCCGGCGGCGGGAGTTTATAGGACGAATCGTCTTCGTATGAAATGAAAAATTACCTAAACGCGATAAACAACGTGACAATATTTGTAATCGTTAGGGAGCGCGGATTTGTACGAATTTGCATATTTACTACATTTTACAATCGTGTTTGTGACGACGGGATAAAGACTGTGGTTTTTTTTCGGCGCATATTTCGACATTTTAAAAGACTCGTATGCAAATGTTTTCCGCGAATAACGTCAACGATTATATAGTCTCGAATTTCGGTTTTCATATGATATTTCGATTCAAACGAATCCGTGTTATATAGGTATGTTTTGGATTTCGATTGATGTACAGTGGAAGCCGCTTATTAGAAACACGGATAATTGATACAATCGCGTTATTGAAACAAAATGGACCACGGCCGTATATTAGAACATTGAAAATAAATCGGATTATTGAAACATCACATCGGTTATTTGAAACAATTGGGCGAAAGTCAGTGAACATATACACCGGTTATCCGTGCGACCTAACCAATGTCGTACTGTACTTTATCTTAAAAAAAAGATGCCCGTAAGTTGTTCCACTTTTACGTCAAAAAGCAGAAGACCTGGCAAAGGAAAATGGGAACGTTGGAACATCAAACTTGGACTTTATTTTAGAGCTTTACCTGAACACACCATACGCACTGAAACTTGACAAAGCCAAAGGGGCAAAAACGAGCAAGGAGCTTCGTATTTTTTCTAATTTTTCGCGTATTTTTCATTTTTTTTTTTTTCTCAAATCAAACCAATCGCTTATTAGAAACAATCGGTTAATCGACACATTTCACGTGTTTCTAATAAGCGGCTTCTACTGTATTATGTTTCGCAGCTCGTTTTAGGTCGCGACAAACAGTTGATTTATAAGACTTTTGTTTTTTCGTCGAGTGTACACGTTTTTCATTTACTCTTATTCGTGCGCATAACGAACGTGTTTAGCCGTTTCCAGTGGACATTCGGCTGGTTTTTTTAAACAGCGAAAATACGACAATCCAAGTACTCGTCGTCGTGATGTATTTGTTATTCGAATGGGAAAATAATCGTTTGGGAAACAACGATGGAGTGGAGGAGCCTCGTGAAATTTCGTAACGCGGGACTTTCAGACGAACGGGATATTTTCGCCGGCGAAACAAAGTACGCCGCCGCCGCCGACACGCGCATATTATTATTATTATTATAAACGTTATTCGGCGGAGTTTTCTCGCTTCGGTCGGCAATAAATCCGTTCGCCGGAGTTCCTGCTCGCGCGCGTACGTGCGTATCGCACACACGAGGGGACGTTTCATAACGCGTCAGCCGTCGTAACGATGTTTAATTTATACACGACCGTGCACGACGTATAAATAACGGGTGAATAATGTCGCGCAGAAGAAGAAAAAACAAACGGAAATAAAAAAAAACACAAAGAAATATGATTTACGCGGCGATTCGGATCTCCGTCTCAGCGAGCGCCGCGAGAATCTCTCTCTCCGAAGATAAACTTTTAGCAGACGAAAAAAACGGCAAAGTCTCCGATCGAACCGATTTATTTCGGCGCGGCGTGCATTTCCGCGTGAGCCGCATAGGTGGTGTATCGTCGCGC
The DNA here is from genome assembly GCA_948098885.1 of Drepanosiphum platanoidis. Lineage (NCBI taxonomy): Eukaryota > Metazoa > Arthropoda > Insecta > Hemiptera > Aphididae > Drepanosiphum > Drepanosiphum platanoidis. The sequence goes on from OX402532.1 coordinate 4,607,317, forward strand.
GTTATCAAAGCGGTAATAAAATATAAAACATCGAATGTTGTGCCCCTAGTTGTGACCTTTTCCTTCTCGGCTCTTTTCGGACGCGCTAGGACTACGACACTATAGGAATCGCCCCGGCGTCGACGTATATATTTTATATTATTCGGTGTTGAAATGCAGTAAGAGACGCGCGATAGTGACTTTTAAAAATAAAGCCGAGCTCGACGATTATTGACATTTTTCATTCGTCAAAATTCGTTTCGAAAATATTATTTAAAATCATAATGGAAACTACGCGTTGGAAATGGCGTGTGGGAGGCGATTCGACGAGGATCAGACGGAAGGCAATTTCGGCGTGCTCGAATAAAAAGTGCGTCAACAACGTCGTATAAGCGTCACCGGTGGACGACGACGACGACGAGAGTGATAACTGATAAGTGCGTAAGGAATCGCTGTAGCGAATAATGTGAAAAAAAAAAAAAACTGTGCGCGCGAATAAGTTATACATAATTTAAAAACGAAACTTCCAGAACGGTCCGTAAAATGGCGTCACACACACACACATATATAAAAAGCGAGGGGGAAAAAAAGAAAGATTTTCAAGCTTTTTGTCAGTGAGGAAATCTTAGACTCTGTCTAATGACGGTACGAACATTTATATACGTATCTATACGTTCGTCGGGTATAATAAAGTCGTTTTGTTTAATGAAACGAAAAAAAAAAAATCGGTAGAGTCATCGCCGCCGGCTTGTTGTGCAGTGGGTTTTCGGATTTAGGTCAAAATTTAATTAATTCGAAACGTGCGCATTTCGGAAACTGCACTCGGCCAGGAGTCGTTTAAAAAACAATAAGGAAAATCTCGACCGACAGACAATACAATTGTCTTACACGTCTTATTATGATAGTTTATTCGACGGTGTATAATACGGGTACATAACGGCATAATTCACTTTCAGACAAAACCGAACGAATAAAAGGCGGCGGTCTTGGGTTTTCTTTCTTTTTTTTTTTGAAAACCTCAAAACGCGAGAGGAGTATTTCGAAATTTCAATACGGTCAATAATAATCGCGCGTCGCGAAGAAATGTTTGTAAATAATCTATATCGTATACTATAGTTTACGTTACGTTGGGAAACAGGATTTTCCTCGTCGAGCGAGGGGGAGGATTTGTCGAACAACCGAATCGGACGAATAAACTACAAATAACGCGCGACGTCGATTATTAATAATTCGAAAGCGCGGCCGCGGCCGGCGGGAATTTTCTTCTACGCGAAAAACCAATTACGTCCGATAAAACGTACGCGAATTTACCGTCGCCCGTAAAATGGCGGCAGTAATAGTCATCCGAACTCACATATCCGACCTTTACATAATGAAAATCGTTAATTTTTAAAATAGTGAAAAACTTTACAAGTCAGAGTAGTCGGAAAAATTATCTAGCCGCTCGTGCGCGGAAAACGAACGTTTGGATTTCTCATAAAAACGTGTGAAAAACATGTAAATATTTTCTTTTTTCTCTTTTATATAATAAAATTCTCCTGTCACAGTGTTTGTTACACTCCGAAACGGCTCGACCGATTTTCATGAAATTTTCGTATATTATATTCGGTAGCTCTGAGAATGGGACGTAAACTATTTTTTAAACCCCTAGGTGTTAAAGGGTGGACCATAGTGACCATTGTTTATACATTTGTTTGCGAATCATTTTCAATTGGAAAATATATACACTTGTTTCATAAAAATGAAAAATCTATTGACTTATTTCTCAAAATTCGACCACTAAGGGAAAAACTTTTCACGGGCTAGATTTTGACATGCAGCGAACAGCGAGTGCGTGGTAATTTGGATTTCATACGGTAAATAGATTATAAATTTTATGCAAATGAATGGCTGGCGTTTTGTTCAACAGCGCTCCGTTCCTCTTTTGATTACAGACACCGTTCCCACATACTTAGTACTTACAATAAGTCAGTTGTTTTTTATACTACACAATTCACTAGAAATAAATGTCCTTTTCGCGACGACAGAGAAAATCGAATTCAAAGTGTCGCGTTCGAAACGTTTCGCGTTATATTTTTCACTTTGAACTCGCCGCGCGCCTCTGTTCGATCGTCCTCGTCGAGTTACAACAGACATCGGATGGGCGACGGCAATACGCATAATATTATTATATTATTAGATCGCGTCCGGTGTCCGAGCCCGCCGCACACAATGACGTTATTGTAATAATGCTCGACGACCGTTACACCCGTTTACGACGCGCATGTGTCTCTGCGTCGTCGTTCCGAACGCACGCACATATTATGCCCCGTCGTCGTGTCGCGCCGTTTGGACAAATGAATTTCGCTCGTAATTGTTGTTTGATATTCGAGACGCGAGGACAATGGAAATCACGTGTAATGTAAATATTTATAATATATGCGTGCAGTATATACGACGAGGGTCGTGTGCTCTCTTACGGTGAGCCTTGACCGGGTAAACGATAAATCCCGGGCGATCGATTGCGCGCCGGCCACTTATCTCGCGCCGTGATATTATTATTACTATACCGGTGTTTGTATGAATCCGACCGATCGTGTCAAAACCAAATTAATAGCGCAAATACGCATCAATCGCGCGGCGTACACGCGCGTGCGCATGATAATGGACAAGGATATAATACGTCCGAAACAAAATGTATATACACCCCGAAAAGGGTTTTATTTTTATTGTTTTATATTTTTTTTTTTGAACGTATTAATAACGCGACCGCGATATATGCGCGCGTATATTATATACATTTTATATGTATTTTGGTCGCGCACACGACTTCGTCATTCCGAAACCCATTTCTACTCATTAATCATCCCCTAACAACAACCGCCTCCGCCACTACCACCTGCAGCGCGCGCGCGTGTGTACACTGTACACGTGTTTGTGTGAGCACGTGTACCCGACGCACGAGACCAATATTACTTTTTAATTTTTTTTTTTTACTCTATCGAACACGCTTCGCCTCTGTCTCGCGTGTCTTTGCGAATTTTTAATTGTTTTTCCTTTTTTTTTTCTTTTTAGATTCGTTCGTAATATCATACTTACGTTCTCCACGCCGCCGCCGTCGTTTGATATGACTGTCCGCCGCAGTTTAGTCTGTATATTTGATCGATTCGCAGGGCTGGATCGACGTCGAAGGAGTTGGCGATGGCGGATGTCGAGACACTTTGACCGAACCGATAGATTATCGATCTGTTGAAAAAGAAAAAGAAAACATAACGCGATGAAATCTCCGGGCGTAGTTTAAAATGAAAAAAAAAAAAATCGTATTTTCATGACATCAAAAGTCGATCGTCGAGACGGTCTAGAGCAGTGCTTCTCGACGGCGGCGATATCGCCCCCTGGTGGGCGGTGAACTTTTATAACTATTGTTTCTACTTTCCAAAAAAAACTAACTTTATGGAAGCACAAAAAAAAGAAGAAGCCTACATCGCTCAAGGAACCTCTGTAGAAAATTTCAAGTCTCTAGACCGGCGGTTCGGTCTGGGCGTGAATAGGATTTTATTTTTATTCTAATGATGTGATGGGGGGGGGGGGGCGTTGAAAAATATTTTGCTTCTATTGGGGCGGCCGTTTTAAAAAGGTCGAGAAGCACTGGTCTAGAGAATCGAATATTTGCCACGGTGAATTCCGCTCGAATTCGACGTCGAGGGGCGTTCGATAATTAAGGAACGAAGAGGTGCGCGAAACGGGTACATCCTTTGACGATTTCGTGCGCGCGTATATGAAAAGAAAGAAAGAATAAAAAACACAAGGCTACATTATTTGAACGCGATATCTGTGCTTCTCACGTAAACCCTATAATCCCCGAGCAGTGATGAATTTTGATTTGTGCACGCCGGTGATGTCGCATCGACGCGGTGATCCCCGGGGATATCGTCGGGTAATATAATACTATACACCGTTCGCCGTTACACGTATTTTAACATCCAAAGCCAAAAAACACTATTGCCGGCGCGTGTATAAAAATAACGTCTTTGGGTAAAATGAAAGTTAAACAATCGATCTCTCCGTGTTTTTTTTTTTTTTTTTTATTCGTTCGCCCCGCATCGCTTTAAAGCGAAAAACGTACATTATTATTACTTTTTATTTTTCACGATAAAACGCAAACATACAAATGTTGAAATTTCAAACTTTTCTCTTTGAAAACGAAGCGTTTCGGATATCCCCTAGACGATACGCGATGATGACTACGACGACGGCGAGACCGCGCAGGTTTCGTGTCGGCGGCGGCGGCGGCGGTGTGTTTCTCGCGTTCCAGACGAATCGATGAATAATAATACATCCGATATATGTGTGCTATTTGCCCACGTCGTCGTCGTCGTAAACTATATCTCTTTATCAAGCGCCGCGTGCACATTTGATGTTTTTTTATGGAAATGGACGCGTTTTATTTCTTCGGCCGCGTGTATAATCGTAAACTCGCGTTTCGAAAATCCTTTTCGACTATTCCAAACGGACGGGCGGAGGTCGTAAAAACCGTGCGCGCGGCCGCCGCCGCCGTCCGTTAAATCTCCTCGGCCGTGGCCCGCGAAAACTGTTGTCGTTTTTACGAAGGCGTTTTACATTTTCACGGCCATAAACGTTTTCTCGTTTTCTTATCAAATATTATCAGTCGAGACGCGAATTATTATTGTTCAGCGCGTGCCATCGGTACACACGTATGAGAACCGCGCGGTTGTAAATGTGAACATTTTTTGCAGCCTCGAGAACCACTCGTCCGATCGTCTTATTTCATTTGATTGAATACGTCGTCGCATGTTTTGAGCCCGTTTGCGAAACAAGTAGTCGGTCTGACACGGAGCGAAAAATAATTTTAAAAAAAAATCCGTTTTTAAACGGTTAAACAAATTGGCACGGGCAACTGGCCGATTCGTATATATATATATATGTATGTAAGCACCGGAAGAAGACGACGCGGCCGAAAAGGGATATGTCTCGACTCGTAAAACTCTCCTCTGAAAACGTCTTTTGTACTTTGTATAAAATACGATAGTGTATTTTTTCGGCCAATTTAATCGCTCTCCTCTCGTCGCTCGAAATTCTTTTTGTTTACCGTAATACTTGCAGGTACGTATATTGTTGTTTACCGTCTTTTCGCATAGGAATTCGTCGTAAATAGTTACGCGATCGGGGCGAGTGAATTTTTTCGCATATTATAAGCGCGAGCGATCGTTCGACTCTCGTAAGCAGCTTAACCGAAAACCAAAATATAATACCCAGCTAGTGAAAAAAAAAAAACCCTCCTATTTAGTGTTTACGAGTAGTTTTACTCTACGTGCTTTAATAACGTGTTCGCGGAATAATATATATTTATTGTATGTACTACGCAGATTGATTTTCAAATACGTAAAATATTATGATGATATAATCTCCACGATATGAGGACAAACTCGCGATCCATTATAAGTTCCCGCGTTATTAATAAACAGCTGTCGTATAAATAATATAAATTATGATGTCACGACGCGGTAAGTTTTAAAAGTGTAAGTGGAAAGCGTAAGTTTTAGATTCAAAGCTATTTCGCCCGATGAGATGAATAGAAATTATTATTAAGGCCATTGAAAGCCACGTCGATTTTTCGTCAAAAAGACCTTTACGACTTCCAAAAAAACCGGTACTTGTAATAATCTTAGAAAAATGTTGATAACAGTTTTGGAAAGCTTAACACTTCTACTGTGCAACGGTCGGAGCACTTTTTTAAATTTTGCATTTTTTTCACGAGAAAAAAAAGTTTGAAAATTACAAAATTTTCAACATGTTCAATATCAAATATCTTATTAACTAATTGCTTTTTGAAAAATGTGATCCGACCGATGCACAGTAAATTATTTCTGAATTCAAATATTGTTTCATTTTGAAAATTAAACCACTAGAAGTTCCAAATTGTTGGAAGTCGTAGTATTCTTATTTCGATCTTAAGCTTTGACAACATGGACCGACTGGTATTGTTAGTTTCTATTTTATTTTTATTTTTTTTTGGCTGTTCTGAGGAACACTTGGTATGCCTCGTCACTAGGGCTCGGATTTAAAAGCATAATAAATAACGAAAAAAGCAAAAATGAAGCATATTTGTTTTTAAAAAAAGTAAAAATAAATCGGTTTATTTGGAATCGGAATGACGCGAAACGAATTTATGTATAAAAATTAGATTTCTATCTCGTGTATATAAAAAAAAAAAAAACATGTTTTGCTTAAAAATCCAAGCCTTACTCATCACTAAAACCCATTGGCGGATGCTAGCGGCGTCGGGAGGATGTTATTTTTATTCGATGCCTTTAAACGCGAAAGTTTATAAACTTTTATATCTAACGAATAGTCATTGTGTTGGTATTGTCGGTAGTTTTTTTTTTCTAATAAATTCGGATACACTATGTTTTTCGAAAAAAATCAATACCTAATGTCGACGTCGATACGCGGAAATGTTTACGTCGTCGCACTGTTGAATATAACAACGGCATTGTATCGACGACAATATTACGAAATAAAAATCAACAGGTACAAAAGTCATACAATATCGTCATTAGAACGCGACGTTCGATCGGAACCGAACGCGGCACGCGCGTTATTTGCGTGAATAGGACATCTCTTGGTCGAGGAGAAAAGGGTAGACGTAAAAACGATAGAATGATGAAATCAGCTGTTTTCCGAACGTCTGAATCACGGGGAATTCGATCGTTTTCCCGCGTGAGACTGCTCTCTCTAAAACGACGTTTTATTCGTTTGTGCAGTCAATAGATCGTATTTATAATACACAAAGTATAAATTATGATATTTTAGAAAATACGAAATTTGATTATATCCGAGTTTTTAATTAATGACAATATGTGTTAGAGTTAGACCGTCGTCATGGTTTGTTGTTTGTGAATAAAATTATCGTAACCCTCTCGATTCTTGGAACACAGTCGAAACCGACGTGAATGTATAATAAAAAAAAAAAAAAAAACCTTACTGTCGAAAGTTATTTTTAAAAAAATATGAAAAAGCCACGAAAATGTGAAATAAAAGTTTGCTATTAAAATAAACTCGTGTGTCGTGGAAACACATTTAAGTTTGGAAATCGTCGAACGAGACGTCAAAAAAAAAGAAGAAAAGTCGCCGACGTCCTGTAACGATTACTATATTACATTACGGAGTACAAAATCAAATGATATCGGATTTTCGAATCGCACGACTAATCAAACTTTCTCGACGACTTTCTAATATTATAATATAATAATATTAAAGGTTTACTCTTACGATGTTTTGTATTAGAAAACTTTGTACGTTTCGCGCGAGAAGTCGATGAACGGAACATTCGTCGTAATTTTTTCCCCTCGAGTTTGCGTTCAAAAAATTAATTTCCACACACGGTAAATATGTAGTTTTTTCGGGCCCAAATCTTCTTTGAATCCGCCCTGCAGTGTCTCCACCGCCGCACTTCAGACGGACCTGTAGTTGAAATTTTTTTACAAAAAGTCGCGAGGAAAACATTTGGCTTGTTTATACTTGACTTTTGTAATTTGCTGACAGAATCGCACAAAAACACAAGAGGCAATTTCAATATCGTGTACGAAAAATCTTTTTTTTCCCCCCGTTATCTATCGATCAGTTAAAATGTTAAGATACATTACAATTCACAACGTTTCATTAAGCCGCGCAATGGTATAAAATGTTAGTTTATAATATTTTGAATATGATTTTTCTCCTTCGTTTTCCTATTGTTATAAGTGTGTAGAAAAGAATTCTTTTTTTTTTACCCCACTTTACTGCGGCGCATACAGCACAGTTTTGTAAAACGATTTTCTCCGTTTCGAATAATAAATCGCACTCCTAGAACAAAACTGCCACAACTCGAAATTCATCAATTTTGAGTTATGACTACTGTTGAATAGAGAAAAATAACCTCTATAAAATGCAATAACGCCACATTCAATATCATTTTTCATTTAGCCACTATAGAGATTATGTGTCAGTATTGAATTATTTAAATGTTAGTTAATTTTCTATGCAAGAGAGCCATATTTACTCTATGGCTGTATACTTATTTTAATTTATCCAAATTATCACTGAAGTCAAAATTCAAGACTGCCTTATTTCGACTCGTGGCGTTCTTTCACTGAATTAAAACTAATTATCGTGTGATATGTTGAGTGCAAAACAGCAATATTTAGAGTTGTGGCAGTATTGCATTTTATAATTTGTGATAGTGCGGCTACAACACGAAATATGACTATAAAACGGCAATCTAAAAATCAATTTCTGTATGCAATACAGTCACATCTCAAAATATAGCAGTCTTGCATTTACTTGAAAAATTGTAAATCAAAGCCACAAGTCTAAATTTTTGGGTTAAAGAGTGAATTTCATAATATTTGAAAAAATAATATTGTTAAGTATGATTGTAAGTATTTAAGTGTTAAATTTCGAAAACGCATAAGTTAAAAACTCATAAAAATATCCTAGGTCCAAACTTCAAATCGATTTTTCTCAAAACTATAAATTTTGAGTTGTGCCAGTCTTGTTCTAGCAGTGCGAAATATTCGCGCACAAACGAATTACGCGGCGGTAGTAGGTGGACGTTCTTTTGACGGTAGTAGACTGCGTCCCGTCAAACAGTTCCGTCATTTAATTATCCGTCCGGTCGCTCTCCGAATTACTGCGTACGCCCGCGCGGACACCGTCGTAGATCGTGCACGACGAGTGTTGTTCTATCGCGAGACTACATTAACAACAGTAAATTTTCGGCCGTCCGACGAAAACCGCACTTAACGACGGCGTCCGGCCGCGTTCGCTCGACATACATGAAGCCGCGTTAGACGGACCGGATTCTCGCGTATTTTCAATTTTTCGCCCGAAAGTACGTAGAAAACGACAACGTCACGGCTCGGGTTCTCGTGCGTTTTTGCGTTTAAAGCGCACGTAAACAGGCCGTACGGCGAAACAAGTGTGGAAACCCGCACGGGACGACCCGGTCGAAATCGTATTTTTATAAATCATTCTGACGTGGCGTTCATAAACTCGATTTGATTCCCAACGGTCCGTGAAACGAAAATCGACGACGACGACGCGACGCGTGTAAATATCGAAAAAAATAAATAAACGTCGGCTCCCGGTATAGATATATCTCGGCCGCAGTCGTCCGGCTTTGGTTTTCTCGTTACGATACGTTTACTAACGCGTCGCCGTGCTCGTTTTTTTTTTATAATACACGCGCGTGCACGCGACGTCGATAACCGTTTCGACCGCCGCCGCGGCGACCGACGATTTTTCAAAAATCAGATTGTTTGCAGATTATTGTTCGTCGGACCGTGTTTTTACCTTTTACGGGTGTTTTTCTACAGGTTAAAATTCGGTCGAACGTCGTTTAAGAGACCCTCGGAACGAGTTCTCGAAATGATGAATCTTCCGACACGTCGTCTTATGTATTATGACAATAGACAAATGACCGGTAAATATCATATTTTCATCCTGGAAAAAAAAACGCGGTATGATAGATCGCGTCGTCATGTTATTAAGATTTCGTTCGATAAACTCATTTGGTGACGAACATTGCGCGTTGTTCGTATAGCTCAGCGACACTGGATTTTACAATTTGTTTTTGAGTAGTTAGAGATAAATCCAAACGTGACGAGTGATGATTTTGTGCGCGAGGCGAGATGTTGCCGGTTATTTCGTCTACACATGTTCGAAATGCGTGTTCTTCTCGACTTGTCGGTTTTCAATCGTTTTTACCTATTTGTTTCATTCTCCGTTGATTCGATTTTAGCGTTTTTATAGTCTTTATAAAAAACCAAATTTCCAATTTTTTTTTTCAATCGTTCGACACACGAGTTATAGAGAGCGGATTTACTGTGTAAACGACATTTATTTCTAGAAGATCTTAAAACAATGGTTTTTCAGCACGAAATTTGTTTGAAATATCGTACTCGGAATCGGTAAAAAAGTTCAAATTTACTTTGCACTTCTTGAACTTTTGTTCTACTTCGAGAGCATCTTATTCGTAATCAACTAATTGTCTTAATGCATTAAAGTCCTCGTCTGCGTTACAGCGGTATGTTTTCATGATTAAAACCGAGGTGCTCCAACGAAATCCATAAAATAATTGCGTTTTCGATAATACTAATTTGTTTCGCGCAACGGACAAAAATATCCAACCCGTCATCTCGAAACTTTCGCACGGGGACGACCGACCCCCATTTCGCGCGCGCAATATTTACCCGCGATCGGTGTTTCGCGATTAAACGTCCTTCGTTACATCTCGTATTTGCACAAACACATTTTCGACGGGCTTTGTCGATCGCACGACAATAAAAATCACATTCGACGCGCGCACGGTAAAATCGTACTCGTCACGTCATTATAAATACGAGTATACTTTGTAGTTTTGCCCTCTATTTGATCTAAAGTTGCGTTCGCCGAACACGCGCAAGTACCAGACAAGCATAACATAATACAAGTGTAATATATTTACAAAAATCATGTCGAAACAGAAAACTCGACGACGCGCGACGTAGTTTTATCACTCTCGCTCGTTTTCTACGACCCGCGACCCCGGTAGTTCTCGACGTGTCGTCGATTAAATCGCAATCGATCGAGGCGTTTAAGTCAAAACGACGAGCATTCGTATGACGTGTGCAATGTGCATTTCGCTTATGAATTATGCCGCGTGTGCGTTGTCAATAGTACACGTAGTAATATTAAAACGGGCTCTCGTCGTGGCATCTAACGCGAATAACAATCGCGACAGTGTATAACGTTCAGTGACTTATCTAAATTATTTATCTTTCATCTCATCTGAGATACATTTTTACGAGTTATCTAAATTTTTATTTCAGTTAAATTTTCGAACGATCATTTGACTTTAAGTATTGATGAAAATTAATCAGAAAATGTCCATTACATCAACTTTCCGATCTCTTCAGGCGCGCATATAAATAAAATAATAGTAAATCTCGATCTCGATCGATTTTTATTAATTACGATGTATATTTATATACATTTATTTGTTATTTATCTGTCGTCTAGTTTATCTATATGAATATTAATTTAGTTTATCTTTTATCTCTATCTTGGATAAATTGTACTGTTGTGTTGTCTTTATGATTTTTTTTTAATTATCTGGTCACTGAATTAACGTCGCGACGGTCGAGAATATTAGTCGTTTTGAACACGTCAAACCTATTCGGTTATATCGATCGACGAGAGCGAGGACTGTGTGGAGTTTCGATCGTTCGAGGCGCGCGAAAAAACGGACGGCCGTCGTCGTCGGGACACGGAGCCCGGCTCGTCGCACCGGATATAACATAATAATAAATAAAGGTTTCCGCCGCGGCGCGGCGTGGGATTTAATAATAGGCTCTAGAAACTATAATATTACGATCGCGCGCTGCGCATGACGTTTGCCGTGATTGAACGCGGTTCTGGATTGCGCGCCAGGCCCGAGTGTTTGTCGGCGAAAATAATAAAAATTATTTTCCACGACGCGTTGCGAGCTTTTGCTAATTATCAACCGCTCTCGAAACGGAACTATTCCGTCGTCCAGTCGCGCGTCAACGCTTTTCGTCGTATATAAAGTGGTCGTAGTGTATAAACAATTAATTAATACAACATAATGATCTTTATGGATTTTATTGTATTTTTTTCCTTCTTCTAATATTTTACATTTGGACGCCAATCGAAAAATCACTTTTTCAAAGTTGATCGATATTATACGTGAATAATATTATGAGACTGTTAAACGTTCATAATGACAGTTTGAAACATTTCAACGAAATTATGAATAATTATGTGTAGTTTTTTTTTTTTTATAATGAAATAAACGAACTGTATTTAGTGTTTTATTAGTGATTCTAAATAGGAAACGTTGATCATTTATCATTTTTGATGTCTACGAGGCAGGAATTGATATGCAAACGATCATAACTCGTTCGGTTGTGATTTATCAATCCTGGTTGTTTTGCACGTCGCATTATATTTTCACGTATGAGACGTTCTGTTGTTCTATGTAAGTGACCCCGCCGAGTATACTAAGGTAGATTTCAAAACGATATTTTTTCAAATTTCGAATTTCTTTTTCACATAAACGGGAAAACGTCGAGAAAATCATTTTCGCGGAATATTAAAATCGTATTGTTTCATATGCATTGTCACTCGCGCGCACTCGGCTCCTGTACGGGCGGCTACGCGCCACGTCGCCGACGCGAATGCTGTTGATTTGCCTACCGTCGTGCCGCGTTGGCGGCCGAGGAAAGGTCGAAGGAAACGATACCTATTGTGCGCGTGACTTCTGTTTTCCACCGTCGAAGCACGAATACTTTGATTTACGGCGACAATAAGCGGACGGATTGTTAAAACGTATGATAAACGCGCGTACCCGGACGTGGGTCGACTAACGTTTTTCGCGCCGAGCAATTAACGCGAATCCGGCGTAATGTCTACGGGGTCTATGAGCGGTATTTTATTTCATTCTTGTACTCGACGCGAGTTATTCCGTTTTTTTTACTATAAAAAAATATTACGCCGGCTTTGGATTCGCTGAAATTGTATATATATATATTATAATTCTACGTTCCGAAAGAGCTAATTGTTCTGAAACGCGAAACGGGAAACGCACGGTAGTTTTTCCATCGGAGCTGTCGAACAAGAAAAACAACCAAGTGCTGCGCTCATTCGTATATGATAATAATATATACGTTGTAGCAGGGGTGACCAACCCAAATTATCTTGTGGGCCGCTTTGGAAATATATTATAAGCTCACGGGCCGCATACTAAATTACATATTTTAGATTTGAACGAAACAAAAAAAAAGTTTTGATCTAATTAAAATAAACGGAATGAATATTATTATTGCTTTTATTATGACTTTATTTATTATTATTTACAATTTACAATTTAGTGGGACATTTGTTTCTCGACTCGTTCACTAAGCTTTTGCAAATCTATATAGACATGCTTGTATTTGCACAACGTAATTAATGTTGTAGGTTTTCATCTGTTAGGTTCACGCGTGATTTATGTTTGGCGAATTTCATTTTCGAAAAAAAACGTGTTTTTTTTGTTTGTAAATGTTTGATAAATCTGGCGGGCCGTAAAACTTTCCAAGGCGGGCCGCGGGTTGGCCTGCGTTATAGTGTGACGTTGAATCGCGTGCTCGTCGCCTGACCGAAAAAAAACGTGAGATATTCTTTTTTTTTTTTCAAATGCTCCGAAAGTATGATATTATGTTATTGAAAAACGTGTCGTACGAAAAGTGATATTTCGAAAAATGTCAGTGCAGATACTTTGCGCCGCGCAATTTCGTTCGTTTTCGATCGGTCCCGCGACGACGGACTCTCCGGATGTCAGGTCGTTTTGGTCGTCGGCCACGCGCGCCACGAGTCGTTTCGCTTCCGTGCGATTTATCGCTCAATTAAAGTCGCGCGTGGTATAATTATTACCACGCTATCTTTTCGACGAATTATTTCCACAAACATACGTCACGTCGCACGTGATATCACGTCGAAATAATTATTACCCGCCGTTCTTGCGTTTCTTCACGACGCGTGAGACATTTTTTTCCAATTGTTTTTCGAGCGAAACTCAATCTTCGACCCTAGCAGTGGTCCGCAACAAAAAATATACGAAAAAATGGTAAAAATGTTAATTTTTTTTTTTTAAGTTTATGTTCATCATATTTTTGTAGTAATTATAAGTGAAATAAACGACTACTCTTTGAATTTTTTTTATAAATAATAGTAATTATAATAAAAGTAATTTCATAATAATATATATTAAGTCATTAAGATAAATGGATTTCGTATATTGTAAATTTGCGTTCATTTTGTCTTCAGTTTTTAGTGTCTAAGTTAAAAAAGAGGGCGCTTAAAATTTGGCCCGCGAACTTTTTTTTGAAAAAATATATGGCCCGTGGATAATTCGAGTTTGAGATCACTGTTGTAGAGGGTGTTTTTCGATTTTTTTTCCCGTTTGTTTACGCGGAACGCGCGCGATATGATACACACGACGAGTCGGGTATTTCGAACGCGTTCGAATGTTTTTTCAAACCGCACGGAAAACACATGTTTCGACGAGCTATTTTTACGATATAATTCGCACGAAAGGAGAGAGAGAAAAAAAAGAAAGTTTTAAATCCGCATTACGCTGATAATAATATTATACATACTTCGCTGTATTACGATATGTTGAAATAATAATTATTATTTTATACCGTCGTCGACGCGTTTGATTTGTGCGCACGTCATGTACCCCCGCGATTTTATAATCATTTTTTCTCCGCGTTCGTATTTCGAGAGAGATTTTATAATCTCTCGCGATATGGAAAATAAAACATTCGCGTGATATTAACGATATTATTATTTTTATATATGCGCGTCGCACAAACGATAAATTCAAAAGTGCCGACGGAAAAATGTATCGATACGCGTTGGCGGGACACCAAAAAAGTAATTTAAAATCGTCCGCGAATAATAATATTCGAGAAATCGTACGTCGTCGTCGTCGTCGCCCGCGCTCGTTTTATTGTACTCGCGTTCGTCTGGGTTTTCGGGGAAACGCGCGTTTTAAATACGACGGTTTTCATGCCCCGATCGTCGGGGGAAAAATTTTTTTTTTATTTTCCATCCCGTGCGTAGGACGGAAATACAATTAAAGTGTCGGTATAACGAATATCCGAGCGCAAAAATCGAATTCTCTCGACGCGAATGCGCCCCGGGATTGAAAAACGTTCGCAAAGATACTGTACACAAGTATCGCCGTGGCTTTTTTTTTCTATTCCGAGTAAAGTAACGTATTGATTTCACCATTATGTGCGTTTTGACTTTTTTTTTGACTCCTTGCGCGTTTTCCACTCGAAGTATACGAGCACGATAATATAATATTTATATAAAAATATAATCACTAATCAGGTATGTTGGTTCGACTTAATCGCGGACGATTATATCACGTCGTCTGGTCGATGATACTCGGTGATGAGCTAGTTTTAAATTTTTTCGAGTTTTTATAATATTGAGAAAAATGTGCATTTTCAATGTTCAAATCACGAGAACGTGCGGTTTTCGACGAATATTTTTATATTGACGGTTTATGTGACTTCGTTCGCCGTTGTATTTTCACACAGATTTCATATGAACAAATTTCATATAAATAAATAAATATATTACAATGCTATTCACATGGAATGAATCGTTTTTATCCGTACTTTCCATTCCATTAATCGAACGAGTACCAATAATGGCACACACTGACGTAATCACGAGAAATTATGAGCACCGAAATCTTTGGCCCTCGAAGCCTGAGAGTCGAACAGTGTGAGCACCAATTATGCTGCTCGTGGCAGTCAACTTGTTAATAATATATACGGACGAGTCCCGCGTTTCTGGATACCGAGACGAATATAGTTTCTTCAAAATACCGCAGACCGTTAATAATACATATATATGAGTATTACTTTATATTATTGCCTACGGCGCGGCGGCGTTCTTTTGTCGTGTTCGCGACACGGCAAACAAAACGACGACAACGGAGCGTTAAAATATTATAACAATATAACATGGGAAAACGTACATTTATTATGCGCCTGCGTTTGTTGACCGTCGAAAAATGTCGCGAGATTATTTGATAATTTATATTTAATCCGACGGGACTCCGCGGGCGTACACAATATTTGTTCGGTTTTCTCGACGCACGATCGTTTGTCCGCGAATTTCGACGAGCACGGTGAAAAGTTTCCAGTGGATCGCGATACTTTTTGTGCGACGATCGACAACGATACGTGCGTGTTGGTCGGCAAGTAGTACGTTCTACTAAACTATAGACGTGTAATCGCACTGCAGTGTACAAAAACCCGTTTATTATATTATATCCGACGACTGCGAAAAAAAAAAAAAAAAACGAACGGAAAAAAATTTCCGACGGCCAAACATAATTCCTGCGTCGGAGGATTAAATAAACAAAACGAAACGGAAAAAAAAAAAAAAAACGAAAACCCAACGGGGAAAAAAAAATCTAAATATCCGGATAATTTATTATAATAAATTCGAAAATAATTGAATTGTCAATCACTGCGATTAGTATCAAATCTAATGGTTCGTTTTAAATTCCGAAAAGATTTCTCGCGTATAATATTATATACACATATACAACGTGTATAATATTATTATATAGTTTGCCCGATAGATTATAATATTATATTATACGTATATTGTTATATTTCGTCGTTTTCGTATTTTCCTTGTCGAAACGCGGGGTGTGTTTATCAAACCGGAATACTGTTGCGTATTTAGCGAAGAGAGGAGAGAGCGGGCGAGTGAGCGGGAGCGGGCGTTATTTCGCGTTCTATATATTTTCGTGTATAAACAAAGTTCGACGAAAACGGATGATTCGAAACCGCGAGCACCGTTACAATATAATATCTACGAGCAGTTTGAGTGTTTTGCCGCGAGGGAGGGAGGGGGGGGCTCGTCATTCGTCGGGTCGCGAGAACGAAACATAGACGATAACGTTTTCGTAGGCGTTTATAAGGCGCAACACCGTGTATAAAATCGTTTAGGCGCCGGAGATGAGAGTAATGAAATATTTATACTCGTGACCGGCGGAAACCGGGGGACGCGACGGTTGAACTCTCCGGCCGTTATCTGTGGGCTCGCGAGGACGAATCGCGAAATTTTATTCCGATGACCAGTTTCTCCTGCGAATCTCCGCCGTTTACAGAGCGACGCGCCGCCTAACTCGGTTACTCGGACGTTTCAAAATTATAATTATTTTATCATGCCGACCGTTTGATGTGAAATTCAAACGAAACGACCGAGCTCGATAAATTACAAATTAAAATCAAAAAAAAAAAAAAAGGGCCGCTGATTTGAAAAATTAAATTCAACCAATAATCCGATATTTATACAATTATACAACATTAAAATATTGTTTTACGCTCGTCTAAACGAAATCTTATTTATTTATTTCGCACGCAGTCTGATTAAACGGTTCGTTCGCTTGTCGATTCGGAAAATCTCGCGCGCCGGACGGAACGGAATATCCGTATGGGTTTTATTTTTTTCGAAAACGACGCGGTAAAATTACGATTATTGAAACACGTCTTTAGAGTATAATCTCCCGCAAACGGGGCGCGAGGCGTTTTACGGTTTTACTAGCCGCGCACGACCCGGCACCGCATAATACCTACAGGAAATAAACTCAATGCCGCGTTTTAGCCCCTCGCAGGATTAGGAGCGCGCGACCGTTTCGCAACAAACACCAATAACGCGCGCGGGAGGTGGTCGCTCTACTCGGTCGTTTAGGACGTAGAACGCGTCGTGGTTAGTTATATTACGGCGTTTGTGTGATATTATTATTACCTATTATTATAAAACACTATACAATACGTCTGTGTGTTACAATAACACTCGTGGCGAATGTATTCGTTTAATTATTTTAATTTCACTTCGGGCTCGACGACTGGCGAGAAATTGGATATTTCCATGGCGTTTTTTGTTTTTTTCTAACGCGAACTCTTTTGTTTTTATTATGTTACGTCTATTTGTAATGGAACGCAAACAAAACGAGAGGAAAAATTCTCCAGAATAAGAATACATTTACGTAGAGTTCTGCGTCCGCAGTTCGTACTGCGTAAACTTTAATAATAATAATAATGGTTGTTTTCAAGTCAAATGTTTGCAATGGGTTTTGTTTGTGTCCTCGGTCACAAGCGCAAAACCGTATACTTGTACACACACGTAGTGGCCGCACAATATCCGCGACAAAATATATATAATATTATACGTCATGTAAAAATAAACGCAAGGTCGTCGCGTGTGGAGGAGACTAAACGCGTGATTTTCGTTCTCCCGATTCAAATCCAAACGAATTTTAAATTTCACGAACTTCGTCTCGTACATTGTGTGCAAACGGTCCTCCCCACACGACTGTGTCTCGTCGCGTTTGTATATTTTACACTGTTGTCGCTCGATTTTCGAAAAATCGTCTTCGATTATAATATTATTGGAAGTTACTGGGACTAGACCGTGCCGGTTTTTCTGTATATTTTTGAGATTGTTTTTTTTTTTTTTTTACTAATTTAAACACGAGGTTTTCGCGTTTAACGTTACGCCGTGGAAATGAATATTCTCAAATTTTAGCTGAATTTGACGACGACGACGACACATTTTTCGTAACGATCCTGGCCGCGGCGGCGGTATACTCGCGGAGTCTTGAGGGAGGGCGAATTTCAAATTCGCGGTTGGTTTTACGGGTTAAAACCTCCTTCGCATAAAATCCGCCTTCGCGAGTTTATTACACTAATCGGTTACGGAGAACGAGCGCACGTTTTTGGTAGTTTTAATAATATTGAAACAGTTTTCCTACGCCATTAAAACTTTTCAGCACACGCTCCCCCGTTCACACAGTCCCTTTTTTTTTTTTTCAACAGCTGTTGTTAATAAAACGTGGAGGGAGGACGATTTTTTACGTAATTCTAATGTTTTATTATTGTGTTTGTACGATGGTTACGACGTGTGCTAGACACGTCCGCAATACGGACCCGTCGCAAATGTATTTATCGCCAAAGTAGTTTTGAAAAGAAAATCACGCCGGATGCAAAACGCGGATTCTCAAATCGTTCGGGGTGATTCGAAATTATCCAATTCAATAAATCCAGTCTTATCAATTAGTTACCGTGGTCTACTTTTTGTTATCGCTGTTTTTATAATCGAATATCATACAAACGGACGTCAATGAATAGTGATTACTGATTACGCTTGCGTTAATAAAATGAAATCGGAAATACAATATACATTGTTACGGTTTTACGCATAGGACACAATTAAGTTGATTATTTAAATACCGGAGGATAGTTATCAGTTCTATCAACGAGACAATATCGTAGATAAAAAAAGATGAGATAAAGTTTTTCACTATTAGTGTACTTACGATTTTAAGTATAATGCGACCCGGTCTCGATATATAGATATTAGGTCCGTTCTTATCGTCGCGTAAACCCCTCTGACGTTTGTCTGTTCTGGCCGTATAACAAAAAAACCTAAAAGTATAAATTCAATGATATTTAACATGATAAACCGTCTGTCCCATGCCCTAGGATCACCACTGTTGACATACCGTTATGGCAATACTATAATACGAATAGTCCAGAAAAGCGTTTAATTCCGAATTCAATGTTCGACGTGAGAAAAAGGGGTATTTTTATTATTTTTTCGAATCTCCCCTTTTGAACGATCTCTGGATCAGCTAATGTTTAAAGTCTCAAGCCACGTCCAGACCAAGGAACATATTTGCTAAACATTTGTGAATTAACACATGTGAATTAGTCTCGGTCAAAATGTGTAACGAGAATGACGTTGCTATTGCTGCAGCTGCTTGCGAAAAAGAACAAGACGAAAAAGACCTCCGAAAAGAGGTATTGGGTTCGTCCTAGTCTTTTGGCAAGACAAAAATACAGTGGAAATGATTTAATGACTGATCTTCGTCTAACGTGATGACATTGGTCTATCTGGAGACGAGTTGAACTGAACGGATAACCAAATATGACGTGTATTCATAAATGTTTATCGACAAAATTTTACCGGTCTGGACGTGTCAATACATTATCAGTGACTATATGTTTATAAACATTGTCGCATTTTTCCCGGGTCGAATGGAAAACAAAAATTCGTCGGAGACAATGTCGCCGACACGATTGTTGGTCACAAATTTCAGAAACATTTCTGATTTTCGTCACCGACATTGTCGGCGACACGTCATGTTTCTTGGTCTGGACGCGGCTTTATACGCGTCTCGTATTTACAACGTATATTTTTCAATTCGCAAGTACTCTACGACGTATCGACTCGCCGTAAATATTTCCACAAAGTTCGATGCGAGTCCACCCATATTTATGATCGCCACCAGACTCTGGAACCTATACTTACGGTGAAACGCATAATATTACACGACGTATGATACGCGCGCGCGCGCGCGACGGTTCGTAACAATACGCCGGGCCCGGAAAGTTTTGCGCTCGAAAAGTTTCGAACAACGGCGGCGGCGATACCGCGATACGACGTCGTCGGTATAATTATTAAACTATATTATACGCTATTATCGTTGTGACGACGTCGGGAAATCGTCGAACGTTACGGCTGCTGATTTTACGAGACTAAAAATGAGTAAATTCTCGCGTTTTTCTGGATTATTTTTGCTTTTGCCGCATTACTTTGCTCAATTACAAGGGCCACTTGTTTACTTTTTGTGCGTTCACGGTATATCAAAAGATTAAAATAGTTTTTTCCCCTTCGAATTATATTGTTTCCTTGTAATAATCGCCGGGACTTGTATTTTCTCGCTTATCCACTTGTCGGGTCATTACACAAAACACAATTCGTAATTCGATCGACAGTAAAAAAAATAACATATTTTAATCAAAAAAAAAAAAAATCGCGTTTATCGTTCGGATTTTAAATATTTTCAAGTGCTTTTTTCAGTGCTTATAATGAAGTGTTTTTGTTGCCTTTTTTTTTTGACGATTATAAGTGCTATGAGCACTGGCCAATAACCATTACGCGTACGGATACGATCGCCGAGACGTCGCGGCGTACTTTGTGTCCGGCGTATTACGCTCGGGCGCGATATAACGCGTCGTCGTCGCGGGTACCGCGGGCCCCGTATAATTACGTCCGGCGCGCCGTCTCTTTGTGTCGGTAAGGTTTACCGGAAATATGCAATAGCAGCGCGCGCCGGAGTGATTAATTCTCACCCCGAGACCGTTATTATAACGCGGGATTATTGTCCGTGTTAATATTATCACGGAGACCTCCGTGCATATATACGTACGATAATATAATATATAAAACGATAATAACGGCCGTCTGTAAATTAGATGCCGGCCGGACTCGCGCGATTATCATAATATTAATGTCATATTTATATGTATATACCGTGCGTTACAATCTCGCGCGGATCGACGGCGTACGTATATCGTACATAATATAGCGTTGTGATATTTGCATATCGAGCCGATACGCTCGGGCCGCGACCACCGCCGCCGTCGTCTGGCTCCCGTCGCGCAACGCCGTCGACGAGACGACTCTTTTCGCGTCCTTCGGTTAATAATTATAATATAATTGTATGTATATCGATCGCGCGCGAAAAACGACGAAACGGTCGAGCGACGGTTTCGAATTTTCCGTTTTCACCCAAAAAAAAAAAACGACGAGGTAAAAACGTTAAAAAAAAATACGCGAAATCGAATTTCACACATAATATTATACATAACTAGCTGAATAACCCGGCTTCGCCCGTGTGCAGTTATTGCTTGAATGAAATTCTTAAATCAGATGTTTATTATTTACCTTTCGATTAAATTCGGCATCAATCTTTTTACAGCTAATCTTGTGCCGTTGCACAGTTTTGGTGCATTCAAATTCCGTAGTAAAATAATTGATGAGCCGACCTTCAAATTCAAGAAATGCGGCGGTATACCGGGTGGTTCTAACGAATTCAAAAATTCAACTGGACATAGTTGAATGCTTTCAATGTACTGTAATGAGCCGAACGTTTACTGCGCAATGCGATAACGAAATGGAATGTGGAACAGTGGAACACGATTTGATGTAAAACTGTAGACAAATTTGAATCTCTATCGTAATGGCATATATCATTAAAAAAAACAATATGAATTTCACAATCGAACGTTTTAAAATATGACGAAAAAAACACCACATTGAAAACAAATTTTCACAAATTTTATTTCACTGTAAAGAAAGAAAAAATTAAATTTTACATGTACGTAATTTTACGTAAAACTTAACTTTTGATACCATAGACGCGCGTGCCACGGAAACAAATTATAAAAAATAACCACATAGAGTGTATATACCATATATATATCTCCATGGCAAAACAATAATTATTGTTGAATATCGTGCGTGCGTGCGTGATTAATATTGTACACTTAAGAGGCCATAACTCCGGAACCACATATCGCACAGCATACAAACTTCACAGAAACCATTTACATATCAATCTTAATATGCCCTAAAATTTTTATCGAAATCGGTTCGGTGGATCTTGAGCTATAAAATTTATTCAAATGTACATCGATTTTTATATATATATAGATATACGAAATAACCGTGAGTTTGTTTACTCACCACTGTGAGCGTGTGGAAACGAGAAAATAAACAAATTCTGAACCCCGACGGTGGACGATGGACGTGCAAGTCAGGTGTTTGTGCCGATCGACCGATTTCGATATAATATATTATTATAGTCGTGTCGCCCACTTTGCGCCACGCGAATATGTTATTTGCATTGGACTCGAGACAATAATAGACCGTCGGACCGAGGTGAATGCACAAATGCTCGATACGCATACTACCATCGTGTCGAGTGGTTATCGTAGCCGAGCCGTATCTGACCGCCGTCGGCCACTAGAAGGCACGGTTATTCGTGACAACGCGACGCGGTTAAAGAACGTCGAAAGAGTGAATTTCCGCGTGAAAATGAAAGCTCGGATGCCTCAAAAACATTAACTAATTGCTTTGGTCCCCCGCCGTCCTACCGTTGGAACAACGACAGGTAAATACTACGCGCGGCACAGCTCTAAATCCGAACGTATTATAGTCACGAAAAGAACGTTTGCGCAAAACCCCGCGCGAAAACTATCGATCTGGTTTAGAGCAATACGCTATTGTGTAATATTTTATAGTAGAAAACGTTTCGGTAGAAATACAATCCTGTCGCAGGCGTGCGCGGGGCTTAGCTCGCGGCCGCATTCTTTCCCGATCGTTTGCCGACTCGGTAAACTCGACGGAATTGTATTTTTCCTTTTTTTATAACAGAGTCCTCGATTTTTAATCCAGACAAACAAAAACGGTTCTAATGAATAATTGGTTTTTCATTCGATTACACGTCATCTTTTCTACTGTGGTTATGCTCGTCGAGATGGTGCTCGTGCATTTATCCTGTGGTCGCGGATATCCGATAAATGCCAACCCGGTCCGAACGAATACTATAACGCATAAAGTGTCGCGCGATTTCGTTATATTTCAAACAAACTATCGCCCTTCGAGTTCGTACGAATTCAGGTATACCGTTCACGTGTTCGAAGGATAAAGTTAGTTGGACGAAGGGAAAGACAAAAATTGTATTTTAAATTTATGAAAATCGTATCGTCCTTTTCGGCTATCGTCATCATTGACCACGCAGAGTATTCCACGTCGATTTTCTTTCTTTTTTTTCGGACGCGTCCGAGATCGGTGCCCGCCGAGTGCGAGAAATTTATATTCCGCGCCCGAGTTATATTTTTTCGTCGCCGAACACGTCCGGCGTGAACACATCCCTGCAGAGACGCCGCCGAATCGTTCCGAACGCCATTAGCGAGACCGTAATCGAGTGTTTCCGCTAGACCGGCGAACGGACGGGGCGGAGAAAAAAAAAGTGCACCGGGGTCGCCGGGACCAAAAGCAATCCCGTAACGAGCCGAATAGAAGATATACGCGGAGTACATAATATAGTAATTAAATCGCCGAAAGCCGCGGCGGCGGACGCGTTAAAATTTACAACGCGTAACTGTTATCGTCGCGTCGTCGAGAAATGATAAATCCAAATGACAAGCGACTATTTTTGCGTGTTAAGTAAAACATACACAAAAGACGTGTACACGATGACGAATGTTAACGGGACGTGGAAAATTATTTGAAATGTACGAACCGTTTTCCAACGAGAAAAGAGACTCTCCGCGAGCGTATGGAATATAAATATGAAATATAATAAATATAGTCACTTTTATAGTCAATTTCAAAATCCCTTTCAAAGTATCCTTTTTTTATTCCACTGTGCACCAACAATTAGGCCCGTAACAAACCAATGTTCAAGATCATGTCCATTGCCAACGAGTACACTCATTCTCCTCTTTTTTAAAAACCACGGCCCCCGTTTCGATACGAAAACTAAATAAAATAAATAAATATTTATTATAAATTATAATAAAACCGCGTTCGAAATTTAATACCAGAATTATCGGTAGAAAAACGTGCGTTTAAAATACATATAATTTACGAGTGCGCGCCGAAAATCCAATGTAATAAATTATAATTAGAGCTCGTTTCTTCGCTAATTACATCCTCGTCGGATAATAACGACCGAGAGAGAGTACTTAGCTCTATCGATATCTGCTGTGGACTGTCGAGTCTACTTCGTTATAATAACACTATATATAATATTATTGTACTCTGAGAAGTTGTCTTGGTTATTTTGGCATAGTTTTGTGCACGAAGCTGAAATTCGTCTGTTATTCGAGAAAAATGGAATACTCGCGATTTGAAAAACTTTATTTTCGGCTAACCAGAAACTTTTGAAAAATTTAAAAATCAATATTTCAATCGAGTCTTATCCTTTGGCATATAGTCGGACTACGATCGTTTTTTTTTTTCACGCGCGTCTTTATTTCTCAGCTTGTTTCTTATGCTTCGTTGCTGATTGTGAGTTACGATTTTTCCGTTTTACTACATAACCAGTTCATATAAAAATAATAAACAAATGCGGTTTCCCGTAATATAATTTAAACGTCGTCGTCGCGCGCGCGCGCGCGCGCGATATTCGAGCGTAGTAATAATAGTTGACGTTTTTTAATCAAAATATCGCGCACGAAGAAAACCGCGGGGTTTCGTTGTTGTTTTTGTTTTTTGACGAATGGCAAAAATGTTATTTTTTATTTATTTCCGCCCGTATTAAAGGTGCATTGTGTACACTGCGCGCCGTAAAATATGACGTACATAGGAACGACGCGAGGTCGCGGCGGTACACGAGTATTGAGACTCGCATTGTTTGAATTTCGGTCCCGCGAGGTTATCTTTTATACGCAAAACATATTATTATTATTGACGAATAAAATCGCAACGGCCCGGCGACAATAGAGAAAATATCTGTGCGCGATCGTTTTTAGAAAAAAAAACTAATCTGTCGTCGTAAAGGACGTCGCGTCCCGATATTTCGCAATAAAATGTCCGCATGTGGGCTCTCCCGAATCGGCGGCGCGCCGTGTCTATACATATATATTTGTTTACACATTCGTTAGATCAATACCGCCGCGGCATTTGTTTGTTTTTCCTTTTTTTATTTTTCTCTCTGCGACGTAATTTTACGATACCGTATATCGTTTTGACCGAGTAATAAACGATTTAGAAATCATATTATGTATAACGCGCGAAATAAATTACGGGCGATCGGTGTGATATTATAATTCGCACGATAAATATATTCAACGATTTGGCATCGCGAATAATTCCTTTGGTTTGAAATATTGAAAAAAAAAATCGCATCCCGTTGAAATCCGACGTTTTTCAACGTTCTCCTCGGCGGTGAAACTAGGTAATGGTGAATTCGCACTCGCGTCCCGTTTCGATGTACAAAAAAGTTGAGGCGCGAAACTTTTTCGCATACGGGCCGAAAACGCGTGTTTGCGGAAAGAAAAATAACATCCGCGCAATACACTGCGCGTAATAATTTTAAAACGTCGACGACAATAAAGGCGGAGACACACTATTATCACGTCACGTTACATTACGTTACGTCACGTTACGTGAGTATATGTATGATAATAGCCACACTAATATCACACTATCACGTTATATCACTCAGTGTATGACACAACATGGAGTCTGATACTTCAACTAGTTCTTCCGATTGGGAAAACGATCTAGAGAATGCTGCTGCTTTCATAGTTACAAGTGAACAAAGGAAAAATCGATCAAAATGGGTTCACACAACTAACACAAAACGGATATTTTGGTCCCTATAGCTGGTCAATTTACAATTATATAAAATTTCATGCCTTCTAACTTGTTCAATTAAGTTTTCTTGCATGTTTAATAAAATAGTTAGGTTTAAAACGTCAAGCTTCACCGAATCGAAATAAAACGTGATATCACGTAATATCAAATATCTGGAACGATAGAAAAATAAAAACGTAATATCACGTGAGGTTCAATGAAATATTGTAATATCACGTGAGTGGGGGGTTAATGCGTTTCTGATATATTAAAACAGTATGCATTAATGGGTTTCACATATTATTTGTGCGACGTGAGTTCACGAAATAGCACGTGAGCTCACGTAACGTGATAATAGTGTGTCTCCGCCTTAATAATTATCGGATGAAAATCGGTTCGGCCGAGTTTGATTTCGATTCGCCGGACGGTCTGACACGGATTAGGATATTTTCAACGCCGCGTTTGCGTTGATTACATCCGAAACACGTTTGCGTTAACGATTTTTTTTAGTTTATTCAGACGTATTGTCGGGTAGATACAATAATGCCGTAATACAAGCGCATAGGTTTTTTTTTTCCGCTCACGATGCGTTTCGTTATCTGCTTTTGAACAATCGCGCCGTCGCGTTTCGGCGCACGATAAGGGGAGGAAGAAAATACAAAACACACGATTCAGAGGGTTGTAATATTATGTAATTAAAATAATTTTAATCCATTGTGTTTTTCGCGGGAACGATGTATACGTACGTCGTACGTATAATAAAAATACGTAATTATATGAGAACGAAATCGCGTCGCGCCCGGGCAGGGTTGGTTAGTCGTCCTCACGCGTCCGACAGCATCCGACCCTATCCTTGCGTACTCGAAACGACGATGACGGTGCGTAATTTTATTTCGGGGCGGCGATAATTTCCAGACGTTATGCTATCGTTTTCCCCGAAACCTGTTGTCGGTGTCGCTACGAGGGAGTTATGGATCCGTAATAATAACAATAATAATATGTATTCGCGGGGCCATTAGAATTCGCTCGGTTTGCCCCGGCGGCGACGTAAAAACCTAAAACCGCAGATATTACTCATGATATTGTTCGAAAGCGCGTACACGCCGCGCGTAAATGTACCTGACCAACCCGCCCGCTATAAATTAATATTAACGCATTATAATAATTTCGGGGCTTATAAATTACGGTAATGCACTCGCGCGCGTGTGTCACACGAACAGTGGTTTGTAATGTACGGGTTGTTTTTTTTTTTTTTTAACGCTAGTACTACCTGCCTCGAAATTTCGTAAAATGAACGCGGTCGGTAAAAATAAGTAAATAAAAATTGATAAACTCGTTGAAACGTGATGCTGTGGTTCTTGAAGCTTTAATTTTACACATTTCTATCGAACGATTTGATAAAACACAGAGATATTTTACTTTCCTTTTATGTATTTTTTCCTTTTTGAAAAAGAAAAAATGCACAAAGAGTGCATACGATTTTCACTCGCGAAAACAATATTATGTAATGTATTATTGTGATCACGTGAAAACGCAAACGCGCACGTCGCGCCGAACAATAAATTTCAACTCGTTACGAACGTTTGGCAATATCAACCATGAGCGTAGAGCGAAAAAACTCGTCGAACGATCGTTCACGTAGACATTATGAATTTTCCAATATTACGAGATAGTCGCGCGCGCGCACTTTTTTTTTCTCTATGGAAAAACTATTACGACGCGGGAGAACGTAATCGACGTGAAAATATACGCATAACGACGACGACGACGACGGCCTGAAGACACCTAATTTACATTTACATTTCATTCGGTAAAAATTCAAATCGTTCTCGATCGTTATAAATTTTTCGTTCGTCGGCCGAAAAGCTCGGCGGAACGATAGATAAATAATGATGTTTTATTATTATTTCCCCGAGTTCTCGCCGCGCCAGTGGAAAAATAACGCGTCGATGCGGCTGCAAAGTGGACGAATAAATCGAAACCTCGGCGTACCACGCGATATATTAATTAACAAGACGACGTGGTTTAAAAATCGACGCCGCCGTATAAACAATTCGATATAATATTATATTGTTAATATTATTAACACCCTGGAAAGCACTGACGACGAAAGGACGAGAGCACGCGAAAACGAAGGAAAAGGACTAGTGTAATTTTGGTACACGTTTAATCGATCGGCTCGATTATTTATGTGCATAATATTTTCAACTCTTCTCGTTTTGTCCGTCCCCGAACGAATTCAACACCGAAGAACATGGCGATCGAAAATGATATAATATAATATGTCACTGGAGACCGACTGGTAATAACGACCCGACCGAACAGTGTGGAAAATTCCAAAATAATAATTCGCCGTTTTCGTACTCTAGTAATTGTTTTATATTATGTACGTTTCGAATTGAAAACGACAGACAATAATTACGATTTGGCCGGCAATGAATTAACTGCCCGAGTACTTGTTTGCAATGCGAACACAACAATCAAGCGATATTTAAATTGTCGCGTTGGGCTACGGCAGAGAATTATACATTAATGTGTTTACATTTCGCGCGGTAGTGATTGTGTTTCTCCCTCGGTCGCGTTTAAAACGCAATTAAAATACCGAATTATTATCTTATATTTCGTCCGACAATATTTTCAAAAGCTTATTAAAGATTTTAGCGAACGCTTTTTTTCTTGTATTTTTTTAATTAAGAGCACTTACAAAACGCTAACGACGGTAATAATACGATATCAAATATTATGGCAGACATATTTTTTAGTAGCGATACCTGTTTCAAGTGTGATTTAGTGTGGCAGATTTTCAAACGACGGGCTACGCGGGAAAAACGATTACTTTCCGAGGACACTGTTCGCGACGATCTCTCGGCGATCTCGATCGCGCCAATTATTATCGTCGGTGTTTACTTACGTTTGAAGAAAAATCCGATTCCCGGTACTGTTTTAAAAATTATTTCTCGAAATCGCGAGAGAACCCTATTGATATGCAGTGTTTCGCGAAATCGTCTTTTACGCAGTCGAACGATGCACAATGTGTGCATTGCACATAATATTATGTTATCGTCGAAACAGAAAATCCGTCGCGAATAAAATGTTCTCGGGACGACGGACCGTCGTTCGAGTCGAATTTCGCGCCAATTCGTAAAATAATAAAATAAATAACGATATTCTGGGGCCGGATTGTTTTGTTTCGTCCGTGACGGCGAACGGCGCGGCGGGGTGACGATGACGCGTTAGCGTTTTCCGTCAACGAGCGTTTAATAAAAAATAAAAAAAAAACCCGACGACGACGACGACTAAAAGTGATTATCGAAAGAAAGGGGGAAAAAATCCTCACGCGCGCGCGCGCGCGCGCGGAGCAAACTTTTCAGACGTTTCAAATCGCGATTTTCGTCAGACAGACCCGTCGAAACGCACGCGCGCACGGAAAACCTAGCACACACGTTATCGCGAATAAAAATCCGTCGCGCGGCCCGTGTTTATGCCGAAAATATAACTGTTTTTTGTGATTTTATCGTTAATATTTGCACGCGATTGCAAGTCAGACAGTGTTCCGTTTATAAAACGGTCGAACGGCGGCATAATACATCATGAATAATTTAGACGGTTTTCGACGAATGCGAAATCCTTTTTACGAGTTGCTTCGCTCGTGAATACATCGCGCGATCGTACGAAAAAAACGCGCGCTACACGGAGTAAAAATAGATTTTCCTGTCTCCGCCGCATTATCGATTCCGCGAAATTCCTCGATATTTTTTTTTAAACGTTTTCCTTCTCCCGACTATCAGCCTCTCTACGCGCCGTGGCAGAGAGACGACGCCGACGCGTCAAACCGTCATTCGGTTATTCTTAATATTGTTCCAACCTCTCTGGTAAATTTTAGATTCCGAACGAAGCGAGGAATGTATTGGTTTTACTATGAAGTGTGTGTTTGTTTGTACGTCGTCACGTTTTCGACTGGAAGAATGCGTCTCCTATTTCTAGTGGATACTTTAGCTGGGTCGATTTCAAAATGTCCTCTGTTACAGTTTATCGAGAAAACTACCGCTGGCGAAATCCAATTTTTTCGTCACCTCCCTCGTTCGCGCTCGTTTATATCGTCGGTTTCGACGATCGACTTTGAAACGTTCAAGTCGTGCAATCTTCGAACAACCGGCTCCGACCCGATACGCTTTAATTCGTTCGTATTCCGCCCAACGCGCGACGTCGTAATACTTTCAAATCACGTCAAGTCACCGACATATAGAAGAATTAAAAAAAAAAAAAACCGAAACAATCGCCGTGGTTTGCTTACGATTCGCATACTATACGTATATTATATGATATATACTACTACCTCTCGGAACTGTCTCCGCGTAAAGTTATGTACGCGTCGCGCGCCGCTAATGGAGATTATGTGTTGTTATATACCTATGCGATTTACCAGATACACGCCACGGTACGCTACTCTATATACGCTCGTGAGTTCGCTAGTCGATATACGACGACATAGTCAGCCCCGCCGCCGACACACCGGCGCAAGACACGACGTGAATTATAATATGCGTATAATAATATAGTGGATTCTCGGCGGTTGCGAATTTCTAGCGGAACGTAATAAAATTCGAATTACTTCGTCGGCGAGCAGCCGAGTTCCAGAGAAATTCGTTTTAATACAATAATGTACTCCGCGGCGGCGGCGGCGGCGGCGGCGAGACTCCGATCGAACGCGCGAAACAATAAAATCCGCCGACGAGGTATAACATTCGAAACGGAAAACCTCGGGCAGTTCGGACGACACGACCGTATCGGATTACCGCGTCCGCCCGAACGTCGTTAAAACGACAATATCATCGTTATTATAATTCAAATTATTACGAAAGTCGAGGGGGGGGGGGGAAACGATCACCGAACGACGGATACGACGCTTTCGAAACCCGCGCGCAGCCGACGAGTAAAACACGTCCCCCGATAGTCGTCGAGGCAAATGAATCGCCATCACGAGTCTTACGACGATTTCTGGGAGAAAACGCGCGTTCGGTTTCGCTTAGACTTTGGCGTCCCGAAAACAGGCCGTCGATCAACACGACGATTCGAAAAACACGCAGATTTTAATCAAGCTTCCCGTCGTCGTGTAGTGCCGCAACATGTAGAACAATATTGTCGTGACTTTTCGATAAACGCGCCTGGTACCATTGCAAAGGTCAATGACGTAGAAAATAAAAATACCCAATTCGGATATCAAAATAACATCACAAGTTAAACGATCGGGCATCCGTGTGGTTTCCCATGTAATTACGTCGTGTCCGCGTTTTCGATTTTGGCGTGGAAACACATTCGAAAACCGAAAGGAAAAACAAACGAAACGGAATTAAAAATCGTTTTCACTCGGTTTCGTTGTTGTTCCGGGGATATTCAAAATTTTAGAAACGGTTTTCGTGCTCGAGTCATTAGGATTAAGTCGTCCCGAGTTATTATAATAAGTTATTATTCATTAGTATTGACAGTTGTTATAACGAAAATTTGAAAATGGTTTGCAACGATAAGCTCATTAAATCACACGATGGATAAATTCCGTCTTCTATTTATCACACGTGTATTTTAAATGTAATATTATTTTGTAAGTAATGGTGTAAGAAATCGAAAAATTCGGTTTTTCACGAGTTCTTTCGTTCGGCGGTTTATCGTCTGAAAAATTGAACCGTCGACGTTCTTAGAAAAAGTCAAATAGTCCACATAAAATATAGATTCAACAGAAATTACTTTTTTCAATATTTCCCTTGATCGGTCACATTTGTCTTAAAACCAAGCGTCGCGCGACACTCTGTACACACGTTATTTTTACAGCTGTAATTCAAAACAATATTATAGAGTGTCGTATCCGTTTTCAATATCGCGACGTGTTCAGAACAAATAAACAATCGATAACGACGAAAAACGCCGACTTTGTGCGGACGGCGTTAATGGTTTTACTTCGAAACACCCCTTCGGATAGAACATTTTTATTCCCTCGCTCGTTAAAAAAATCTCTAGCGCTCCAGTGAATTGCGAAAATTGTTGAATACGCGTAAGAAGTACGTCTGTATCTGGGAAAAAGTTAACGGCGCACACTCGAAACCTCCGGTACTCGTGACGAAAACAATTTCGCTCGCTCCGACGTCGTCGTCGTCTGGAATCCAAACAATACGCGTCACGGATAAACTCTCGACTTTTGACGATATTTTCGTAAAGAAAATGTTTTGAAATTACGTGTCGTCATTGTCGCGGCGCCGAGAACTGGTACGTCGCGACCGTAACGAACGAAAAGACTCTCGTCGCCCCAAAAATACATAGTAAATCATAATCACCGCACCGATACGACCGATACGTTCTCCCTATTCCGCGCGTTTCGCCGTCGCACCAAAACTTTCTCATCAAACGCCTCGTCGTCGACTCGAAATTAACCGCAGTTAATCTTTGACAGATCCCTGGCAGACCGTCTGGAATTTTCAACACATATTTCCCCGTCGTTTCTCTCACGCGAGCCGATAAATGTCCAAAACTCCCATACAATATCCATATTGTTCGCGCGTTCGCCTCGACGAGTCGTTTGATTTTTCGCGATTTTCATAATAGTACGCGAAAGGGTTGGCATGTAGAAACGCGCGTTGTGCTCGATGTGACGCGACCGTAACGAACGAAAAGACTCTCGTCGCCCCAAAAATACCTAGTAAATCATAATAACCACAGCGATACGACTGATACGTTCACCTCGTTCCTATTTCGTCGTCGTCGTCGCACCAAAGCGAGCTTTCTTATCAAACGCCGCGTCGTCGACTCGAAATTAACCGCAGTTAATCTTTGACAGATCCCTGGCAGACCGTTTGGAATTTTCAACACATATTTCCCCGTCGTTTCTCTCACGCGAGCCGATAAATGTCCAAAACTCCCATACAACATCCATTATTTGCGTGTTCGCGTACTATTTCATAATAGTATTCGTATCATTTCGCGATTTTCATAATATAGTACGCGAACGGGATTGCACGGCGAACATTTTTATCGAGTGATTTGCGTTCAAACGTACAAGGATTGGCAAATAGAAACGCGCGCGTTGTGCTAGCGTATTATTGTCGTGCACGTGTTACAAAAAAATATTTAATATAAACATGCGTATTACTTTTTTTTTCGAAAATAATATCGGTATCGATTTTACGATGAAATTGGATTCCTCTTATTATATGACGGGCCATGCGGCGGGTCGATGCGGGTTAGAGAAGACTGTACACTATATAACCTGACTGACGTTTTGACGGGCCGTCCGAGTAAAAAGAACGGGGAGGGGGGGGAAATAAATACGAAAATCTTGAGTTACTGTATTATAACGCGTAACAATCGAAGGATTTCGTCCGAACGATACGTATATCTCGCGCGTCACCGGAGGAGCCGCCGCCGCGGTAATGTTATTCATGAATAAACGTGGACGTTTTATGAGAACGGACGACACGTAATATTGCGACTATGGCCGCGGACCGGATTTTCTAGCAGAGCGTTCATAAATACAATAATTTGTCGCGTAAAATAAACATCGTCCGGAACGTAATAAAGTATAAGTGAAAATAATATTTCCAAACGAACGGTTTTGTTTTCGTTATCTTTCGCCCGGCGCGGCGAGACGAATCGACCGCGTATACGATTTCAGTAGGAAAAAAAACCTCCCCTCGAATACAGCCACGGTTGTGGGGTGCTGGAGGGGGAGGATTTCATCGCCCCCAGACTCGAAATCGGCGCTCCTAGAAATTCATGAACATTTAATCTCGATTTGTACGCACAAAATTTTGTATTTCGTCTGTGAAGTTTATATGATTTTTAACACTCGCCAAAATGTAAGTCTAGTCGCGTCTGTCTGAATTATTTCCACTTAGTTCCGTGCAAATTCGTATACTTCGCATAATTTCGTGTCGAATGATTTTCGTCTATAGGCCGAATTTCGACGATAATCTGCTCGAAACACTGCCCCCCTGTTAGTGTATCCGATAGATGTGTTTGCTCGCGATCCTTTGCGGGTTTTCGGACGGTAACGAACTTTTAAAACACGACATCGCTCGTCACGATCGAAATACTATAATAATAATTATGAACGACACGTCTGCGGACGTGAACGATTTGATTTATTCGGCACTGACAACAACGCGCGAACGGAATCGAAACACGTCGAGCGTCCGTGTTTCGCGTGTTAGCGAACTGAAAATTCTTTGTTTCCTTTGTTTTCGCGCGAGAGGAACCCCCCCCCCCCCCGGTGATATATTATCGTCGGCAAAGCGGTTAACAGGTAACTTTTGAAATTGCGTCTAAACGGCGCGGCGGCGACAATATTATTAACGTTTAACACGCATACGTCTTCCGCGGATTAGTATCGCGGGGTGGTTAAATATTATATTTCACAGCGCAACCATCAATCTCCGACACGTAACAATATTGCCATCTCTTCCGACGATTCAAATGTGTGCCGATCAATTATCGAACGGACGTGCAGTGTGCGCGTGTCATCCGGTTTTTTTTTCAAAAATTGGGCAGGATTTTATAGTCTACAATCCAGAGTGGTCGTAGGTAGCGGAAATACTCGACTTCGACGACTAATTACCGGCCCGAGGCGACGCGTATTTTCACGCGTTAAACAATTCGTATTTTTGGAAAAAAAACTCCTTCCAAGCGACGAGCGATCGATTTTCGCGGCGATACTCGTCGTGGCGACGGGGGGTTTTTCGAGTCGAAATTTCGCGTTCGTCGTGTGTGTTGATTTTATTCGACTCGCTCGACGTCTATCGATTAACGATGAAACCCGCGCGTCGTAGTTCTTCCGAGTTCTTCGGAACGGCCAGGCGGGACGACGGTACGTTTTTCCGGAAATAAACGCGTACGCTGTTTTCGCGAGAGGGAATCATAATCATCGCGTCAGAACGGGTAAAATGTAAATGAAATGCGCGCGAATTCTGCTTACCAATCGCTTTTATATACCACGAAGACCGCGCGATTGAAGACGGTTCTAGTCGAAACGATTCGGACACACGATGCGCGACGGCGCGCATTTAAATACTCGTATAATTATTTAGAATTTACTATAGCGCGCAATTAAAAACGGAAAAAAATTAAAAACATTTAATACGCGACCGACTGCAAACAATTACAATTTAAACAAAATGTAATCTAACCGAAACACGCTGGGAACAATATTCTACGCTTGGCTAATAAAACACTATTTCGTTTAGTTTCGCCGTGTGCGGAAATACGCAGAACAAATCGCTTGTCCGAAAATGATTTTAAAAACGTCATTCCGTTTATAACGCCGCGCGCGTGTTTAATAAATATGTTTGTTTTTTTTTTTTCGATTTAAATGAAAACAACCAAAGATATAAAACATTTTATCTAAAAGCCAAACGTTATCGTTTATATTTTAAAAGTATCGGGTAAATTTATTTTTTCGCGTAAAATCGTATCGAAAACCGTTTTCTCTTCCGCGATATTCAATACGCTTCGAGTCAATGATTATATTACATAGCTGCCCTCGATTTTTAAACAAAGACATCCGATGTTTTTAGAATATTTAATATTCCTAGTGCTATATGTGTTGTGTTTTTTTTTTTTATTCGTTTTGAACTTATAAGTCGAAATTTTTATTTCCGTTTTTAAAAAAACATTTTTTTCTAACGAATATTCTATTCTTTCTTAACGTATGTTTCAATCGAAACTATCGATATGTTAAATTTAGTAGAGAATCATGTAAGCAACAACAAAATAAAACCAAAGTTTAATAATTATAAACGAATCTGTGTGGCAACAACGATGAATAAAAATAACACCGCGTTTAATTCCACTGCAAAACGTTATATTAGTAACGCTCGACTTCGGCGATTTAAAAAAATAAAATAAAAAAATCGCATCGAAACGACGAAAGAATAATATTTTAAACAGATGTAATTATTATTTTTACGAACGAAAATCGCTCGTAATCGTATTGATATCGTTTAAATGTAATATTATATAATCACGCGTATGTTGAATATTTTCGAATTCGCGTTCGAAGGAATTATTGTCATTCGCAATTCGCGGAAGAAAACCGATATTAAGTCGTTTTATTTTTCATCATCGCAATATTTACTATGCGAAAATCAAAGCGCGGTCGTGAAAAACAGCTCGAAAATTATTTCAAAACGAAATTTTCATAGAAAATATCGAGTTAAAATTTTTGAAAAAAAAAAAAAGGACAAAGTATAAAATAATTATTATTCACACGTAACTTTCGAATGCGTAATCGACACTTACCTGATTGTCGTGCGACGGATGCTCGTTCTGAACTGTGCGTATCGGAGTCCAGTGAACGCGTTAGCGTCAACATGTGTCCGTCCTGGTACTGAAGAGAGCACTTAAAAAGCTTAGGCGCCGGCAAATCGTAGCATACCCCAAAAAACCGTTCCACTCCCACCCGAGAGAGAGAGCCGTGGAAACGCTCGCTCGCTCGCTCTACGCCTGTCCCGCCGCCGAGTAACACACGACGAATCAAATATTGTTGCGCGCAAAACGAAATTAAATCGTTACGTTTTTTCTCCTCCGGAATATATTTTCAACGAATCAGACAATTGAAAGCAAAACGATCGCGTCGAAAATCAAAGAAAAACTCGATAATATACAGATTTCGTGTTGTGAATACGAGCAAAAAAAAAATACGAAACGAAAATCACGCGATGTTTATTTATAAAACATTCGCTCAACGCGACCTGTCGAAAAATATATTACTAGCGAGTTAAAAACTAAAGAATATCGTTTACTCGATTTACTACGATCGAGAATCATTTGCTCGACACAGACATATTTTACCAATTTATTTCTGAATGGGTAATATTGTAATATTCTACGCGTTTCTACGGCCCGTTACGAATATCGTTTATTGGTTTATTGATAAACGATTTTCTTTTTTATACACTTTTATATATTTTACAGACGAACGCGTTTATTTATTTATTTATTATTTTTAACCATTCCTTGTTGAAATATTAGATTTCAAATGTAACGATACAATATTATGTAAGTATAGTAACGGATTTACTCGATAATTTTAAACACATAATATCAACGTTGTAAATATATTGTGTGTTTGTGATTTTTATGAATCGACATTTTTTTTTTATACGACAGCCAAAACATCTAAAACGTAGGACATATCGTAACTAACATAACGTCTACCAATGTAAAGGAAACTCGACGTTTCGTCCTAAATTCCAGTTTCGACTAGAGTTTGGAAAACGTCTCGAAACGTATTATTTCGAAAAGATACCGAGCACTAACGACGGAATTAAAATTACGAATTAAAACGAATAAAGCAGAAGCGGTGGATATAAATTTGATCTCGAAATTCAATGAGACAGGCAAGTTCCCGGACCTCCCCCCCCCCCACTTTCAAATTTCAATATCTCGGGGTAAGAGATCGAGCTCGAACGAAATGACCGAAAACAAACATAAGCGGTTGGCTGAAATTCGATTTCAAATAGTTTCGTAGAGGAAAGCGAGGACACGAGAATAATAATAAAAAAAGAAAAAAAGGGTTAGTATTATAAGTACTCACCTATATATTATGTGCAGGTTATTTTTCAATAATGCTCGCCCCCCTTGAATCGTGTATTCATTCGAGTTCTATATTTGAAAAATGCAAGTATACATAATATTATCGTTCTTCCGGTCTGTTTTCCATCACTGCATACGATAATATTATTATAGTTTGCGTCTCTCGGAGTATATCGATATGATCCGATCCCGTGGCAATATCAACGTTTGTTCTACGAATGTAAACAAACAAATTATTCAACGTAAATATACGAGCCGCGCGATCGTTCGCGTGTACACAACTACGTACAGTCGTACGAATTAACCGGAAGAATTGTATTTTATTTTTATTATTTACAAACGTTTTGACAACGCGTGACGCGCATTATATTATATTATAAACAACAATCCGTTACTCTCGACGCAATCGTGACAATAGAAAGAGTAATCGCCAGAATATTCGCATTGATGTTACGCGCGTTATTAAATATATAAAATTATTTCAATACAAACTATTGAAATATATATTTAAACAATAATAAAATAAAATAAAGGTCCTGCTGGGTGCGCTCTCAACACCCGACGATGATTTTCAATTGAAACCGGTCGTGACATTTTTGCACTCGAGGCAAGACCTTTATTTTATTATTGTTTAAATATATTATATTTTAATAGTTTGTATTAACCATTAAATATTAATATTGTATTATTATTACTTTGTTTATTTTTTTTTCTATTTTTTAGGAATAAAGACTTCGGCATTTCGGATGTTCGCATATTTCGACGCGTTGGCTTTTAAAAACTCGTATAATACGGACTTGTAATTGCATAGTTTGACTTTTGTGACGAGTGTTTTCCAGAGAAATGTTTCCGATAGAGTTCCAATACTCGCGGGCGCCGCGCGTCGGGGGATTTGTTTGAAACTCGGTTTTTTTTTTATTATTATATTTCGATTGATATTGAAATGCATTTTGCACCCGAATATTTTCCTCGGAGGCCTCTGGTCTCGAGAAATCACCGTTTGGCGTGCCGCTATATCATCGTACGACTCCGGG
Source organism: Drepanosiphum platanoidis (assembly GCA_948098885.1). Classification (NCBI taxonomy): domain Eukaryota; kingdom Metazoa; phylum Arthropoda; class Insecta; order Hemiptera; family Aphididae; genus Drepanosiphum; species Drepanosiphum platanoidis. The sequence continues at coordinate 4,645,677 of OX402532.1, forward strand.
GCCGTGTGGTGTTCTTTGACGCGAACGACGCGATATAGAGGGCGAGAAAAAAAGTCTCGGCGACGGAACCCGTCGATTTCACGTCGTCAATACCGCGAGAGAATATAATATATTTTATTCAATACACGCCCGCGACGGGGAAACGGTCCGAGAACGACTTATCCATCTTTCATATCGAGTGCGTCCTGCGTCGGAATTATACTCGAGAAAACACGGAGCCGCCGACCTTTTTTCAATCGTATAATTGCGCGTATAACTCATCTTCGTTTGCCGCCCCCGTCGCGCGACGTCAGTCGGAGCCGATCGCCACCGCGGAATGCGAGCACGTCACAATAAGTATATGTAATATTTCGCGGCGCCGAGCACGGTCTTTTCGGCGATTTCTTATTCCAGTCTTTTTTTCCCGACCAGACCAGACTCTTCGCGCACGCCACGCAGCAGTCCCATTACTCGTACCGGAGACGAGTATATATCGATAATAATAATTTAAATTCTTTCGCCGAAAGTCTGTTGAAAATGTTGGGCTACTGTTTTGTCACACGAGCCGCGAGTGCTCGTTGCTTTTCAAACGATTAGCCAACAGGTAAGTGATTTCGATTACCCGAATGAAGCGGCGATGCGAAGAACAGGGCCAGGAGACAATTGCAGATGTATCTTCAATTAAAACGACATTAGATAATGAATACTTTAAATCGTATAAATTAAATAAAAAATGATTTTCAGCTTGGCGCCCATAGCTTTCGCCGGCTCTGGATGCGAAATTTAGCCAGGCTCTCCCTCGGTGGTTATTATTGGTGCGACACTCGATTGTACTACTATTTTTCAACTAATATCGTGACACAACGGGTAATCGTCTCGGCCGTTTGGTGAATAAATTCGTTTGAAACTAGTATGAGCGCACGACGTGGAACTTTTCGATGCGAAACTGGCATACCCGATAACGGTAACGCTATTCCCAGAGATAAAGTACCTATTAAATATAAAACGTTTGGTTTTCACAAAGTGCGCGTTCACAAACATTTCACTCACATTAGAGAGCCGACGATAGCATGTTAGTAATTTATTATCCACTACAAAAAAAAAAAAAAGGTTTCATATAAAATGTATTCAACAATGCGAAAAAAATAAAAAAACTCAGCGCGCACGTCCTTAGAAAATGTCATTATAATATTATCATCCGGAGCGACGGCATGGCCAAACACTTCGACTAACGTGTCCACTAAACGTTGTTAAACGATAGTCTGCGTTTTATAGACGTTCGTGCGAATTCAACACCGACCGAAACGGAAACGGATTAGATTTACTGTAACGTCGGTTTACCCTGAAATATAAATTGTAGAAAAAAATTAATTCACACGAGCAAAAAGTAATGAAATTATAAAACTCACCAGATTATAATAAACGACATTTCAGGGATTTATTTGCAATATCAAACGAGTTATTCGTTTTTCGAGATGTATCTATTGGAATAGTTTTATATGTTTCCAAACGCAGTATTTCTCCATAATCTTCGCGGAACATTTTCAGTGATTCGATCAATAAATTAACGCTGAAATACATACGAATTCTTTGAGAAAATAGAATAATTTTAAATTTGTCCTCTATGCCGTCGCGGTTATTATTATTACCTGAGAATAAAATTAAAAATGTAAAATTACTCTAAACATAGTGTTACAACAGTTTTTATCGAAAAAATATAATATTATATACCTTTAGTGTTTACTTAAGTGTTTCACTAAGTTGTGAAATATTTCAATGTTTTGTGAAATATATAAATAATTATTATGTTTTTTTTTTTATATTTAATTATATAATTACATGTTGATTATTAGTAAGAAAACTATGATCTTTATAATATATATCTAAGTACTGGTTTCCTTTTACTGTTTCTTTTTAATATTTATTATGTTTAATATTTTTATTATGTTTACTTTTATTATGTTTACTACCTATTCATTATTTATTTTACATTTTTACATCAAATAATAGGTACAGCAAAAAAATACAACATGTTATTATTTATTATACATTGAAACTGAGAAAAAATCGTGTGTCAATGACTAATGAGGTATTTAATTTATTTAGATTAATTATTTAATATTTTACAAGACAAAACTACAAAAATAATGATAATTGAAATATTTCACGAAATATTTCATTTTTTTAAATTTCATGAAATTTTCAAACACTATATACCTTTCACATTGTCATTTTCCCATTTCTAGTTATGTTAGAGTTTAATTTCGGAATGAATGCAATCGTATTAAAATTTTCTCCACGACGAGGTATCGGCTAAAATTCTTACTGAAAGTCGAAAAAAAAAACAGTAGAGAAATTCGAAAAATAACCTTCCGAATACGAAAAAAAACTAGCTACCCCGGAAACTGCCACTGAATTTAATAATCGGATCAAGTCTCCCGATCGAAATCGTAATGAGAGATACGAAAAAAAAAACACGTCACGGTAAGACCGATAACTTCCATAATATTTCACACGGAATCGTCTAAAAGAGTCTCAAGTTTGTGTGATTTAAACAGTATTTTGAATTTTACCTTTCAATAATTTGAAATATTATGTTGAAAATCGTTCGTAATCATAATATAAATCAGTACGCGTTTTCCGCATTAATACGTTTGTAAAAGCGAATATTTTTTTTTTTTTAATTTCATAAAAGTTTCACGAATTGAACTTAATCCTTTTCATAAATAAACATACAATATTATTTTATTTTACTGGGAAAAAAAAAAAACGTATAGCGTTTCATTTTGCACAGGAAGTAGATATTATTTGATTATACGAGCAGATAAATTATATTAGTCTTGCAGCCGTCCGCACGGTTTTCCTTAACTAAAGGATAGCTAAATTCGTTTTACTAAATGTTCTCGAATAGTTTTTACCAAGGAGTACACGAGACGTTTAATCAACGTACCTGAAATACTTTAGAACGGGGTATGTACCAACGCCGAAAAACTTTTCTTATTAAAAAAAAAAAAAAAACAAACAAATAAATACATTCAGATTTATAGTGAAATTGTCTTCCGAATGTATTAATTTATTAAAAAGAAACTTTCGCGCCGGTTATATTTCATAGTCAATGTTGTTAACCGATCGAGTGAAATAAAAGCCGTTGTTTATTGGCCTGTAAAAAGCAACTTTTCAGCGAACGGTTTTCGTCGAATACACGATAATCCGCAGACCGTCGACGTTTTAATTATCAATCGTATAACGCCGCACTGGTTATCGACCGCAAAGGCGCGTTTGAGAAATCCCCGTCGACACTTTGTTCGGTTCGGTATAGTGAAATAAAACGCGGTTTAATTTACGATTTAAAAAATATGACGACCAGTTAGTACCTATTTGTTTGTTATTATCGACGGAAATATTATGTTTAGTCGATTCGCGTTTGTATGGCGACCGCGCGATATTTATATATAGATATAATTAACCCGTACCGGCCACTCGACCCTGCTCGGCCAGTGGAACGCGCCGAGGAAATGTTTGAAAAAATAAATTAGAATAATATTCCAATCGATATTGAATACTCGACGGGTGTTCTCTCAATGGGTCTTTGTCCTTGATTATTAGCGACGATAATTCGATCTAGATTTATTGTCATGGCAAAAATTCTTTTCTTGCTCTTCCCAATCGGTCAATGAAATCTCCTCTTTTCACTCGATTCGTTAATAACTCTACGCGTGAACATCAATATTTTATTGTTCCTGAAAAATTCTCATCAGTTTTTCGTCTCATACATATTTAAATTGTTAAAATATTATTGACATTTCGTATCGTCATTATTCTTACCGATTCTTATATTTTCTAAATAGTCCGTCGCGAACGATAAACACTAGGTCGGAATGTCTATAAATGATACAGATGGCAGCGTGACAAAACGATAACAATAATTGAAAACAAAATCTTTATGATGAACGTTTTTCGAGACTAGAAAGTCGTCAAGACGAAATAAAAAACCGCTACGACCCGTCCAAGCGAATGGGTCAAAACAAGTATATTATAATTACTCGCGATTGACAGTCAAACTGGATTTAATTATTCGCCGATAAAACGCGTCTATTTAGAGTGTAATATAATTAAGTGTCTATTCCGAGTTTTTACAAGTTCCGGGAAACCGCGCGAGCGCGCGTGCGGTAAAGTAAAGTGCCCGGAGCAGCCAGGAACACCTCTATAGCCGTTTTCTTCACACTCGTCGAACGTTGAAAATAGCAATTACTTTAAAGCGCGGCGCGTGTAAACGCATTCAAGATTGTTTTCACGGATGAAAAATACAATTTTTAATATTTCACATTTCCGCGGCGCGTAAAGATATTTCCCCCGGCCGCGGAAACCATTCGAGTACGGCGCGGGGCATAAATCATTCTTCACCTCCGATATAATTAATCTCTGGCGTTGCCGCGGCAAAAACGTACATTATAAAACAATATTATAAATGTGAGGCTTTTATCTCGCGCGATATTTATGTGCGCCTACTTATCTCGCGAGAATCGATAACTCGCCGCGGCGGCGCCCCGTAAAACAGCCGACGACGTGAGCGCGCGAGAGAAAAATCATTTTCGCGTGTTTTAAAAACAACAACCACACATTGTCGGCAACAATAATATTATTATCTTACGTGATTGCGGCCCCGAGTATTCGTCGGACGCCAGTTTTTACGTCGTCCACATCAATGATTCTGCAATAAAAATATGCATTATTATATGTATCGATTTGATTTATCGTTCCGCGAGAAGTGGATTTTATAAGTATAGAAAAAAAAACCATTGTAAATCTCACCCAAGCATAGTTATGAGTTTATCGTCGTGTCACGCGCGTATTGTTTGTTCAATTCGGCAACAATAAATTATCAATCATTACGTTCGAACAAATGTTTGACTCGCGGCGACGATACAATTATTGTATTGGTGTGTTGTACGCAGGACGATCGCAACTCCCTGTTTTTCATCCTGAAACATAATTTAATAACATTAAACAAAAATCACTAAAATTCAATGGAATTTAATGACGCTATTCGTGAAAATTTTGCCTTAGTGTACGCGAGAAATCGACAAACGTATGTATTTATAATTTTCGTTGGTCGGTTCGAACCTTGGAACACAATCAAAACAACCGAAACTGATTTGATAATTTCAACCGATTTTCATTCCAAAGACCTGAACGTTTTTCAGGAAATTAATCTCATTAATATGTTATTATTCCAACTACAGGAAAATTAGCTTAACATATTTTGTGAAAGAAAACACTTCAAGTTTAAATTGCCAAGAACTCTTTTAAATCTTAGATTTTATTAATTTTCATGTGAAATACGCGCACGACCGTAAATTATTTGTTTTATAAACGATAAATTTCAATTAACGAACCATTTTTTTTTTTTAAAATTCTTATTAAACAATTAAATTATATAAGCGGAAGCCAGGAATCAATTTTCCGATCGCAATTGATCTGCGGCGATCGTCGAAAATCATTTTGCATCGAACGTTTGAAAAAAAATAAAATAAATTTATAACTCAATAGCGACCATAGGTAAACACACACAGAGACTACAAACAAACGAGCGTCCGACACACTCAGGCTTTTTTCGTCCCGGTCGTAGACGATTTACGTTTACGGAATATACAATTCGAAAGTTTTTTTATTTTTCCAAAAAATAATCAAACAATCCAAACAGCGAACGGTTTTCCGGGACTTTGCAAGTCGGAAAAAGATCGAACTGCGCGCGAATAACTTTCGAGTTCGTACGCGATATTTTGTATCTCGTTCTTCAGTACGTGCAAAACATTTCCAAAACTCATAGTAGACACCGCCGAAATTTCGGAAACTCGGCAAAACGATTACCGCCTCTATCGCTTGTAATACTTGGTTGTTTTAGCCGTTTTATAAAACCCGCGATAAATCGCCGCTTCTGCCGAATAGTTTTCTCGCAAGACTGTTTTAGCAGACGGAAATAATCATCGCTTTCATTAACTCGCCTCCGAACACGATTTCCGGTTGTTTTTTTGATTCTCGTTTGATATGAACGTCGCCCGATTTCCCGATTCGACCGGCCAAAAATAGCGGCTACGATTTCATCCGCATTGTGTTCACACGACCGAGCAAACGATTTAAACAATAGAAAATAAATAAACAAAGTAATTATATTAATATTTAATGGTTAATTCAATTAAATGATGATTTTTTTTAATCGAAATCGTGTCTTTTTCGCACTCTTTATTATAATACTCGAGGCAAGACCTTTATTTTATTATTGTTTTAATATATATTTAATAGTTTGTATTAAAATAATTTAATAATATTTTGTTGTTAAAACAATGTCGAACCGATTAAAAATATTTTATTTATTTATGATAACATCTACGAGAGAAATGTGTTTCTACGAAAAGACGTACCACGATTCATTCGGATAAAATCGTGTTTCTAATCGTATGGAAATTGCAAACTACTCGGATTATACTTAAAAACTCGCGCGAAATCGAACGAAAAAAATCGAATTAAATTAAAAGTCTAATGAAATACGTGCACGGGCGGCTCCATCTTTTGTATACCGAAAACGCCCGCTCGAATCGAGCAGCAAGAGCCACGAGATGGCGTGATGTGTTACCGACTGATAAATGTTTTTAATATCGCCGTGACGAGTTTTTTTCAACTTGTCCATACTTTTGATCGTGAATATCGTAATACGTCTGAAAATTGTTAATAATTACAATAATTGTCATTTTCCAGTCATATTTCATATAATATGGAATAAATTCGAAACAATAACTTACATTAAATGCCTGGTTGTTTGACTCTCGCACGAGTTCGCTTATTTGCTTAGTTACCGAGAATGTTGTACTCAAATATTTCAAACTGTAAAACTACAACCCAGTCTTGTCGTATTTTCCAGAGATCACTACTTATCAAACACGGGGCGATAAGTAGTAATTCATTTTCATAATCGAATTTCGACTCTAAAACGAAATTGAAAATTAAACGTAAAAATCGGCACGTTCGAAAAAAAAACTATTGCGTGCAAAAGTCAACGTACCCAAAATTCACGCTTGATCATTTACTTTACGAGATATTTTCTTATTTAGCCAACAGTCGGAAAGTTACAAAAATTACTATTCGTTTGAAAATAGAACCGTTCAGTTCTCAAAGTCTTCGCGTGAAATATGATTTGTTTAGTTTTACCAAATATGTACACGCACATTGGCACGACGCAATGACTTCACTTGTGGCGAATCAATAGTAGTTATCAATGAGTCATTTGCACGATCAACACGTTTTTCATAATATTATCAGATATAAAATATATTTTTCGGCAATCCAAATGGTAAAAAAAAAAACTTTTCGATCTTTAAACACGATGTTTACCGTTGTTTACAAGGCGAAGCGCCGCCAACGTTATGTAGTCGACCGGAAACCGCGTGATTCGGTACGGACGCGCGCGGGTAATTGACAGTCGGTCGAGCAAGTATAAAGTAAATCGATAGCCTCAAATATGGCTCGACCAAAGCAAAAAATAGACCTGTAATTAGAGACACGTCAGACTGAACACGTTGGCTTATACGAATAGGCGTGTATAACTACATTAATTCTGCGCGTGCTTCCGGGAACACACCTTGTCGTCCGGTAACTTCTGAAAGATAATCCAAAAAGGGTAATTCAAAACTGACGAGACCCGCGCGGAGAAATTAGCCGGATTACGGAAATTAACTATTTCACATACCACCTACTGCCGATCAAATTCGCTGCGTTCGCGACACAATAATCCCCGACTTGATGACGGTGATTAGATTCGACGTCGAAATGACCGATCGCCGAAGATCTGCTCGGCGAGTGAACAACAACGCGGTCGGAAACAGAACGAAAGTGTATTGTAATTATTGTTATGAGTAACACGAGTGCCGTGCGGAAAAAAAGCGTACCGATTTTCTGGTTTTTCGCATTGTTTACGACATTGTTTTCAACGAAAGACAATATTTTTATGTACCTATATATATATATATACGAGTATGTTGGACAGACGTGTTTTATGTTTCAGTTTTTTGGCATTGGTATGGTTTTTGTTTTTTATAGAGCCGGTTCAAATAACCCGCACCCCCCTCGAACGGGTGTCATAATGTTGTCCTTTTTTTTTTCATTTCGGTCAAAAGAGATGTGGGTAGTAGTACATTGTACTTTGGTTTTGTTGTCGAGACTTTCGAATCATTTCACGATTGTTTTTTTTTTTTGCGCACAAAGTATTTGCAATCCCCTTCCGTTCTCCCCAAAAGTTTCATCGTTCTTTTCCCAGTTTTCAATAAAACGCGTGATATAATATGTACGTATAGTCTGCAACATTATTAGTGATTAATGATTATCGTTATTATTACACGAGAAAAAAAACTCGGTTTTCCTAATTCTATTTGTTTCACTTTTATAATCCAAGTTCTCTATGTATTTTAAATTTATGTATGTGAATATATATATATATGTTTATGTGTATTTGTATAATCTGTTATATAAGATTTATATCTATTGTACAGCTCTTTGCTTCTAATAATTTGTAATAGGACTTACGTCCGTATATTTGAAATAAATAAATAAATAATTCATTCCGATCGACGGCGGCCAGAGAACGAAATCACAACGCGATGTCATGAAACAAAGTCGAAATGATTTCAAAACTGTACGCAAACGATTAAAAATCAATCTTTTTTTCGAATAAAAAAACAAATCGCATATTATTTCGTGCGCGGGCAAACACCTGCGGTCGGAAATTAGAAACGAGAATCCTTTACGTATACGTATAGTAAAAACGCGTCGGAATAAAATACATTTGCAGCGCGATAAGAATTTAAGTATGAAAAAGTTTCCCTCCCACCGACGACAGTACGAGAACTGCGTTCTGTCGTAGTCTGCCGCTGAGCCGCGCCGTAATCAACGTGTAAGAAAAGAGAGAAAAAAAAATATAGTAAAAGGAAACGACGCGAATGGAAAGTCGGATGCAATAAGATTTCTAAAGAGCCGCGCCCGGGTAAATATCACCCGAGACGGCGTCGTCGCCGCCGAGTTTCAGTCACTATTATAAACACTAATCTACCGTCCGACGGGGAACCGATCGCGTCTTACACATCTCCATCATATTATACGGTATATTACGCGGAGAAACATTTGAGACGTAGATTAATGAAATAACAAGACCGCGTCATCGGACTAAAAGCGCCCGGAGAAAATATCCGGACGGTCTGGCGAAACATAGGTGAACCCCCCGTTTATTTAAATTCCAGAACGGTTTAAACGACCGATATTCAATCGAATTCGAATCGTATAAATAATCGCGTTCATCAATCGACTATTTTTTCTCTCACACGCTGTCAATCGCAATAGCCCGCGGACTCAATCGTTTCGAGGGGGGTTATTTCGATCGATTGTTGAATATTCGTCTCTGGTTATTGACTACATCACTCAACGTATCGCCGGAAAAAACAACAACGAGAAACACGCGTTTTCGTCGTTTTTTTTTGTTTTAAAAACGCACCCCAAGTTGATATCGCGTTAGGCAAGGATACACCTACGTTTTTTTTACCTGCACGACTTCATTATTTGTTCATTTTGTATCTAAAAATAGAAAATAAATGATAAAAATAGTCATATTTATTACTCATAAAGTCATAAATAATAACAAAACGTTATTAAATATATAAAATTATTTTAACACAATCTATTGAATATATTTAAACAATAATAAAACAAAGGTCTTGTCTTGAGTATTATATGTTAGAGTGCAAAAGAGTATATTTTGTAAAAAGACCTGTTTTTTCATTATTTAAAGATATTTTATAATTTTATATATTTAAATAATATTTTGTCATAGTGTATTCGAAAGGTTACCGTAGGTCGTTGGGGAGTTTTACAGTGAGATTTCACAATCCGATCAATGCCGTCGGAGATGTGTTAAATATTATTTTGTTTTGTTTTCTTATCGACGAAAGTTTTTCATCGGTTATTTCGTTTACTCGGTGGGTTCGTTTAAGTTATTCGTTAAGGTTAAGGCTCTAGTTACTTCAGAGACTGTTCAATGTTCTCCTGTAAACATTTTTCCATTCGTAAATTATTATATACAAAGTAATTTGAATGTGAAACGGTCATTATTAATAACAAAGTATATTATAAAATAATTTATTAAAACCAGTGAATATCTAAATAATACGAATAATAAAACGAAAATAAATAGGCCTTACCTGCAGTATTAAGGTCATTATTAATGATTTTTAAAGTTGCAAAAAAAAAAAACACCCCGTCCGAACAATTTTATTTTATTATTACCTGGACAATGTTGTTGTTGTTGTTGTTCGTAATAACGAATTACAATGCGCTACAATAAAGATAAATAAAATTTATTAAAAATTAATTAATAATGAATAATTGTACACGGTGAGTTCCGACTAAAGGCATAATATAATCTAATTAAAATAACCTTAACGAACACGAAAACTACGAAAATTCATTAGAAACGGTACCTCGCCAATCACCAAACACGTTTACTATTTAGCATTATTTTACTAATCAAAAGTTTAGCGTGAAATCAGCAGATAATAAATACGATAAAATACATCGAATGATCGGTTCTCGAAATATATTTGCAAATAAAATAGACGGATCGTCGAAAATTCGCAAAAAAAAAATAAACGAAAGCGCACGTTTTTACGTTATTTGACGCGACTAGGGGATGTAAACGGTTCTGGGAGAAAAATATTATAAACGATCCGTTATAATTATTCACATGCATGCCCGGAAATAGAAAAAACCTATTGTCGAAAGTTGTGTGAAAAACCCAACTCCAACGAAAACTTCCAACTCGAATTAGTCATAACATATTATAATAATATCATACTCGCATTGTTGTTTTGATTCGCGCGGGTACCTAATGAAAAATAATAGTTCACATAGGATTCGATTCGCCGTTAAAAAAAAAACCGTTGGTCGGCGTCATACGTTTGAGAATTCGGTCCGTCTACGTATATAGCCGTCCCGAGGGGGAGGAGGGACAAAGGGGGCAAGTGCAAAGTATTATAGGGGCGTCATAAAAACGGATTATAAAAAGAGAAAAATTCCGTGTTTTCTACCACTTATTTTATAGAGAACATAATATTTTAGCTGTACTTACTTTTAGCTTATACTGTATTTAAATCGAATACAAACGATCTTTTCTTCGCGTCGTAATATCAATACGATAACAACTGGCGTTTCTGCGAAATGAGTGTGTTAAAGCCATAGTGGTGTGATAAGTCATATAAATTAGAGAAACAAAACGGTTTACTTAAAACTCAAAAATAAATCTCGGCTGAAATTATTACCTAGTGGGGAGCATCTAGTGGTAGAAATTTGAGTTATATTATACTTCACTTTCAAAGATATGCCCGCAATATGTAACTCATTTTTACAAAAAAATATGACTTTCACCGCTATGGCTTCAATCCACCCAAATATTAACTGGTAAAATTATTATGTGATTCAAACGAGCTTATTGTTCGGGCAGTTCGTACCTGAAGCTATTACTATTATATGATTATATAATATACGCTAATACATACACGAGCGTTACCGAAACGACTGCGACGTTTAAACAGTATTTACGGCCCGGGGGAGGGGTAGCACGATTATTTCTCGTCTCGCGGGAGCCTATAATATTATAGAAAAACGTACGAAAAACCGAGCTTTTGCCAATAAACAGTAACCGTAGCCGGCCGAATAGGTTTCGCTTGGTACCCGAAACCGCGCGAAATCCCAGATCGGCCGCCGAAGGACGTCGAGGAGAACGAAACGCGCGGCCGTATTAATTTTACCCGGCGAATAATAGAGGAGTGTACCCGAAAGAAGCCGTGTCGAACGACATTCCATTGTTGTGCTCGAAAACGAGAGCGGCCTCGCGGCGCGGGCACGTTTCTCGGCGTTTCGTCTTGGCTCGTATTTTAATATCCAATCGGTCGACGCGCAGGGTGAAACCCGTCGGAATTATAATACACACACAATAGTCGGAATATTTAGGAATATTTAGTCGGCGATGTTGTGATACTCACCGACGACAATAACCGCGTTCACCCGTCGTTGCCGATATCCGAATATGTTTTGCTGTTGCCGTTGCGATCGTAGATTCGATGATAGGGCCGCAAACGTCCACGCGACGACGACGTGTCGATTCATTCGCGTACAATACACGACACGTATCGGCTAAAACAGAGACACGATATAATTATAACGACGGAATAAAATGAAATACACACGCCAAACGGACGTCGATCTGTTACAGCAGCGGTTCCCAAACTGTGCACCGCGTTCTACGGCCCATAACAAAATAGTTTAAATTAATTAAATTTAATATTAAATTAATAACTGGCGTTATATCTTGCCCGGATCTATTGAAGCGGATTGATTTTTATGTCCCACAATAGAAATGCACGGCACCATACCACTTACTCAGTTCATTACCACCGTGCTTCATATGGATATATTAATCCTTTGGACAGAATTGCTCGGGTGTGTAATGAACTGGGAAATGTGGATTTGTTTGCTGCCTGGAAGAAATAGTAAGCTGAGTCTTTGATTAATGTAATTATTTGTCATTTGTATTGTATTTTTAAGTGTTAATATTTGTTTTAATTTTGTCTATATTAAATGTTATAATATAAAGGTGTAAATATTAAATAATTTAAATTTAAATACTGTACTTGAGCCTAACGGCGTTTATTCTAATAAATAAATAAAATGTATGTATGTTTTTTTTTTTTTTAAGTTTAAAAACGCATTAATTTATAGTTAAGTTAGTTTTGTACTTGGCTCAGAATGCTTAGATTGTATTAGGTTTAATAAAATCAATAAAATTGGCCACCAATGAGTATTTTTATTTTTGTTCTGTCTTTTGTGTTGTTCACAGAAGGGCACCGCGGCTAAATTTGTTCCAAAAAAGGGCACCGCGGAAAAAAAGTTTGGGAACCGCTGTGTTACAGAATCGAACATTATTATATATTAGACGTACCCGTTGTAACAATTTTCTCGCAATTTTATTTTTTTCCGTTTGCTTCCTAGTTGCGAAATTTCTCGCCGTCGAATGTTGTCAATGACCTTTCTGGGATCGATGAGATCGCATTTGATCGATTTGAAATCGCGGAATTCACGTTGGAATAGACTAAAAACTAAACTCGCTATATATAAAGAAATAAACGAGCATTACGTACAATTACTGCCCACGGTTTTAACAACGCGGTAGTTCTCGTTATAATAGCTCGGGCGGTACATATCATATTGTATATGCAAATGAACGCCGCGGCGACGATAATAAACGCAGAATATAATATGCTTTGCTTATTCCAAACAATTTAGTACTCCTAATGCCTCTATAATCCTACTGCCGTGGACCGAAGGGTACCTTTTTTTTCCCCCCCGACCGACCGAAACGTTCTTTTTCAAATACATTTGGATATTAAACCGCACAAACAATGGAAAATATCGCTTCGGGCGAGGGAAAAATCCTGCTCCATCAATTTCGGCCGAATAAAGAACGAAAAGGTTCGGACCGAAAAGGGTTCCCCGTTCGCCCGGCGCTCATTAAACGTATATATAGTTAATAATTTCCATTTGTTTTCTTATCATTCGGTGTTCTTATCCTGCGGAGACGCTCTTTTATTCGGTCAGCGGGATTACGGAAGGATTTTTTTTCACTGCGCAAAATATTTATATTAAATTCTCATTGTAATGTGTTACGGTATTGTACGAATGGAATATCTCCCGAAATTCACAATAACGAAAAAACAAAATTTACTCACTTAAATCCACGCAGTGTTCTCGACTCGTTTGGAAATTAAAATTTATCGTTAAAACTCCAAACATCCGTTATATATTAGGGTGGTCCTTATTTTTTAACTCGATTATTTTTTAGTCCGAAAGTAATTTTAGCAAAATTTAGAAGATGTGAATCAACTCCTTCTGAAAAATATGGCAATTGAGGGTTGTTTTACTGTTTAAATTTAATTCAAAAACTATAGTAAACTATTTAACAATGCCTACAAAAAAGCGTATTACAAAAAAAAATTCATAATTTCAATACTTTCTAGAGCAGAGGTTCCCAAACTTTTTATTGTACGACCCATTTTGGAAATTTTTTAAAATCTGGCGACCCACGATATCAATGAATGACCATTTTTTTTTTTTTTAGTGAACCATTCAACAAAAAATTAATATAATAATAATAAATGAGTATTATTTAAAAATATAGCGCGACCCACCAAAAGTATAATCGCGACCCACAGTTTAGGAACCTCTGTTCTAGAGAATAAACTAAAAAAAACAAAAAAAATAAATAAATTCATATAAATCTATAATTATATACGATTTAAGTTATAATATTATTTTCTAAGGTGCTTTATAAGTCGACTTACGAGAATATTTTTAGTTTGTCGATCTTTTATCCGAATTTGTCGACAAACGGAAGACGATTTATTATAAACAATATACATATTTATGATGCCTCGATTGTGAGAATAAAATCAATATCGTGTTTGTCAAATCATTTGAAATTAATTAGGACCGCCCCGCGAGTTTATAGCACTTACTACGACAGAACACAAAATTATCCATAGGCCGACACAATTAAAATTTCAATCAACCGCCGCGTGTATATTCAATTATATTAAATTTAAATTCCGAATAATTCCGAACGACATCGGAGTTCGTTAACAGTGCGACGACGGCCAGGGACGGAGTGGGAATAAAATTTAGAGTGGCAAAATAAATTTCGCCCAAGTCGCCCTTCCGTTTTCATAATTTGAATTTAATTTATGCGGGTACCAACTGAATTTCTATATAAATTAGTAAATATTAGATTATAATATTACCTTTTCGCAATTAACAGAGTATAATATGGTTTATAATTTCGTCAAAATTATTAATTCGAGTAGAAATGTTTTAAATGACACCGCGACACAGTAACTCGGACAGATTTTCGGGGAGGAAGTGTTAACCACACGTAGAATAATATAATATCCATCACTTAGACTCGAAACAGTAGAAAAAGCGAAACTTTCGGGGATGAGGCTAGAGAGGCGCGAATTTTCACACGAATTTTCGGAGCAAATAACGGCTTAAAGTGTTATTAAAAAAAATTTAAAAACAATAAAAATTAATAGTTATTTTCGATTTAATTTAATTGATTGACGGACATTTTTTTAAAATGAGTTTGATGAAAATGTTTACGAATTATTACGAGACGGAAGTAAAATAGAAAAAGTTATAATCTTATATCATTATCTGGGCTCGGAACTTTATGCATTTGCATATTTCTAAGGAATATTTACAAATCTGATTCGACGCGAATTCGTTTCATAATACGTCAAAGTAAAAAAAAATGTGCATTGCATATTTTTGCATATTTTAAGATTTTAAGCATATATATAATGCATATTACGTGAATAAAATTTCCAAAATAAATAGTCGCCGCTCATCTCGCGTAACCTCGTCTATGAATTATACTGAACCGAGAAATTAATTGTCAATTTATTACGATTGTCCCGGTCTAAACGATTTATTTTTACCGAGAATCGTATTCACGGTCGTTATTGTCGTAATTTAGGACTCTGTGAATATGTTTCAGGATCAAGAAACCAAAAAAAAATCAATTTTTTTAAAATTATTTTGCATCGTTTGCAAGTTTATTCCCATATAAATAAATGTTAGAAAAAATCAACTGCATATTGTGCTGCATATTTATGCTGTTTTTTTTTTAGTGCAACGTATGCACAATGCACATGTTTATTATCGCATTAAGTCCAGAGTCCTGATAATTAAATTAAGTATCTACTTAGGATCTGTTCGATTTTTACGAGTTTCCGGTGCGAAAATGCGATTTTTTTTATAGGCTAACAAAAATATGATTTTGCTATCTCGCGAAAAAAAAAGGTGGTTATCGGCGCCCACGACCCACTACCTATCTAAAGACCATAAAATAAATATAATCGGTACTACTTACGGCCTGTCGGTGGGTCTCTGTCGAGTTTCAGGTTCGTATTGGCTCGAGTATTAAGTATAGTGACACAGATACACGCAAAAAAAAAACACTAGTAAAAAAACGATTAAAATCGAAAGAAATAGAAAGTTAAAACTTTGATTAATCGTCGACGAGACGAAAAAATAAAAATAAAAACCGCAACGTTCGAACCGAGAAGAACTACCCGAACCGCCGTCGACACTAGACTGATCGTGTGCACGCACTACGTCGGTGCAGCTGTACTTTTTACGATGGGCGTTCGTCGGGTTGCGCGCGGCGCTCGGCTCTCATTGGCCGCGTGCGTTGACGTAAACATTCGCTTGTTCCGATTTCACGCCAACACGCACACGGTAATTAATTAATTGTTACGTAATAATGTATTCATAACGAATTCTGTGACGTATATCGTTATGATTGTGTAACATTACTGATCCTTTCGAAATTCTATACGTTTCTGAAAACGTAAGGAGGAAAAAAATGATTTTGCAACCTATGCATAATATTGTGTGTATGCTTACCCTTTTTGGGAGGAAATTTGTCCTTTCGCCCTACAAACATACGATTTTTATGAACAAATGTGTGTAAACGAAAAAATTAAGGACGTTTAGAGTTTGCAGGAAGCTTTGGCACTTCCTATCAAAGTTCGGTTCGCTTTAGACTTAACGCTCCTTAATTTTGAACGAATACTTAGTCCCCTCGTGACATTTTTCCCACTTTAACCGCTGGTTGTGATGAACCGTTGTTTTAACGTTGAAAGTTCAGTGATATATAAATATATTTTTTATTTTTTTTAATTCGACTATCGAGTAGTCAGTTGAATATAACGCGATAAGAAATGTAGGAAATTAAATTCGCTAAAAGTTTAAACAAACAAACGCCCCGGCCGTTATTATCGCAGAATCGACTACCCGTGAAGACAATGTGATACACCCTAAGAGTGACGTAAAATATGTTTTTCTACATTGTTTTTTTTTTTCGATAATGATTTGATGTAATAATCGAACCGAATATCTAAGAACAACGAGGACTATTATGACGTTGAAATAATAATAATAATCGTTTTCAAAAATGTATGCGATTCGTTCATTGTAATTTTTTTTTTTTCTCGTTATTTATAAAGTCTGTATAAACACGTCAGTTTTTTCTTTTTTTCAAACACACAATCGTTCCCGAATAACGCGGCTGACATTACGAGAGGCAAACCGTTCGAGTCCCTGTCCCCGCCGACCGCTTCGTCGTCGTTTCAAACGCGAATTCGCTCGGTAATCCCGTTATACGAATATAAATCTATACGGCGGCGACGGCTCGTTTAAATCGATTATTTTCCCGTAGACGTGTGCACGCGGCGTTTTGAATTATGAACGTAACAGATTTGTAATGGTATCGTCCGCGATATTCATAATGTTGTATCGAATCGACGACACGTCTGGAATTTAATTTCACAACGTTAATTTCGACGTTCAACATTATCCGCCGAAAACGTTTACCCCTGGCGCTTTGATAATTACCGCATAAACCTGTAATGCGTTCTGTATTTTACACGGACGCCAATGTGTATATGCGAGTATATAAATATATACATAAGTATTGTTGTTTGTGGTAAACTTTGGCAAACTTAATGGGCACGTTACTAATCGGACCGACAACGTTTAATTGTTTCGTCAACAGCGAATTGTGGAACTTTCGTCGCGCCGTCGTCGCGTCGTTTGTTCGCAGCCGTTCGTTCCAGTTGTATCGTTTTAGAACGCGTTCATAATAATGATCATGTGTGTGTGTGTGTGTTTTTTATAAAAAAAAAATGGAACGTTCCAAGTGTTTACGTAAATACAAAGTGACAATATTATTACTGTACGCGGTTTTTATTTTATTTTTTCCAAACCGATCGATTGAAAACTACGTACGGTATGATATTACGTTTGCTACGGCGGCGTTACCCGTTTACGACCTGATTTTGCACCTGCAACACGCCCGCCAACCAGAATATTTATAGCCATAGCTTTTTCATAAATCACACGACGTCCGACGACCGTCGTGTGGCTAGGTTAAAGTATAGTGTTCGTATAGAACACTCTTGTTTTGCACTCGGAATTCTCGTTCGATTAAACACGCCGCCGCGCCGTTCGGTTTTACGCTGCACACAATGTTATTGCAGTGCTATCTGTTTTCGTTGCAGTGATAAATATTTAAAAACCGTTGGAAAAACCGCGTGTCTCGAATAATACCAAGCGATTCGGGGGGAAAAAAACGCATTTACGGTCACGTTTTAAAACGCTATGAAATCGCACGGCGGCGCTCTAATATATACACGTCTGGACTTGGCCATTTCAATCGAGGCGCGGTGACGACGGAGGTCGTTCAACCCTCGCGGGGTACATTGAATGAAGTCTTTTAAAATGAAAAAAATAAAAACGTTGCGATAAAAAAACGTCTAGTTTATTGACGAGCGTTTTTAATTCTGAAAATGTCGACGAAAAGATTAATATGTATAAATAAATGTGAAAATAGGCGATGAAATATATGACGTTCGAAAAGAACGATGCGATTCGCGTATAATATTTCATTACAGAGTAGTTTTAAATTCGGAGATCACTATACCGCGATGTGATCATCGCGTTAAAACGGTAACTTTCAGTTCATTTTGCGTCTTTGTGCGCGTCGTTCGTTTTGAAATACGTAAGTCAACACGCGATTATAATATAGGCGTCCGAAAGCCGTTCGTCTTGTGCGAAATAATAAATATCGTCTCGCCTAAAAGTTGGCAACGAAATCCGATAGTGAGATCCGGGGGGCTTTCGGTCTGTCGTCGGGGAGACGTATAATAAACTGCGACGGCGGAGAGATATTCCGAACGCCCGTTCGGATATTATCGTGTATGTCTGTCGTTCAAAAATAACGGATTTAAATACACTCTTCTTGGAGCGTCCTCGACGACGCGACGCGATACGACGATCCGGACGTTCGCGATACGCGACGGTTTTCTGCGAATCGAAAGGGGGGTCTTGGGTCTTGGTGTGGCGCGGTTTCTTCTGATAAAACGCACACAATGGGTGAATATTATATCAACGAATATATGCAAATCGGGTCGTTAGTATTCGACGATACGAAAACGATTATAATAATCAACGGGGGCGTCTCGTGTATCTATCGTGCGACCGCGATCGCGCTCCGACCCCGCGAGTCCCGTCGCACACAGCAATATAATTTATTATTATTATCGCTATCGTTATTGTTACAAAGCTCGTTTGTGTACGCGCCCCGCACGATTTATAGCGCCGCGCGACCGCGAGAACACGCAAAGGGACGCGTCGTCCTTCGGCTAATCCTTAACCTCGACGATTCCCTTTGGCCAGCGCGCCGTCATTGCGAACCACGTTTACCGCCGCGAGCCGCGCGCGCGTGCGCCATTTCGATAATAATAATAATATTGTCGCCGAGACACGTAGAGTCTTTTCGTGTCGGGATCGTACGCGGGGACGCGAACGTTGCCCCGGACTGCGGTCGCATCACGACGATTCGGTTTGCGACGAAAGCACGTAGCCGCTATTCGCCGGGCCCCGGACGTCCGACGACGTCCCGGAAAACGGCAGGGAAACCGACAGAAATACTCTAGCCGTTATTACTAGAGTGGTTTAAAACATTATTCTCGGCTACTGATTAGAATTGAATTACGATACAATTTGTAAAACGCATTTTATACGAACGCAACGTTACCGGCAAAATAAAAACGTATTATTTATAAAACATATAATACGATATGATGATGAAAAAGTTACAAACTCACGATGATTTTTTCTCTCTCACAAACCGTAGAAAGCAATCGACCTGAAACGAAAAATTGCAATGAATAAAATATAGTCACTAATTATTATATCGAGGTCGGGCGTTAACTGAGTACGCTCGACTCGGTCGAATTCATAATGATTATTGTTTTTATATGAAGTCGACAATTATTAGAACAAATAGACATTTTTTGTCTATCCAGAGTTGGATTTAAAATCAAGTTGGATAATCCATTTCAATCGATTACATTTTTTAATGTATACCGAATTTAATCGTTTAAAATTTAAATAATAATGACCATCGTTATAATACGACGAGTGAATTAAATAGCAATAGGAGAATAAAATCTCAAAATCAATCGACCGTGTGTGACGATTGGAAAAACGTCACGTCGATTTAAATTCAACGGAGGGGCGAACGAAAGAAGTAAAGTTGAAATTTGTAGTCGATACAATTCCAAAACTACGACGCCGAGTGAAAAAGTTTCAATCGACTTAACCGTGAGTTTATATCGGCTCGTCTCGATGGCGCCGCCGGTCGCGATCGTGCGTTATCGAAACGCGTTTTCAGCCGTAGGTCAAGTTAAAGCAACTAATCGTTCAAAGTCATCGACATCCGCGTAAACACACGTACTCGTATTACGCGCGCCCGCGTCGTTGTGACATCGTCGTGGCCCCGAGCACACGGAAACGCGCGGCCCGCGGGTACGTACCCGTGTACGATTTGCAGCTGCAGCGCGCGGCGCAGCTGAAACTGAAGTTTTTCCTGGATCGACGGTTTCGTACGATGTTAATATCGATTTAACGTAATTCGTTTGGATTTCTACGTTGAGAACGCCGAGCGGGCTTCGTCGAGAGGACGGAAAAGACGCGTACTCTGAAGATCTCTCCGACCGTAATAATACGATAAACACGACTGGAATACCGCGACCGCGTGATGATTGCCTTTGCCGACGTAATGCCGCGATAAAAATACGAACCGGTAGGGACAACAATATAGTCGGTGACCGGCCGCGGTGGAAAATCGTCGCTCGCTTATATTATCTATCGTTTGACCGACGTCGACTGCGTTTTCGTTCCGCGTCGTCAATGTTTTAGTTGTCGCGCGCGTTGCATCCGCCGTCCGATTAAACTGCACATTTTTCGTCGTTAATTTTATATAATATAATAATAATCGTCGTTTGCCAATGTGCATATATATATATCGTGATAAACGTTTTATTATTGTGTTGAAAATAAAATAACATAACAGTGTCGCGCGGTAATTTCGGTGTAAAAAAAAAAATGGACCGGTATATAATACGCTGCGTCGCGCACAAACACGAATATTAGTGCATTTGAACAAACACACGTGTGTAACGACGACGCGGCGGGCGCGTTCATATAATTCCGTGCACCGACGTGTACACGTATAATTTAATGCGTACACACTAATGTTTACGGAGTACGTGTGCGGCGTCGTCGACGGATATTGTAAAAAAAAAAAAATAAAATAAAAAACGTGTATGCCGGTACCCGGTTCGTCTGTGGCGCGGGCCCCGTCGGTTTTCGTCGTCGTCGCCGTCGTCGTCTCGCCGTCACTAGTTAACGCGCGCACACGTTGCGGAAATATTGCAGTTTTTCTACGCACGTTCGCGCGCCAACCACCGCCGCGGCATCCGGTTCGCGGTCAACGGTCACGCGCGCCATACACTTCCGGTCGCGATACGCTAAAAAATCGTAATAACGACCGGAAACGATATTCGCGTTCGTCGCGTCGCCCAATGTCGTCGATCCTCCGGTGACGGTCGACCGGCAGCAGCAGCAGCAGCACAGGAGCAGATGACGGCGACCAGATACTTTTCCGTGGACTCGGTGGTCCAGCCGGTACAGCCGGCCGCCGGGTCCTCGGCCGTGACCCCGTCTCCCGAGGACCGCGAGGACGACGTCATGGTCACGATCTACGCGCGCGACAGGATTCATCCTGCTGCGGACGCGGGAGCCGGCGAATCGCAGGCCGCGGCGTCGGCGCGTTCGCAGCCGCCGCCACAGCCACAGCCACAGCTCCAGACGGCCGTGTCGGTCTGTCCGCCCGTTCTTCGACCGGTGAGTCTATTCTCGAGCTTATAGTTCACACGAGACGAACACTCGAGACCGAGCTGTAAATAGATTATTATTTAATGGCAATGATATAAAACATTCAGCGCCTTGGTGAGATGGTATTCGGCGTGCTATTGCTAACTGAACTTCCACGTTTAAAATAGCATATGTCCTGTAAATAGATAAATCTGATAGGTAAATCGGTCTACACGACACTGGGACGACAGATTATAGACGCGATGACGAGTGCACCTTTCTTAGTGAAGTCTCGGCCCGCTTCGCTCATTTCGCTCGTCTAGGCCGAGTACTATGTGTGTTTAGACCGGCCGAGCGCCCGTCCCTAGACTCGAACCCCTGAGCGCCGGCGTGTTTTCATCGCCTCCGCTCGGTAGCCTACGCCGATGACCTTTTGTTTTTTTTTTTCCCCGGATGTTTTGAAATCCGTAAAAATGACGGTGCGACGATGGAGCGTGTTTTTCCAGATTTTACGATGACATTTAATGGCGAGCGAAACGCCAAAAATCTATTCAATCGAATAGATCGTCAGATCGGTCGACCTTTTTGTCCCAGATTATAATATGTTATTCGAAATGACCGAGTTGTTCAGACGACTTCGGCGAAATTTTGCTATTTTAATGCACTAAACGAACTGAGCGTTCGGAATTTACTGTCCGGAGCAATCGCCTTCTCTCGCCTCGCTTTAAAATTTAAAGTTTAAATGAATAACAATTTTTTTTTAAATATATATTTCAAGTACAATAGAAATGAATTATTAAACTTCTAAAATGTAAAATTGTCAAGTGTTGTATGTATAAAAAAATTTATCGAATGAGAATATTTTTTTGATATACAATACACTTATATGATATTTGTAATATTATGAAAGAAATATCAAAATATTATTGGTTACGATAACATGAGATATTGTATTGTTAAAGAAATGAAATATTATTTCAAACGTATTGCAGGTAAGTGGGTCTAAGTACTACAAACGTTTAAGAAACGTTACTTTGAAAAGAAAACGAATAAGACTCCGTGACCGACGGACGTCTTTAGAATCCTCGATATGAAATTTAAAAATAAAAAATGTCTGAAATTATATTTTCATTTTAATAAAACGTTATGATCAAGAGTGAATCGAAATGGTAAGAGCCTAAAATTACTATCGTAAAATTGAAAAAGACCAGTTTTTTACATACGGTATAACCCGCGTAGTACTCGTAGAGCAGCGGTTCTCAAACTGTGCTCCGTGGCTCCCTGGACATATCGGTATTAATTAAATTCAAATTATTAAATTATTATTATATTTCTTAGTTACATTTTTAATTTTTATATTTATATTCAATATTATTTGGACCGTACCAATATGTACTATTTTAAACGTTTAAACTATTTATAAATACACGTATATTATTTTGTTATACGAGTATTGTACGATAATTAAGTTAATTTTTTAAATAAAAAGCAATAATCATTTACAATTTGACATAATTTTTTATGGATATTATTGTTATCTCGAATAGACATTTCTGATTTTTGGGGCTCCGTAATTTTTTTTAGGAACAGAAGGGCTCCGCGAACAAAATAGTTTGAGAACCGCTGTCGTAGAGTGTCTTTTGAACAAGTTAGGTATTGGAAAATTTTCAAAATATCTACGTTTACTCGACAGCTCTTGTTTACGGTGTTTAAAAATTATTATCGATCCGTTATGTATTCGAGATGGTTCTCGATTCGATTGAATTCTAATAGCGACTGTCCAGCAACCGCGTTGAATCGAATTTGAAATATTATATTCTCGCGTTTGCCGAAGCGAATATTATTGTCGTCTATACCAGAGGCGATTCGTATGCCATTAGAAACGTGATAACTCACGCGGTGGGTTTGTTTGATATTTCATTACTCATTACAATATTGTGACTTGTTGGTATATCACAAACACATTGCACATTTTGACGCGTTTTTATTTCATTTTTCGCCCCCTCGACAATATTATTACCATCGATAACAACACATTTCGCGCGGCTCTCTTACGCGGAATAGGACCGCGACGTGTCAAACGATATGCATTACACATTGTACGCGCGTACATCGGCCGAAATTCACATCGGAAAGAGAACGGCCCGTACGGTACACACTGTGATATTACAAATAATACTACTATTATTATATCGCGTGCGTTTATGAAAAGCGTCGATGACAATGCGATGATGACACGCGCGCGCGGTCCAATAACCCGTGATCCGCGACCGCGCGTTATGCTAAATTATACGAACGCGGTGCGTTTTGAAAGGGTTGAAAAGTTATTATTCTCTCTCTGGCATTCTTTCTGTTCGTTATACGTATACACTCGGCACACGTGTTCTCGAGGGAACGGATTTTCGACAAATATTATACCGCCGTCGTCGTCGTTGAACTTTTTCGAAAATGTCCCGTCCTAAAGAGAATTACGAACTTCTTCTCAAATCCAATATAATGTAAACTTGCGCGCGCCGTGCAATATACGTTTTCTGCACGTCCTGCGCGATCAATTATTCAAACACTGTGTCCCGCCTCCCTGTGCCCCTACCCACGTGCAACGCGAATTTTCTCCACAGTATTTCTTGTGTTTGTTTTTAATCTTTGTTTTTTTTTGTTTTTAATAAAATTACACTCGGGCCAACGGTAAATCAAATTTAATTTTCTCGAATTTTTTTTTCGTCCTTTTTTATTTTTTCCACGTGCACTTCACAAATCTTTATACGCGCGCGCGCTCACATTATAATAATATACTATACTTACGTCGACACTGTGACCCGAATATACATGTACACAACGTAATGAATAAAATATGTAAGCGTACGGTATTGTTTTGCAACCGGCGAATGTTTTAACGACGACGTTAATTTCGTAAATCCGAACACTTCGACGTGTTTACAAACTATTATTTGCGCGTCTTCGTCACATGCTAATAACGGAATAATGTGTAAAAATTAGAAAATAAATAAACAAAATAGTTATATTAATATTTAACGGGGTGTAAATGATTTTCAATCGAAACCGGTCGTGACAATTTTGCACTCTTACTTATAAAATACTCGAGGCAAGACATTTATTTTATTTTATTTTAAATATATTTAATGGTTTGTATGAAAATAATTTTATATTATATTTAATAATATTTTGTAATTATGAATAATATCTCTTTTTTTTTTTTCAAACCACATCTCGACCGATCGTACGTGTTTGCGATTGAAGATTCCGAGAGAAATAAAGGGCGACGTAAAGGCAGACTTTTTATGCGATCGGAAACGCAAAAACGTCTGACGATATTCTTTTGATATAATAACCGTCGTCGTCGGTAAACACGCGTTTATAAAGGTATAGTTTACTAAAGTACAAAATAAAAGGGATACATTGAAAATTATTAATATTAATAAGTAACCCGTAATAAATTCCGTTATGTTCACGTTTTTGCGATTTTTTTTTTTTGAACAAAGTAATAATAAAATTATTATAGACACTTAAATAAAACCGCGAATACGATAAATACTTGATAACAATGCATCGAAATGTCAAATACGTCCAAAAAGTGATAACCACTATAATAAATGTACGATAAAAACAACAAACGATTCTTATTATAATAATGTGTCCACGACACTGTCGCTATAAACATATATTATAGACCAGGGGTGGCCACTAACCTTAACTTAGGGAGCCGCAAATTTATAAAAGTAATTCGAGGCGAGCCACATTGTAAAGCGATATTAATGAAGACACGTTTTTAATTTCAAATCAAATAAAGGAACATTTATTATTTTTTACACTACACAAAAAAATGATCATTATTGACATTATTAACATTAACATTATTGTTGTTTTACTCACGAGAAGTGCTTTTTCGAGTGTTCATTTTTTCTGTAAGTTTATTGAAATCTGGCTGATAATTTGTAAGCGCAGTTCGCACAAGTTCACTTAAATGTTCATCAGACAGATCGATATTTAGATTTAATTAATTTAAACGAATAACGAAACCGGTGGCAATAAACACACTATCTAACGTTTCTAACGATTCAAACAGAATTTTATTAGTTTTAGTCTAAATTTGGTTCAAGAGCCGCATGCGGCTCGCGAGCCTCGTTGTGGCCACCCCTGTTATAGACCGAGCGCACGAGTTTCCCCGGCCGTCGTCGCGTCGCGTCGGGGTAATTTGTGATAAGTGAAATTTAAACGCCTAATTGTCCAGGTGATCGATGGCGTGACAAACTATAATTAATCGCCGCGATATTAATTGGCCGGTCAATATCAAACATAGACAAAGGTCCATACTATTGCGCGTCGTTTGACGTAATAACGGTTATAAACATACATATTGTAGTTTACAAAAGCCACGGGCACGACGTTTAGTTTGAAGAAAATTGCGCAGTTGAAAAACTGACTATATATGTATATTTTCACGTCTCCTTTCTCGTGAATATTTCCGGCGTTCTAAAGGGTGATAAATATAAAAGTGTCTACGTAATTTTCATCGGCGAAATGAACGGAATTCGTTATTTTAAAACGACGGAATTCGCCGTCGTCGTCGTTCTTCACCGAAAATACACTTTCGTCGAAAATATTATTTTAATATTCGTTCCGCCCACGCCCCTTTACTACTATAAACTCACTGTGAATTATTTTCATTCCGTCCAGGCAGAAAGTTTACCCCGTTTCGCGACGTTCGGGTTTTAACGTTTCCAAAAGTCCTTAACGAAATCCGACACGGTCTTGGGGTACCGCCCGCCCCCTACCTGATACGACGACGTTAATCAATTCTGCCAATTAGAGCCGAGTTGAAACTTAAAGATTCTAGCCTTCGGCTATGTTTCTCGACCGCTACCTATATACTACTGTATAAATATATTTAACTCGATTTCGTTTTATGTTTTTAATGTGAGATGCGATTGTCATTAATTACGAAAACATAACGTGGGCTTTCGTCGCACGGGACATTATTATTCTTCAAATCATACGCGCCAGAACGACGGCATATTTTCATAATTATATCAAAATTCAACGTTTCATATTATAATGTTCTTGTTTGTTTCTACCGTTTTCGTTTTCTGTAGAGTATTTTAAAAAACTTTATTAAATGTGATAAATCGAAGAAGAGAATAGTACTCGAAACTTGTTTTAAAAACTTTTTGGTAACGCATCGGTCACGGAATAATAATTGAGTAGATTATATTATTTTCCTAGCGGATTGCAATAACGCGGTGCAAAGTTTATATTTCGTTTTTATTTTAGTTGCGAAATATTCATACAAAAACGAATGGAAAACAATCAAGACTAATTTAAATACTACATAATAATTATGAATTTTTGTATACATTTACTCGCGGACGATTATAAAACTCGAATTCATAAACGATCATAAATTTTAATACAGTTTAGACGTAAGCAATAAAATATTAACCATCTTTCAGTTCCTATTTATTTTTTGTGTATTCGACGGGGACACATTTTTATTTTATTCTCGATCAAATCAAAATCTTGCGTTGTGTCGTTTTCTAAACTCGCGTGATTGTTTTCAATTTTTAAGTACTTTAAAATTTCGATTTTCGTTTGAAGTGATTCGATATTTGTTTCTATATGCCAAATCGATATTTATTTATTATATTAAACATATTAAAAATCGTTTGATTGCTATAACATTATACAATTACATTAATTGAACAAAGCAATCGTTTGAATTTAGATTTGAAGACGGCATTTGGTTTCATGTCGGCCGTTTTAACGCGCCGCCGGTCTGAAATCTTCAGCCTCTTCGGGCCCAACATTTGAGGTGTACGACGGATTCACGGGTTTCGCGCTGATCGAGGTGTGTACTCGTACAGATTCCCAGTATCTCGGTTTAGAGCGCGTGTATCTGCGGATGTTTTTAACTACGTACGCGCGAACGAAAACGATTTTTTCCTTCTTAATGAGACTCGTCGAGTGCGCCCGTTGAATAATGCATGTCTACATATCGTAATGTATTCTTACGAGTACACGTAAAGGGTTTTCGGCAAATCTTCTCTAGACATTAAAATAAATACGGGTATTGTTTTTGTTTACCGAAAATTCGTACCTTTATAAACCTTTCGCGCGACCAATAAAACGTATATACGTATAGGAGGTCGACAAACAACAAAAAGTATCCCGTATTATAGAACGTGTATATAATACCACACACCTGAGTATTCCGAGTTTATCTTCTTCTTTTTCTCTGTTTTTTTTTTCCTGCTCAAATCCGAAGGGTTTGGCAGTGTTGTTTTTCCAACGACCGGTGTTTTAATTTCCGCGGTTTTTCCGTTTAGATAACCGTAACTTTTCGGTTCGCGTTGTCTCTTCGATTTACTCGACCGACTGGAAACCGAACTCGTCGAGTCCAACTCGATATTCCGACGCGTTCCAAACACCGTACTCGTTTATCATCACTGCTTTTGTTTAAATTATAATATCTAAATAATAATAATTATCGTTCGGTTTTTTTTTTTTTCACACATAAACTATTGTTCTCACCAACGACGCGCGACGCTTCGCTATCGCGCGATAAATTGTATTATTTGTTTTATTTTATTCGTCGCGTTTATTTTTCATTCGACTTTCGACGGTCTATACGAAATTCGCGGCATGATAAACACGAGCGATTTGGTCGTGTAAATATGCCGAGAAGTTTAAAGTCTCGAAGACGCCCACTTACGACCCCGCCGCGCCAGTGTGTTCCGTTAGATTATAGTTACTAAGTGCCTGTCAATCTTTCAAAAAGTAATACAGTAACGGCGGCGCTTCGGTTAATACAATTTGATGTGACTTTAATAATAAATTACCAACAATAACTTTCTCGGATGAAACGTTTTGTACATTAATTATTGAATAACGTGCCGTAGTATTTGGATTATCGACTCGCGCGCTATTCAATCATCGACCGTCAAAACAATATGAAAGTGTTTTAGTATAACATCACGCGACTTTGGCGTATTACTTTTCTACGCTTAGAAATAGTCCATAAAACATATGAATTCTATTTTTCTTTCAAAAACACGTCATTTTAGATTCCGAGTCAAGGATTATATAATGTATTTGATTTTAATACAACGTGTGTCTTTTCTGCCCGACGACGTCGAGTTTTCGATCGGCAATTCAAATGATGCATTTGACGAATTCTCTCTACGTTTTTCTAATTATTGAAAAAAAATCTGATCGAAAGTTACGAATAAACGGAATACACGTTTTTGACAAAATTCGTTTCATAAGAATAATCATAGAAATTTTCACTGAAAACTCATACTAACGTTATCTGGAAATAGTAACGTTTTCAAAATATTTCGATTTTTTTGTTTCTTCATAAAACAATTATGGCCCGACAACAATTCTAGTTGACTACAATATATTGCGTTGTGAAATCAAGTCAAAATCAGAATAGTTCACAATGTTTTCGCGCAGTCGAAATGATTCTTAAAACTTTCGATTTTAATATTCACGCTTGAAAATCGCATGAAACCTTCATCGCGAGTCACTCGAAATACATACGAAAAGTTGCAAAACGTCATTATAAACGTCAGAGAATTAGATTTCTACGAAACCCGATATTACAACGATTTAGATATAAAGGTCGGCGGCGGTCCGTTAATGGAACTCGGTTCAAAATCGTTTTTCCAAAGTGACGGTTCGTTGGTTTCAAATGTAAAAGACCGATTCACCAAAATCAATCACCCGTCACCTGCTGTATTTTTCATTCGATTTTTTCGCACAAGTTTTCCGATAAAATACAGAAAACGGTATCGTCGAGTCGAACGTATGACAAACGTGAAAACGCGATGGCCCGTCCTGTATACGTAGAGTCGAAGCGAATAGTATTGTTTTATTTTCGGTATTTTCCGAATAAACGCATCGAGTGCAGTCGCGCAATCCGTTTTTGAATAAGATGTAATTTTTTTCCATCCCTCGTCGAAACCCACGTCGAATAATGGCACGGCTGACGATCGGCTGCACGACCACTTCCATTTGCCACTCGCTCCTGATTTCAGAATAAAAATCGAAACGTCTCGGAAACGTCGCGTAAAATCCGAAGTATTTCAGTCATTCCGTTACGAATTGCGTGCGCGCGCGTAAGACGAGCAAATATATTTATTTTTTTTTTTTTACGTTCGATTCGCACGTTTCAAAAACCGGACGCGAAACACTCCTCCGCTAGTCGCGACAGCGGAATAAATGATAAATCGCGTGAACTCGACTCCGAATGACTTCGTTGAAATAGACTTGAGAATTCCGCGAACATTGTCGATGGAAATAAAAATAAATATCGAAATCAACGATGCGAACGGTATTATATTATGCCGTTTACGCCGAACGTTTCGAACTTATTAAATTCAAATGTTTGTATAATAATATCAATGTGTTTCCGCGGAAAGAAAAAGACGGTTTTTTTTTTATGCGAATCGCTGCTCACGGAAAAACTTATAACGAAGACGATGAAGTCGAGCGTTTCGCCGGATCGTATATTATATCCATCGATATCGCGATTTTTTCGCTCGCACACTGTTTGTACGCGCGCGTCGTCGTCGTCACGACCTACTGAAAATAAACGAATATAATATAATTAATAATAAATAATGAAAATAGTGATTTCGTACGCCTGAGAACCTCATGAAATAATTTCAAAAACCACTTTAATTCTATCGGGTAAAAAAATGACTTTCCTCGTGCACCGACTAAACGATATTCGCTACCAGAAACCGTGTCTGAAGTCGATGATCGGATCGAGTAAAACTCACGCATTACGAATCGCACAATAGAATCGTCGTTTCACTCGAAATCTAGGAAAATCAGTACACGCCCGATAACTACGAAATAATAATTATTGACAATATTATTGTCGCTGGTATTTTTATTATTAAAACAAAACCGAACGGCTTCAAAAATTAAAATGTATTAATTATTATTCATCATACTTGTTACGTTTTTTACTGCATATTATATGACATATTTTAATACTTTTTAGAGCATACAAATCCGGGCTCTGATTATTAGCATACGTTGTCATCACAACGACCGTGCATCGTTTTTTTTTTTTTTATTTATACGCTAGACGAAACAATATACGTGACTCACGTTATTAAATTATTATACTCCGAACAGTTTTGTAAATAATAATGATAAATATTACATGGCTACCAGAAACCGTGTCTGAAGTTGATGATCGGACCAAGTTTTAAGACGCATCACACATTGAATTCTTACAATAGAATCGTCGTTTCACTCGAAATCTAAAAAATAATAACAATATAATTATTTTATATATTTAATAATGTTTTGTTATAACTACGAAATAATTGTCGGCGGTATTATTAAAAAAAAAAAAAACCGATTGGCTTAAAATTAAAATGTATTAATCATTAGCATAGGTGTTGTCATCAACAACGAACGTACATGATTTTTATTTATACGCTAGACGAAACAATATACGTGACTCACGTTGTTAAATTATTATACTCTGAACAGTTTTGTAAATAATAATGATAAATATTACATGGCTACCAGAAACCGTGTCTGAAGTTGATGATCGGACCAAGTTTTAAGACGCATCACACATTGAATCGTACAATAGAATCGTCTTTTCACTCGAAATCTAAAAAATAAAAATAAATATGAGGCTAATACTCATATATAATAATAATATAATTATTTTATATATTTAATAATGTTTTGTTATAACTACGAAATAATATTATCGCCGGTATTATTAAAAAAAAAAAACCGATTGGCTTAAAATTAAAATGTATTAATCATTAGCATAGGTGTTGTCATCAACAACGAACGTACATGATTTTTATTTATACGCTAGACGAAACAATATACGTGACTCACGTTACTAAATATTATACTCCGAACAGTTTTGTAAATAATAACGATAAATGGCGATGCGATAAAATTTTATTTTATTCTCCGACAAGTCACCTATATTAGCTTCTGTTTGAAAACGTAACAAAAAAAAACGACGTGCCTTCTCGGAATCGTGCGATTCGATTATTATCGTTAAGGAATACTCGTTTAAAAATTGACAAATTTCGTATTGACGTTTTTTTTTTTTTTCAACACACGATGTCGCAAACTAATTACAATTGTAAATTCGCTACGCGAGATTATACGATTTACCAACTCCGAGCTCGGCGAATTTTCGTTTGGCGTATAAATTATAAACTTATTACTGGGATTTGAAGGCGACCGATTTTTTTTTTTTTTAGACGAAGATAGAAAAATACATCTCACATAAGAATATTTTTCGTTCCGTTTCCGTGCAATAAATAAACATTATTCGTGCTTTTTGTTTACAATACGTATTTCGTAATTATCACAATTACACATTCACAGTACAAATCAAACTGTTTTACCGGAAATAAAATTGATCGTAGTTCACCTATATATATGGTTGTGAAATTTTTTTTAAACATAAATTAGATAGGAAAGTCAGTTGTAAATATAATATACTCGTATATTACTTACATTTTGTAATGTAAATATTTAAATTTCTATTTTCATAATGAAGAAATATATATTGCCACGTGGTTTTAGCTAGACCACTCGGTCCATCTTGCAGGGATCGGCGGCGTCCGGTAGAATTTTGTAACTATTTGTCGCACTGAAAAAGGCAATAATTTATCGAACTTTTCAATACATTTTTCTTAACGATCGAAAAGAACACACACACGCGAAAAAATGAGGAAAATCGAAGCGTTATTTCTGGTTTGCGACGAAATTTGTTTTTCCTTCATCGTAATTCAAAAAATAACTACTACCTTATTTGATCTGAAAACAACGATTTTTCACTAAACGACTTTGGCTGATAACAAAAGTCAATTAAATTGATCGAATAAGGGATCGCCGATAATATTTCACGTTGTCTTTAAAAATACTAGGGCTGATCCTTTCGCTCGGAATTGTTTTTCGAGAACAACTCACCAACATAATTCGTCCTTCCCCCGGATCCTACGTAAATCCCGATCACGGCCGCAATAAACTATAGACCCGGGGTGGCCAATCCAAATGATCTTGTGGGCCACTTTGGAAATATGTTATAAGCTCACGGGCCGCATACTACGAAATTACATATTTTAGATTTGAACAAAACAAAAAAAAGTTTTGATCTATTAATAATTAAAATAAACGGAATGAATTATTATTGCTTTTATTATGACTTTATTTACTATTATTACAACTATTATTATTACTTTATTTATTATTATTTACAATTAACAATTTAGTGGGATATTTGTTTCCATTTTAACATTTTCCACGACTTAACCATCTGACGTGACTGAAATATACTACGTCGCCATATTATTCTGAATCCAATTCTTTCAGGAACTCCTTAAATTGTCGGTGCGGAAGTGCATGTGATCGAATGTAATTCACTGTTTTTACGACTACTTGCATATAACACGGTTCATCGACAACAACACTTGGGAACATAGATTTTGTCGATGAATCAAACAGTGGATTATAATTATTATTTTTGTTGCGATTACGTTGTTAATAATACGGATATGCCCGGGTTGTGCGGGCATTC
Source organism: Drepanosiphum platanoidis (assembly GCA_948098885.1). Classification (NCBI taxonomy): domain Eukaryota; kingdom Metazoa; phylum Arthropoda; class Insecta; order Hemiptera; family Aphididae; genus Drepanosiphum; species Drepanosiphum platanoidis. The sequence continues at coordinate 4,679,122 of OX402532.1, forward strand.
CAGAATATTCGTATTTATAAATATATATTCTTTTTTGTAAATGTTTGATAAACCTCGCGGGCCGTAAAACTTTCCCAGGCGGGCCGCGGGTTGGCCATCCCTGCTACCTGTTGCATCTCGTTCGCCGCAGCAGTGAACTCTCGACGATTATAACAACGTACTTACCAACGCGACACGTATGCGCGCGCATTTGTACGCGTCCTCGTCTATACGTCTTCATTATTATATATTACGAGCGCACGAAATATAATGTACAGAGCACGTCATAATAATAATAATAATAATAGTATTCAATGTTGACATTATTTCCGTTTCGCTCATTTAGCCCGTTCTGTGTCGTATTATTTATAACGACGACGACGCGACGACGAGACTAAATTAATTACATCCCGTAACACGCTGTTGGAAATAAAAGTATAAAGCCATTAATTTTACTACGGCCGTATCAATTACGGGCGGGACAAAAGAACCCGATCGTTTAATATTTACTTTGGGCGCATTCCGTTTTCGTCACTCCGAGGGGAGGGGGGCTTTTCAGACGTTAAAACATCAAACGAACAACGACAGCGGATTTGAAAAACAAATTACTTTAAGCCCGCCAACTATATTATATCTCGCGAGTGCTCTGCCCGAAACTAAACAAGTTTTTCATAATCTGTTCGAGACGAGGGAAAAAAATAACACGCGAATGACGAAAATTCTCATTTAAAACGACGCGCCCGTCTCGCGTTACGCGCGTAATACGATACGATATAATAATAATATTCGACAATAATAATTACGTTTTTTCTTTCGCGTCGTCGGTCGATTTCGTTTTCGCCCGGGCGGCCCGGACTGCCGTCACAACACCGTCTCGAGCGCGAGTTTCTCATTTTCGTTTCTAAATATTATCGTATACCGCGAGTCGGACGAATCGTCAAATGCCGAGTGTTGCAAACGCGCCATCCTCGCTCGTCCCCGCGTTCTCCTTGTTTCCCGTATCCTCCACGACGATCGCCAGAACAGGCGTAGCCATTTCAAAAACAAAATTAATAATCGACCTTTGTCGCGACCGATTTACCCAGATTTCTCGCGCAGCCTTTTTCTCTTTTTCCTCGTTCTTTTCATTGAGTATTGTTTGCCACTCGCGAAATTTGAAAATAATAATTACTCTGAAGATCGACTCGAGTGACTTATATCGATGAATTTATTTATAATCTCAAAGATTTGAAGAAAAAAAAAAGAAGAAGCAAATAAGGAACTTACCACTAAGTGGTTGTTTTCTTAATAAAAAATAAACTAGGAAAAACTTAAAGGATAATATACGACGAGTCTCCCGATCGACCGCGGTCGACGTGTTGGTCTGATCTATTCCGAATAAGAAGTAACCTCCGTCGGCGATCAGTTTTCGTCGACGGCGATCAGACCACGCCCCGCGGGCTGCTGTTGCGTGCGCAGCCGTCTTGCGTCGTTTCCGTCAGCGGTTGGTCCTCGGGTCCGTGTTTCGAAGCCGAATTGTCAAAACATGCGCAAAAGTCGACCGATTAGAGTATAGAAAGACGTATTTTCCGAGTCGAATCGTCGGAAATATTCTATTTTAACCCTTCGCGTACGCGTCGACCGTTTATTATCGTGCACGAGGACACGTATTTTGAGTCACGACGACGACGGTTCTAAATATTTTAATTTATTTTCCCCGTAGTTTACGCGTCGAGAGCTCCGTAGTCGGTGCGTACTATACGTGCATTAGGTTTCGCTTATCAACAAGCGAGTTCAAACAACTCGTTATCTTCGACACTAATGCGCCGTCGTCGAGCCCTTTCCGTCGAGTCCTTTTTGTTTTTTCGGCTTATTAGGACAAACGTACGCACACTATTATAACATATTTTATCCGACTTCGTTCCGAAACATTTTTAATTCGCGATAAGAAAGTGATAAGCGTAGTTGTTTACCGTCGTCGGTTTATTTTTCGTTGGCAAAACGTATGACGTCATGTTTTTTTTAAACACTCCTCAACAGCAGAAGTCATGCGATATTATAACGTCGTTGTGTCTACATTGGAATCGAAATCCATACCCGAGACTTTGCGCTCGAATAAGCCGCTGCGCATTGTTTTAGCTACAATTAATAAATACGAGAGTCAACACTCTCCGCGCGGTAAACCTCGTAGATTAAAACGCATGTGTGATGTTTTGTCGCCGAACACACGTCGAGTGGCGCCTGCAGAGTCTCGTGATTGCTCGACTGTTGTTCGATGGATATTCCGTTCGTCGCGCGTATCGAGTTAAATTATTATCATAATGCAATGTTAAATCGTAACGTTAGATAATATGTGGTTCGCCGCGTACGCTTTTTATAAATTACAGTGCGCGTCCCGCATTACCGAACCCCGTTTTACAGTCGATAGCTGTTTGAAATTAGTTTCTCGGCATTACGCGTAGAGCGACATTACATTTTTCTTTATTTTGTCATAATTGCGTGAAATTTAATAATTTCGCCGGCTGCATAATTTCCTATGATGCGAACTAATATATTATATTTTTTAAAACGGTCGTTTCAAATATCCGGCGAAAAACTTTATAGCACGCGTTATTTTCGTTTCGATCTGAAATTTTATAAAACGCGCCGTCGAACATTAAAAATTCAACGCGATTATCCGGCGGTTTTATTTTTTATTTAATCGTTCGGTGTTCGGTACAGTAGCGCGCAGTAATTTTCGACGACAGTAATTGATGTGTACGCCCGTTATTCGAGTGCGATTTTTACAGCCCCGGCAACGATTAGCCGTAAATAATTTATTATTTTCACGAGACTGTTTGGGTACCGCTAACGACGACGACGACGTCGCAAAAGCTCGTCAACTTGATTACGGACATAATACGATCCGCGGACAATGCCGTATATTACGAGCGCGTCGTTTCCCACCTAAAAACATAATATGACGGTCGCGATCGCTACACAGTCGCGACGCATGGCTATTTCAGAGAGAAAAACTACCGAAAAATACTAATAACGGCCCGGAAACGGTGACGCGGTAATAATAATAATTACGATTTAAATCCGCGAATTTAGACTTTTACGAAATCATAGAGATTGTAGATAATATCATTGTTGTTACGAAAACAGCCGCATGAATATATTGTATTAAAACGGCGTGGATTTGCGCAGGTGTTACAGGCGTCTGCGGCAACGACCGCGATGCCGACGAACGCGCCGTCGACGTCCTGCGGAGCGGACCAAACGCACGGCAAACGGTATTCGGTCGCCGACCTGATGGACAAACTGCTGGAGGACATATACAGGGTGGGCGCGAGCAGCGTGGCGTCCGAGTCGTCGACGGACCAGGCGAACTGGAGTGACGGCGGCGGAGACACGATCACCTCTACGGGCTGCAAAGGATGGTCCAAGAGGCTGGCGAGAAAAAGTAAATCCTGTTGTAGTTTCGTTCCGGGAAACGATTTGACAGGGACATTCGTCTCTCGTTCTGGAAAATCCTATATTTCCTTTGTTTGTGGTTTTGATTATATATTTCGTTATCGCTACGTGAACGGTGAAAACGGTCTGTACGTGACTCTTACTAGATTTTTAATCAAAAGTTAGCGACGTAAAACTGTACGCAAATACTGAGTCAAACGTTTGCTGTCTATAGTCCCGCCGACACGTTTCAAATCTATATAAGGACGCCGGTCAAGTGTCCTGCTTTCTAGCGTACGCCGCCGAGTCTCTACGGCTTGTCTCTGACAAAAGTTATACGTTATTTTATTATTCGTCCGTGCGCTTTTCTCCGGAGTTAGCGATGCTTTTGACGTTTCGGAGATATCAAACTATTATTCGGCGGAGATGACGCCGGAAACGTGTCGTCCGTCAACCCGCATCGAAAGCTCGATATCTAACTAACTCCGAGCGGGGAGGAAACGCTTTGACGTACGGACAAGAATAGCCCTGTATCGACATTTCGAGGATAGATTGCGATATGTTCTTTTGTCGATTGTGATACGTATTTTGTCAGCACATAATGATAATAACGTGCAGTTGGCACGTTTTTTGGAGAATTTTTTCGCGCCGAGTCCTCGATGTTATTGTTACCGTGAGTTTTAGCGTTCCAAACGTTTTAAGGTAATAAATTCGCGCGAGGTCTTCGCACGCACTGTAAAATACACCGCGTGATATATACGCGATAATAAACACCGCTAACGACCAAGTATAATGGGTCGTAGCACTCACACATGTGACTTGAACGATGCGCCCGATGAAAGACTAGAGTTGATACTAATTTGGAAAAAAAATATCCAACTCTATTCGTATATTATTCGATTCGACTAGGTTTTTGAAGTCGCGGAGAAAAAACTAAACGCATTATATACAAATAATAATAATAACGTTTCGTATGACGTGCGTTTTTTAATTCGGCGTTTCCGTTTTTTTTCGTTTGCTCTTCTTACACGTCACGTTGCATTCATCGGTATGATACTTTCGCGACGAAGCTCTTTTTGCCGATATGCTCGCGCGGCGTTTCGTTAAACGGTATAATTTATCGTACGCGCGGGACGAATATACAATAATATATTATTTAATATTTTATTGTTTTTATCGATTTCCCGTCTCGCGCGTTTGTTCTTCCGCCGTAGAAGGGCGAAAACGCGGCAGGTACGCGTCGTCGTCGGCTGTTCGTATATTATAATATCGCACACGCGTGAAGGCAGATAGACGAACGCGTTGTTGTAATATGTTATACTTCATCGCGTATGTTCTATTCTCGCGAGGTTTAAAAAAAAAAAACGCGCGTGTAATGATACCGACACGGCGGCGGAACATCGCTATGCAAATTCGGTCTTTATCATAACGCCAAAGTGCTCCGCGACGGGCACCAGACCTACTTTCGTGGCGGACGAAACGCGCGTTTAAACTTTAAATAAATCGGCCGAATCCAATAGAAGAATATGCACGATATAATATTTATGTACCCCAAGTACCCACACGCATACTGTACACGATGACGAGTGTCTCCGGTTTAATTTCTACATTTTAAAGTTTTTTTTTCATAATATAATTATTGTTATACGTTTGCGCTATCGTATATAAAAAAGCTAATCGTCATTGACAAATACAGTAGTCGGAACAATTATTGTGCGTTCAAAACACTTAATAATTAAGTCGTGTCGTTTAATTTTTAAAAAATTTTCAAGTATGAAATATTGTTTTTGCCACGCCCGACCGAAGCAATAGGGGGAAAAAAATCGGAATTCTCGTCTACTCGACGAAGAGAGAGAGAGAGAAAATAGAAAATTAACGACTTACCGTTAATATAATGGCTATTTTAGATTGAAAAAAAAAAAATGTTCAATTATCGAGGCGATTTTATAACTTTTAATTTCGATAAAATATTTTAATAACCATTTAGCTCTGGTGTGATAATTACAAAAATAAAGCTCGAACGAAACGCGAGTATTTTCTTCGTCAGATTCCCACCGAGACACCCGGTATAATTTTATATACATATTATAATTTTATGCTTATAAATATTATATTCCGACGCACTGTTTACGGGTACGACATTACGAATTGTATACAAATGACGCGGAGCCCGCATAAGATCATAAAATAGGCATATAAGGGTGCGCGGAAAATTGCAAAAGTTTACGAATTTCCAATGACTTGGTTTGTTTTACGGTTTTACACGCAAATAATAACATTTCGGGTCAACGCGCGTTTCCAATATTTCTTTTCGAATTATTCCGTCTCTAGCGATGCGTTATCACAGTTAATAAAATAATATCATGTATTATGTATTATAACATAGTAGCAGATTGTGTGTTTTAGAGAAAAACTCTATACACGTGTGTGTGTGTGTAGGGATATAAAGTTCTGTTATTTGCCTACTCGTTTGGTGACATTTGCTTCAATTTTGACTTCTCGCATCATATTTTTTTGTATGATGTATGTAATAGTTCATAAGTACGATGAAATCGATAGTGATTATAAAAAAAATACATTTATAATTATACGAGTGTAATATGTGAGTTTTCGTATTTTTTTCCATTCTTTAATACTCGCCACTTGGGTAAATTATATTTTTACGACTCTACGACGCGTCGGCATATTAATTGTGATTTTTTTTCGTCCAAAGACAACGGTTCTGTATTTTCGCCTTTATCTTTTTCCAGTACACTCGTGCACTCGTTCTTTTTGTCATCCGCAATTACACATCTCGAAATTATTTGCATGTTTGACATTTACTGCGACTGCTCGAACTATAATTTCCGTAAAGACATTAGATATTTTTTTTCACATAATCGTGTCTATAAAAAAAAAAAAACAGTCATTCGTTATGACGTCGTTAAAAACAAAAACAAAAAACGTCATCTTTGCCGTGGATTCGATAAACTCGTGCCGAGCTAATTGCCTAATACTCCCTTCTTTTATCATAACGGTGGATTTTATCTTCCTCTTACGTTGTTTTTTTTTCTACCGTCCCGTCTTTCGGAACACGTTGTAAACGGGTACTATTTAATTTAATATAAACATTAGTTTGGAGTGTGTTTAATGCGACTTGTCGTATAATGCTCCACTAAGCCTCGGGCGCAGCGCGAGCACCATTACGTCGACCATACACATATTGTAATAATAATAATATTGCAGAGGACACGCGTAGACGTGAAAATGCGTACCTGCGACGTAGTTTCGTTTCATTTCCACTCGTATACGACGCGACAAAATAATAAACCGCGAGACATTGTGTGTGGTGTGCGTGTATATTAGTTGCGTACTCGAGGGCATTGGTGAGGCCAAGCAGTATCCAGATTATTGAAAAATCCTTCGATTTTTTTTCTTCTTCTTCTTCTTCTATTTCAATTCAACGACATTTTTGACAGATTGAAAGGTTTCGACTGGGTGGGGGGGGGGGGGGGGGCGCGTGTATAGATTATTTTCACACCGTACGACTCGCAGCAGCCATAAAAACGTCAGTTTTATTTTTACTTTAAAAGCTATAACAATCCTTGCGACGATGAATTATACGTACGCGAATGTTTTCGCCGAGATGAGATATTCGAATCGCGAGATATTATCGAAAGAAAAAAAAAACCCCCCGTCATAAATATTGCTTGTCCCCGACCCGAACCGCGTGCGTGATATTATATACACAACGCGTGAATTGAAAATCTATTTGTCGACTTGATTGGCATTTTCGTGCGCCTGCTCTAGAAAACCTTTTAGAGTTTATTAGCTTATAAAGAGAAAAAACTAGAAATTATCGCGCGCGACTACTCGGGACGACGGCCAACGACAGTATAATATGGACTTTCTCGACGAGATTACATATTATACGTATGTGCTGAATGTAAAAATCCTTCGAGAAATTAGTAAACCTTTCAAAGGTCTCACATAAACCGTATCTTTCTTCATTTATATACATATACGTATTACTAGCCGTCTTATACTTAGATTGATCGTTTCCGCGCGACAATGCGACCGTGTTTCGCGATTCACGTACGAATTCTCGTATTTCGGCGCGTACGTTACATAACACATAATATAAGTGTATATTGGATAGATTGATTTATATACTGTCGGCGAAACGTGTGTCTGAAAGAGTATATAAATGAACCGCCCGGTCATTTGTTGGAGATAAACCTTTGGCGATTGACAAAGATGTTTGTGTTTCTGTTACGTCGAATCGTGACCCCCCCGTAATATATTCATAATATAGCAACACGTCGGTTTCGCCGCGGAATAATTCTGAAAATAATCATACCACGGTGAATATATTTTATAAATCGCGATCGGCGCCGAAGTGTACGGCTTTTTGTAGAGCCCACGGCGTTTGTTGATTCGACACTAAACGTTTGTCCGAACGTTGTAGTTAAAATGGGAATCCAACCGACGACGGACACGGGGGGCGTGACTTGAGAAGACGGGGCAAACTCTCTTTCGTATTTTAGTCGAGTTGAAACAATACGATCAGCGGTGGCTTTGGGGACGAAGATTTGGTTTGTTTTCAAAAACGTTTAAATGTTTTCAATAAATCGTGGATCGATTATGGAAGGCTCGCCACGGTTGTGATTTGAACGCCTATTCAACGTCGAACGTCTAGTTGGAAAAAAAAAAAAAAAAAACGAAAAATTATCTCTCAAAGTATAACTAATAAACTCTTATTTCTATTTCGTGTCGTTTAACCGTTCTAAAATTACGCAATTGTTCCGGCCTCTAAAAACAGACGTGTTTATGAGTAACTATATTATTTACACCGACGATTTATTTTTCAACTACGTTTTTGACGTGTAATTCTTATCTTAAAATAAGTCGCTTTGTACATGAAAAAAAAATAAATACATCCGTCATCGAATATATGCACATATAACAGTAAAATGTGATTAAATAATCTATTTTTCTCATCGTTATTACAAAAAAAATAATCAACACGAACAGTAAATTATTTTGACACATAAACCATTACTAAAATTCTATTCGCGCTGAATTTAAATGCAAATTGGCTTTATTCATACGAGCTCTAAAACAATGTTTTTCAAACATAAAATTCGTTTCATATATCATACTTGAAATAGAGAAAAAAAAATTGAAATTGTTGTGTGTATTTTTTGAATTTTTATTTCGTTTTCAAGATCATAATATATTGTTTATTATTTTTATTTTTTTTTAACTCATTTTTTAACGCATTAAAATCCGTTGACCTATTTATAATATAATAATTTTCCTAATAAAATAAAAATTCCTTTTAAATACAAAATACCCACTAATAAATTGCCTTTTTATCCTTTCGATCGTGTTAATTTGTTTCTTAATTTACAAAAAAATCAATAAGGCATTACCGCTTTTACATTTTCATAGAATGGCAATCCTCCTCCTCCTCCCCAGATTACGTATACGACAGCGGACGAACATAAAACTCCACTCGTCGGAAAACAGTTTTCACAGTCCGTAAAATAACAATAATAAATCTAAAACCGATAAAACTCTTAAACGCGTCGTTCTTATAATCTTAAAATAAAATAAATTGCGCGCGATTCGCTATTCGTTCGATTTTACGCTTCGCATTCTATAATATTATCGAGATAAAAGCGACGTAATTGCGAAATGCAGAACTTGGAGCGCGACGTTTTCAAAAGACTCGCTCGTAGGCACTGGAGTCTAGCGTTCGGCTTAAAAGGACACGGACCCAAGTAGAAAAACCAATATCACAATGTGTGGTTATATCCTTAGAAGCGTTTTCTATTGTTCGGAGATAACTAGGTTACTAGGAGGGGATACCTATATACTAACTACTCGTCCATAGGATAGAATGCGTTTTTCCTCCGTGTGTAAGTCGTCAACGTTGAACGTTTCATTACGGTAAACAAATATATTCATTAAAACCATTGTTCCCGTCCGTCCGGCGTCCGTAGTTTATTATTTTGACAAAACTCTATGAGAATTGAATTAATAATAACGCCGGTGCCTTTCGGACTATCCCCAAGTTAGATGTCGGGCCACCACGCCCACTGATCGATCTTACGCAGTTGTAACGTTAAGCGCCGACTTTATGTGTTCGTTCCACTGAGCACTCGTGCTTATCGCGAAATATAGTTAGCGGTGTTCTTCATTATGAATTTTAATGTTTGGCTCGAAAGGGCTGAACGAAAAACGAGCTGATCTCACACCACGTGTTATCATACGGAATTCGATTTTTTCCCCGTCCTTAAAATACCTACTTTGTACGTTTTATCGGATTGAGATATTTCCACGTGGTAATTATAATCGCGTTTGTCCGACATTTAAATTTATTTGGAACTTTTCGGTCGCGAATCGCGTTAAAAAGATAAATAACGCTGACTTGGCCCCCGAGTCATAGATGTCTAAATGTAGTTGATCGTCGAAAACTTTTCTCATTTTTTCTCGTTTCGCAGAAAGACATTTCATACGGTTCGAAGAACGAATTGGAATGTTTTACGATTAGAACCCACGAAACGAGACTGTGCGTTTACAACTTAACGTTTTGAATTCGTTTTTAAACGAGTCATAAATCTACTATACCGAACGAATGTAGTAATAGCTGTTTGGAGCAGCTGTTCGGCCGAGTCCTCCTTCCAAATCACGCCTGCGCGTACGTCTAATGTCGATTACAATGGCTGCGATTTACAATAATTAAAAATAATTACAATTGAATACGACGAAGCAAAGACTCCGTCGTAGAACGCTGCGCACCGAGCTCTCTAGGACTCGTATTTCATATAAGATTGATTGTTTACAGGCACGGAAGAGCTGAGCACCACGGTCGACTTGCTCAGGGACCAGTTGAACGTGTGCTGCGACTCGTTGGTGAAGGCGCTGAAGAGAAGAGACATTCTAGTTGCGCGACGAGACGCCAAATGCAACATGATAACGGCGCTATTGCACGCGTACTCGATGAAAAGAAGTGAGTGTTATGAAACACGATTATTATCTCAGTCACGTAAATAATCGCAAGGGTTGACACGGGCGCAACTAGACTTACGCACCTTTGAGAGTGCCAAATCGCCGACGATTCACATCGACCTTTTAAATTTGTTGTTTCCATAATTTACCTTTTTTAGAAAAAACAAAAAAAAAAATGTTAACGGAAAACAAAATATATAGGTACTCTGTCAATATTGATTATGCGTAGAGTTCTCGTACGTTTTCAAGTACATTGTTCGTGTAAACATTATAAGATACGCATCGTAACCGATTGCTCTGCAAATATACATTTAGAATTTGTTCTAAATGTACAAAATGCTAAGTCTCTATTATATTCTATTTACTTGTAATAAGGGGCCGTCCAAGGCGACCTAGCACCCCTTCTAGTTGCGCCTGTGTGTGTGTGTGTGTGTAGCCATTAACAATAATTGACCAACACTGCCGATTAAGGGTCGTTTACACTCGCACTCTTTTTCCGCGGGCACATTTTTCCTGTGCACAAGGCGACGGCGATTTACGAATAAAAACAACCAATGTCACCCCGAACGAATAATATACAACAATAACACCGGATATTTTCACCTTGTATTATTATATAGCCTACGGCTGCGAGCGATTGTATTAACAGACGTAATAATGCGACAGTCGTTCGGCGAAAAATAAAATTAATTTTGAAATGCGGGTTATGGTTTAGAAGTTTTCTCGTCGCCGGGGGCGCATCGGTCTCGCTGCGGTCCTGCAACCACTAACTACTATTACTATTACTACTACTGCAACTACTACTACTACTTCTATACTCTCTATTGAGAATTAATAGTAAATATAACATAATATTCCCTACAGTGATCTCAGCACTCGTAGGTATTATTATTATTAATACGCGTTGCCGACGCACAAATACGAAAAAGTCACGTCGCCGGAGTCGAAAACCACGTTTCTCGTACCTATATATTATGATAATATGATGTACGCGCGCGCGACTGTTCCGTGAACGACATAACAAGTGATGAATGTCTCTGGTAATAATATCGCCAACGAGGCATATTATTACAATCGATTTTCCGTTCGGAATATTAAGTCTCCTCGGACAAAAGTTAAACATTTCACTCTCGTACTCGACGTACGCGCGCGGCGATGTTTTCGGGCGTATATCCCAGCGCCGGTTTATTGGCTTAGCGTGAACCCCATGCAAATAACTAGAGATGTGCTGACGTGCGCGCGAACGCCTTTAAACAAATCGACCCGAGACGAAACGTGTAACGAAATACTTATATTGTTTTCATGACAATATTATTATTTTCGTCTTTCGTTTACCGAAAACGATGGCGGTTTTAGTCGCCACTGCGGGGGGCCATGCGATTGTCGTTCGGCGTCCAGTAGTCAATCCAATAGTGATTTTCGCAACGACCATGGTAGACTAATAATTCGGTTAAATTCGTTTTTCTATAACGCGTTGCGCTCCTCGCCGGACGGGTCGGGTAAAAAAAAAGTCTACCGAATCATTAATAATTGCTCGTCGATGCCCCGTGACAGAAAAGACGAACGAGTAAGTAAGTTTAACTCTTGCGGTCGCATTATATGCGCAGGACAAATGTCATTGTATACACACCCACGTGCCTCGGTACACGTGCGCGCGTGCGTACGAGTTCGCCCACACACACATGCATCGCACGCACGAGTATGATAATAATATTATTCCGTCGACGATGCCCCCCGTCCTACTTGTCGCGAAACGATGACAGAGCGTATAACAAACACACGCCGGCTTTAACGATATAGTGCATGTAATAATACAGCGAGTACGACGAGGGCGAACCACGTCGAGTGTATGTATGTATAAAATATTGTATACGTATACTTATTGCGAGATGACGTTCGTACGGAAAATACGAACGGTCTTTGGCAGTCGGCGGGAGAGATTTCTTTTCGACTCGAAAACGTCGCCGCCGCCGCCGCGCCGTTCCGATCGTATCGCGTATTCGCGGACCAGTGCGGGCCGAATTCAATTATTGCTGAAAGCGATATCGAATAATATGGTCCGGTAGGTATACGCAATACCTACACGTCGCCGTTTCTACGATCGATACGGTTTTTTTAAAAAAAATAAAATAAACGCCGCCGTAATCAAATAAATTAAACGATGCTGTAGGCACAGCTGCGGGGTAAAAACATCGTTACGGATAGAGTGTACATTCTCACGCACTCGAACGTTCTTTGTATTTTCGTGTTTCCACCCCGTCCTTATTTCGTTTCTTCTCCTGCGCCCCGTCATTTAATTTTCACGCGAGTCTACTGTATTACACGTAATAAGTATATTATCTTATACGTATACATTGTTATTATGGTGTTGCGCGACGCGTGACGAATTTTATCTCGATTCCATTTCCCACTGCACTTTGTCGTTTCTGTTTCGCGAAACGGCGTCGTCGTTTTTTCCATTTTTAATCAACGGCGTTTCCGTCGACGATTTTTCACTCTCGCGAAACGGAACAAGATACGAGTGATAATAATACGCTCGGTTGTTTTTATTTTATTTTCACTCTGAACCGTTTGACATTTGAGCGTCTCGAGTATTATTTGTCGCGCGCAGTTTATCATTTTAACGTGTATACAAATAATAGGCTATAATATTAGCATTATAAAAAGGTTAGAGAAGACAACGTTTGCACAGCGACTTAATACGATATTAATACACTGTTGTGTACACAATATAGATTTCTATACACCGAATGCGCACACACGCGTGAAAACGTACATTTTTTTTTTTACGAATTTACTGCGTAAATATTGGTAGAAAAAAAAAAGAATTCGATTACCTGTTCTCTTATAATAATATTCCAAGAGCGAATTCGAATAGATAAACAATTCAAAATGTATACTGTGTTGCGTTAAAGCTTACGTTTCGAGTAAAAACCTTCGACGCTAAAATATATTCACCGAGTTCTAAAAGTCAGTTCAAAACAGCGATAAACCTTTGAACATAAAATAATCTATAATTTTTTTGCTAACGCGGTGGCTTTTCGCAACGACCGTTTAAACACGAATATTATCTAAAACAATAAATCCGCCCACGGCCACTTGAAATATTTCGTTTTATCAATCGACTACATTTTAAATGCGTAAAAAAATGTCCAAGCGTTGAGCGTAATCGATACGTTCGATTTTCAAGTACGACTTTTAACGTACCTTTGGGCTATTACTTGATTTCATACAAAATTCATGTATTATGTATTGTATTATAAATAAATGTATTATATAAAACGTAATAAAATAAGTACGGATTAGAGTTTATAAAAAGCTAGTCGACTACTCGTATAACAATGAATAATTTATATGAAACACACGATCTGATATTGTTATCGTTATAAATTTAAAGTAGAAATTACAAATTGCATGGAAAAAAAACCACTAGGTTTCCGGAATCGTTTGTCTGATTAGTTATTTAACTTTTATAGTTTCGATTCGCAATGATTTATAAGATTTTATTGTGTATGTTTTGATCGATTAACACGATCATACTTACAACCGCGACGTGTGTCGTGGGTCCACCGACCCATATTTCACGCCATGTTTCGCGATTTTCAAGAGAATTATGATAAAATGAAAAACCGGCCTCTGTTCCGTCAGATTTATCGAGAGGGAGGATTCGATAAAACACTAATGAAAAACTTATTTACAAATATCCTAATTAAAAGGAAAAACGCATCGATATATATTATATGTATATGACCGAGAGCAAAATACTTAAAATTAAGGAATCTCTTGTTACGTTTAGGATGAAAGTAATTATGATCTTTGATTAAGACATTTTTAATATCAAGTCTTGGAAATTAATTAGGGAAATTATACATTTGCATGTACATTAAAAAAAAATAATAAAAAATAGGTAGAGGTACTAACCTACCTGGCTTATTTTTCATCAAAAACTAATTATAAATAATTTGTCGGAACGAAGTTGTTTTTACAAAACACAATAAAAGTAAACAAGAAATTGTTTTTAATTTAATAATATACGGGCGGGTTACTAACTTTGTTCGCCGAGACAACGTTCAAAGACGGTGTAAGTAAGAAGTGCGTTTATACGAGTATATACAAATATAAACACTCATAGCTCACGGCGAATAGTCGTCGAGTTTCGTTATTTTTATTGCTTTAATTTCTAATGTGTCGTATAGAGCCAATTAATAATAATAATAATAAAAAAAGTCGTCAATTCCAATTAAATTCGTACACTCGTGCACGCGTCGATAAACCCTCTAAATAGGATTCGCAGTCCTGCGAGACTCGGAAAATCATTGTCGTAACCCGTGCAACCACGAGACGTAAAATCAAGTCGTCGTGCGTGCGCGTTTTTGATATGATTAGATCTCGATGTTTCCCCGTTTATCGTAATAAATAACGTTTCGAGAGACGTACTTGTTTTACAAGCGCGGAACACACGACTCGGAAAATGTCGCCGTCTCGCCGAAGTGCGAAATGTTAACGAGCGTTCGTACGACGCTTAAAAGAACTTTTAAAGGCACTTAAAAGAACGCGACGAATGATTTTATGCGGACGATTGTCCCGAGAACTTAGATCGTGAAAATTAAAAAATCATACCTTAAAAAAGCATCGTTTCGATTGAGTTGTCTTTTTCCTCGACCACTTCTACGAGACGGACGCGAATGCTTTACACGCGAAATGTTTTTATTTCACGTCCTCTGCAATAAATCTTTTTCACATTGTAATTTTGTATTTATTTATACGCGTTTGATTGGCTACATCTTCGTGCGCCCCGGGTCCGTTCGATAGTCGGTAAACACGTCGGCAATAATATATTTCCGTAAAACTGTTTTTCGATCTGTCTTCTGGACACTCGATGATATCGAAACGGTTTTTTTTTCCGGTAAATTTTCACAACGAATACGAATGTTGTCGTTCGTCCGAGGCACATTATTACGGTCGAGACGTTTATTACATTTTAATTTGATTTTACACGAGCGTAATATACCGGCGACGCGACGGTAGTGGTGGTGGTAGTTCGTATAGATCAGCCGGTCTCAAACTGTCGTCGGCGGTCCCCCCCCCCCCCGGGGGTCCGAGGCGTTAACCGAGTGACGAAAACGCAATCGTTCCGACATGGAAGAAAACAATAATTGTATTGATCTTATATAGTATACCCAAGTACAAATAAATACAATTAAATTTACGTAGTTCCGAGTACTTACGCTTTTGCGATTTGTAGTATAAAACGATTATCAAAATCGATCGTGATGACACGCAGTGGGCGTAGTCGGGGGGATGTGTTGAACGGAGAAACACCCCCCCCCCTCCTGAACTGTAATTACGTATAGAAAATATTATACTGCACGTAAATATAATACGAATATACTTGAGATTTGCACGAAAAATTATGACACAATGGATGTATATTTCGTATTTATTTATTGTTATCGAAAAAAATTGATATTTTGTTTTAAAGAGTGAACGCGGGCCCAAGTTTTTTTTTTTTCAAGAATCGTACCGAAGCCGACATTTGTACTTTCCAAGAACCGAATCGAGACCGAAAATATTAAAAAGGTTACAGTCCCCGATTTGCATAGAGCTAATATAAACGTTGGCTACACGTGACATGGCGCGCGCGCGCGCGAGACAAAACGTTTTACATTTTTGGTTTTTTTTTCGTATAAAAATCATTACGGAAAACGATATAGTTGAATTCTTCGAGCAGATGGTTATTTAAGCAATAATAATATTGTTACAGAACCGAATAGCTGCACAAGGATTATTCACGTGATACGTACATGTGGTATATACACGTGGTTACACATGGCCGAGTTTATAAAAACGAATAATATTATATAATATTGTACGCGAATCGTTGTACGCGCGGAATAATATAAATTTTACTAACCAGTGGTTCTAAAAATTTCGTTAGCACGTGGACCTCTGAGGAAAGATTTTTCAATATCACATCGACACCTTTCGAGTAACGTTCATATTCATTTCTTTTTCACTAAATATCAGGCGCGCAGCCGGGATTTTTCAAAGTAGATGTCTTAAATTGTACGCAATTGAATATGACTCGGCTTCACGCGATCTCTATTTTTGTAAAAAAAAAAATGGTAACAATAATCACGATAATATGCGTTCGACGGTTCAACTATAAATGTTTATTCGACGAGCGCGCGCGTAAAGAAAATGCGTCGGATTAACTTTGGATTTTTCTATCACGGGACTGCGAAACATTCACCGCAGTTCACGGATCCATTAAATATGTAAACAATGATCGCGTACTGTCGTTGATTTAAAACGACGTAAGTCGACGTAGAGCATCTTAGTTTTTAACTGCAGGAATTTCCAAATCGCATAGAAACCAAACAAAAACTGTACGAACGAGTTTACGAAACGCCCCGTTTTACATGCGTATTATTATCACTAGGGCTCGGAAGTTGATGCATTTTGCATTTTTTTTTTTTTGGAACGTTTTAGACGATGCTCTTCAGGCCACAAATGTGTTTCATTGGCATGTGGATCTGAATAACTAATTTTTATTTTTCATTTTTTGGTGTTTTTTACTTTATAAGTCATTTTTTGACATTTTTAGGTCATTTCCCCACATTTTAAGTCATTTTTACTGATTTCACAATAGTTCACTTACTTTTGATAACATCAAATACGCTCTAATTGTACAATGCAATGATTTTGATTTTTGAAATTTATAATACTTGTAATTTTTTTATTTAATTATTTATTTAATATATTTAATTTCATTTTTAAGGGCATTTTTTGTCATTTCTATGTCATATTTTGATATATTGGTAAGCTTTGGTAAATCAATATAGTAAAATATTTAAAAAAAATTGTATTTTTGTTAATTTAAAACAAATATTTGTAATTTTTTAGGTCATTTTTTTAGGACATTTTTTTGTCATTTTTACGTCATATTTGCATTTTTTTGGTCGTTTTTAATGTTTTTTAGGTCATCAACTTCACACCCTAATAATTATCACTATACACTACGTATTACCGAATCGCATCTATAGATGCCATTATATTATTTTAAATTATTGTAAAAACGTGGATTTTCATTTTTTACGTCCGCCCCGCGTTTGTCGGGAGTGCGATTCGATCGAGCGGATTTTATGGAATTATTTTTAAACTTTCGAATTATTTACGAAAAGAATGTTATACGTAGACCGACGAGGTAGGACGGGGGCGCCCTTTGCTCTCGGCCTCGCCGAAGTAGACACGGGCACACATAATACGAGAAAACGCGCATTACGTAACATCGCCCCGATGGAAAACCATTATACAATAATAGGTAACGTACCGCCGCCGCCGACTTGCCCGGCCGTTCACAAAAATCAATCGGCATAACGTCGTCGTCGTCGTCGTCGCCGTCGCCGTACGATATAATCGAATGATACGTTTCAGCGAGCCCGTCTCTTCGCCGGCGATCATCTCGTGTTGTTTTTTGGAAAAGCGCACTGCGATGTATAGAAAAATCAATGGCGAAACTCGCGGGAGACGGACGAGCTGCGGCGGCCAGGCGGTTTCGGTCTGCTCGAAATACACGTGTACATAATCAATTTCGCTGCGGGTCCACGGTACCACTAACCCTTTATTAGATATTAATCGGTGCGGTGTTTTACGAGTCATTAAAATTGTAACATTTCGTTTGCAATTAATACGTTTATTAAACCACATTGTGTGTGCACGCCGTGGGTTTGTCGTATATTTTATTATTACTTTATAATATAAACATAATATTATGCGTGTGACGATTTTTTCGACCGCAGACTTCCGTTTTAGAAACAATGTTTTTGCGCGTGCCATACACGTTTTGAGCGATAGAATAGGTAAAATGTGTTTTATTTTTTTAATTAAAACATTTCCATCCGTCCGTCGGATGATTAAAAAAAAAACATAACGTACGAAATCGACTTTTGATTTTCAAACTGCAGCCCGTCGTCGTCGTCGTCGTAGTGACAGTTTCGAACGCTAAAAGAAATTAATTTGTACCTACTGACAAAAATCCAATATTAGAACGACGACGGTTTGTTATAGTATAATTAATTACGAGTTTGTGATTAATCAAAGTTATATACCGTCTAGACTTTGGAAAATATCGGAAAATTGTTCGTCTAATTATTTTAGATTACCTTTGTGTGTGTCTACTCGTCCTGCGGTCCAATAATGTTTAAATAGTTTCTAATAATTAACTTGTGACGCGAAATTATGAACCGTCGTCGTCGGTACGAAATTGAATTTACGAACATCAAAGTGCACGAAAAATGACGTCAGTACGGATTGGAAACTATAAAGTCGACGGTATACAGGTCGCCGTTCGAAAATCGAAAGTCGACGACTATAATGCGCGCTTTCGCGGTCGACGGGCAGGCGAGGATAACAACTAGTTTGATCGCGACCGGAATATCGAACGCGACGGCCCGTCTTTCTCGACACGAAAGTTTTACGAAAGCGGGCGCGCTGCAGCGCAGTCTTCTTGTCCGCACGCTTTTCCGCTTTCTTTGTTTTTTCAACACGCTTCGACAGCCCCTAAAAAAAAAAAAAAAAACCAAAAATCAAACAAATAATCGACACAATACAATAGCTATTAATCCGACAGCCTGATATTCTATTTTCTACGACCGATGAAAATATTAAAATATTACATAATCGCCCGGTAAGCATATAGTACGCGTTCACAGCACGTGTATGCACGATTGAGCGTGTGTGTTTGTGTGTGTTTGTGTGTGTGCGCGTGTGCGCGCGTTTGGATGAAATCTCTCTTTCAACCCAGTTCGCTCTGCTCGCCCCTCGGTCGAGAAGCGCAGACCGCACGTGCGAGGGGTTGGCCGCCGCCGCCGCCGCCGCCGACGCCGCAGCCCTCGGTGGGAGAAGCGCCAATCGATAAAAACGTAACGCGCATGTTATAAATACGCGCGCACACGCGCGCGCCACAACAGGAGAAAACGCGTATCAGTGCCATAATGTTGTAACGTAGTAAAATTGCATTCTTCATTCAGACCGTCCGGCGTTCGAACCGTCGTCGTCGCCATCCCGTGCGGGCGATAACAGGAGACGGAAAAAATATTCCTTGTCGAAACACATTTGGAAGACGGGCGATGTGATGAATGGTTTGCTCAACACGTTGAAGAACATTGCCAGTCTCAGTGAGTATCCCAAGTTCAAATAACGATTAGCGCTGTATTTAGACGAACGCGATATTATTATCGCCCCCACGTGCACGTAGATCCGTCTCGTCCGCGATCCATACGCGCGCGTGTGTGACAGTATTATCGAAACGCGCGATTTTTGAATTTCGTCGCGCCGCGTGGTGCGACGGGATATTCCCAAAACGAATGCAAGGCCGTAGAGAATCCAGTATTGCGCCCCGAATTCGCACCCCGAATCGTTCGACTTACGTCCCCGTTTCAGAGATTTAAAAATAAAAAAATTAAGTTAAGATTAAAACAGTTTTTTCAATTACATATCATATATATAAGATATATATTATTAGAAAACAATCTGTATTCGAATTACACATTATAAACGACGGTAGTCGGTCGACCGAACTCTTCTCGATACAGATAATAACACACTTTTGGAATACTGTATAGATAATTTAAAATTTGAAACTTAAATTTTCGATCGCGGTGGAATTTTTTCACTAAGTCGCGGCGAGAGCCGTCTAGCCAGGGCCTGCCCACGGCCCTGTAGATATGCCGGCCCAATGTTAATAATCGCGAAACTTTCGCAAACCGTATGTATGAAATTATCGACAACGATTACTTTATTTTATGAGACGCGTTATCGGTGCGGGTTTGCGGCCAATAGTAATTTTTTTATTTTATCGTCGTACAGTTTTTTTTTTTTTTTTATTCAGCCTTTGAAGTCGTTTATTATTATTATTATTATTACTACGGCTATTGAAAAACTACCGCTCGCGATAATATTTTTTAACCGTAAACAAATACGACGAGCACACACTCGCAGCTGACAAAACGTCGTGTTATGTATGTATGTATCATACGCGCACAGTTGCATAACGACCGTCGCAGTTGCAACTCGGTTTTGCCGTATCGCGGTAATAACGTAATTATTTAAATCCACGTCCTGGTAATCGAATTCATTCGGTTTTATCAATATTTCGCGCGCGTGAGATGAATTCGTAACGCCGCCGCCGCCGCGCGCGCGTTCTCGAATAGGAAATATTTTTTATATTAAAATCGTTCGAACACGACGACGTTTAGTAAAACGTATTGTTATTATTACTATTACTATTATTAATATTATTATTATTATTATTATTATTAGATTATCGGGTTCTGAGAGGAAATTGCAAACGCCTCTTCTCTTTCCGTGAAAAAAAGAAAGAAAAAAACGCGAGAGTAAAAATAAAAAAGTTTCAGCCATACCGACCGACGCGTGACCGGGATATTTAAATTCGTTGGGCGAACGGTGGGCGTCCGGAGGAAAAACGTCGTCGTTATCTCATTTGTTGGGTTTCGATAAAATGATAAAAATTTGATAGAACCGTGATGGAAAGGACCGCGAACGAATTTTCGACCCGAACGCGCGGCGTCGTCATGCCGCGTGATATTTTTAATTTTCAAAACGATTTCATTGTTCGCGGACACGACGACGAGCGGATGATGTACGTTTTATCTCCGTAAATATTATTATCATTTATAAAAACAACGACGAGAGAGAAACATTTTCAAAAGACAAACAAAATATACGCCCCACGACGACGGCGGTTATATAGCGAGTAAACTTAATTTTTTTCTTCCTTTTTCGCCAAATAAAGTTTTCGCCGCATACATCACACGCACATATAGCGCCCGCGCGTCGTGGGTATAGCCATTAAAGCGCGTGACGGACGTACCGCCGCGATATAATAATATTTCGTTGTTAAAAACTGTGGCTTCTTGCAGTGTTATTATTATTATAACAACAACAATAATAAATAAACACGCCGCCCGCGAATTTATTTACCGAAGTGAAGCGCTCGCCGCGGTGTAAGCGACTGCTCCGTTATTGTATTTCCGTCTCATTATTCATATAATATACGGGGCGCTAAAAACGAACTGCTCGGTTCGAATAGAGAGAGAGAGAGAGAGAGAGTTAATTTATAGGTTTTCCTTTTTTGTAATTTTTTGTTTTTTTTTAGTCATACGACGAGCGATGGTTATTTATTCGCGCGCGCGCCGGTCGATATATGATTTTTAAAACGCGCACCCGCGAAGAAATCGGATGCGGAGACTTACGTTTTTTTAACGCGAACGAACACCGAAATCAACTAAAATCATGACTGTCGCTTCTCTATTATTTATTTTATATCGGCAAAGATTACTGGACCTCGCCGACCTCGTGTGGAGGAGGCCCGGGGGAGTTATCTTTTAGAAATTTTAAATTCACACGCGAGTACGCGATATCTTTCGATAAATATCATACTTATTGTAAAAATCTACAGATTGAATCGTATTACAAGCAAAAGAAAAAGCGCATTTTATCGTTTATCCTCGATAAACTCGGAAAACCGCTCCCCCCCACCCCATAAACCGTAAACCAGGAACGTCGGGAACGTTTTAATCCCGTTTCGGTTTACCGACGACTACACGTCGCGTCATATTCCGCGCATCGCGCAATACGCCGGAATAATGCACCCGCGATACCGTGCGCGCATTATCATATCATCGGTACGAGCGCACAATATTACACATTACGAGTTCGGGCTTTCGCGTCGGATTAGAAACTCGACGTTTCACTCCGACGACGCATCGCTTCACTCGGGACACTAATAACGTATACGTCGTCGCGCGTAGACGGCTCGGCGGCGGCGTATGGCTTTTCAACTACCGGGTGGGTAGTGTATAATATAATAATAATAATAATATGACGTACAGAGAGTGGCACGGAGTCGCGATGGCCCGACGAAAGCGTCTCCGTAAGTGTTGAATATTATTTTATTTTTTTTAATTCGTTACGAGTGTTAAAAACGGTCGTGTTTTCATCGCGGTTGGGGAGAAAATCGAATCCTCGACCGTGCCCGCGTTGTTGTGAACATTTCAGAGCGTCGTCGCAATTAAAAATAATCGCCGCGGTTTCGCAAACACACTAAATGTGATTAATTAGCCGATGTGATAACTACCGGGCGCGCTCGCCTGCACTCGTTCGGCTTACGTTATGAAACCGATAATTCGATTATATCGGTGTCGACGCAATGGACATTTCCATGACGCGACGGCCGTCGTCCTCGATATTCACAGAAATCCCATTTGTCGATAGATGCTTGGACAATAAGCGTCCTTTCTAACGAGCCGTGTTAAAACTACAACAAAAATTAACGGAGATATCTCAGAACGTCGCGATGGGCCACCCTGTACGTATAATGTATTCTGTGTAACGCGTAAACGGACGGTTTGTTTTTTGTTTTTCTACGTCTCTCCGGAACCCCTTTTATTCGCGGATAATTTAACCTCTATTATGTATGTGCGCCGACGACGCAGTAGAGTCGTTTTATTTCCCCCGGAAAATCACTCGGTCGAGTACTCGAACACCGGGCAGTGTCTCGAATCGTCCGAGCAAAAGTACCGCGGCGGCGAACGCGAAAAAGCTTCTATTTATTGTTTTTTTTCTTCACGCTTTTCGCTTCAAACGCAAAAAATCGATGCGGTAAAACGACTGCGACGACATGCGATCTTATACTGTAACGTGGTTACCTTATTACAATATTAGTTTATCCGGGGCCCTTCCCTGGAAGGACTTCTGGTCCTTATGGATGTATTTTCCGTAGCTGCGAGTCGAACGCGTGTGTGAGAGGATTTACCATCAATAATACTACGTCCAATTTGATTTTTATGTCTAGTGTTTAATGATGTATATATTATTATTTAATAATTATAATACGTTACTGCTTTACTAGTGGTCGAAATGGCTGTCAATGGCGGTCAATTTGAGTTCATTCATAGATAGGTGTTGAACTACTGACTGTTAGTGTCATATGTTCCTATATTTTGTGTAGAGTCGCAAAGTGAGTGTAATTTGAGTTGGCCCGATGTATAGTGTGTGTGAAATGTATAATTTAGGTTAAAATACTACGAAAAATATGATTATTGCCGACTGTTCACAATATCGCGCGGACGTTCTATGAAAATATTACGAAGTAGTAGTGTATTACTCGAAGAGAATTAGACGCAGGACAGAGTGTATTTTGTTAGATTCTGAAGTGAGCCCGGTGTGAAGTGGGGATTGAATTGAATTCACTACGATGCGCGCGCGTTGTGTTTTTATTTTTTTCTATTCGTCCACGCGGTTTTATCCAGAAAACTCGGTCCGAACGTCGACTTCGAGGACGCCCTCGGACAGCAAATTATGTTGATACGTTGAAGAATTAAACGGGTCGTTTTTGTTTTTACAACTTCCCGACGGTTTCCTTATAATAATTTAGAAAGACTGACGAAAAATGACAACAACAACAAAAAACCACACACGAATTTCGGGTTATCACGCGGTTTTCGATAAAATCGATTGTTATTTTTGAGTCTCGACTCGAAAACTAAAAGACTCGATATTTTTACTGAATAGTTTTATACCCGTTTCGTAGATACGATACAAAAGATTCTGTTATTTAAGTTTTAGTTTCTTTTTTCTCACCTAACTAAACGATAAAAAAAATGTCGGTCGGACAAAAAAACTCGAAAATCGAATACGACATTTTTCATATAACGTTGTTCTTACTATAGAAAATATCAAAAATTCGTCGTTCGATATTTTAAAGTTCTAATAAAAAAAAAAATTAGCACTAAGACACGACTAACGTTTTCGTAGAATCCGGGTATTCGACGATTTACTGAAATCTATAAGCTGGTCTATAAGCGTTCTCCTTCGCGCAGAACCGTTGGTCCTAGGTTATAACCGCGCGGCGGCGTTTTCACCGAAACCGAGAGACGGCCGGTATGCAGTACAAACAACGAGACGAAAAAACTCGATGTAAATCACGTCAAACCCGCGTCAGATTTCAAAAAGCGTTTTTACGAATCGTTTCGGCGAATTATGATTTCCGCATCCGAGACTTCGAGACTTCGAACAATCGCGCGCGCGTCCGCCCGAAATAAACCGGGCGATATACTATTACGGACGATCGAACGAATTCGCCGATGACGGACGCCAATCTTTGTAGGAAACAACGCGCGAAAACTACGAGCGTTTTCTCGTATTTTCGTTTGCTCTTTATCTGAGTTTTCCGAACGGTTCCTCCGCCTAAGGATTAACGCGCGTATTAACTCTGTACGTTAAATTATCTTCCGTATAATGATTAATACCTATTACACAATACGCGCGAGTTAATATTTCATTTCGTTCTCCCCGTGTTGTTGATGTTGCGCGAAAATAAACCGTATTATTTTTTCTCCGTCGTGATTTAATTACTGTCGGCGGTTTATGCATGTTTAACGGTATTGTACGTCACGTTTTATTATGCATATTATGACGCGCACTGTATTTGTTGAAATTTATATGAGCGACGACCCTTTTGAATTTACTCCGAATTTTTTGTTTTATGTATTTAATTTTTTTTTTTTAACTTTTGATTACTGTTGTTTTGTTGTTCGTGCGTGTCTTTGCACTCGTATTTTTATTATTTTTTTTTTTTTTTGTTAACTCGTACGTTTGAATTGAAAACGCGTTCGAATAAACGACAAACGAAATATCAAAATGTAATAATACATTTTAAACAATATCGTTAACCGTTAATGAAAAGCTCGTAAACAACCTTCGGTTTGAATTTAAAATCTCCGTGTAATGCTCGCGA
This sequence comes from Drepanosiphum platanoidis, assembly GCA_948098885.1. Taxonomy (NCBI): domain Eukaryota; kingdom Metazoa; phylum Arthropoda; class Insecta; order Hemiptera; family Aphididae; genus Drepanosiphum; species Drepanosiphum platanoidis. The sequence goes on from OX402532.1 coordinate 4,704,332, forward strand.
AAACGGAAACGGCGGACCGAAAAAAACTTTACTAAATTGAATGGAAAACGTATTGAAATTGTGTTGGAAAAAAAAAACAACCAATTATTTCTTTTCTACTTCTCGGGCTCGTAGAATAATAAAATTTCAACAAACCCGAGAGGCACGAATGAAAATATCGAATTTACTGCAGCAATACCGTCGTAACAGTTCAACACACGTCACTATCATAAAATCCAATAGGTATCCTGCGGCGGCTTGTCTCTCGTTTCGTTCTGATCGACAATGACAAAAAATACGTTCGGTAAAAAATAGTGACGTAACTCGCATTCGTACAAAATCTCGAAAATAGACTTTAACAATAATAATTGTATTCAATACGAACCGACGTATTTACTTGTCGTACCTAACCGCCGTGCCGCGTCATTCTCTCCGTAAGTTAATTGAATCGATTGCCATCAATTTGACCGAGAAAATTTCGCGTCGACAATATTTAAAAAAAAAATAAAATTTTGCAGGTATCGCGCGTTTTCGATTTGTTTCACAATCGAGTGCACGGACAATTTTCGTGGGAAATTTTTTCAAACATAAATAACAACGTCTTCGATATCCTTAATGGTCGAAATGAATTTCTATATCTCTTTTTATCTCGTCATATTACGCACATAATAATAGCCTTGCGGAAATTACTAATAAATTGAAACACAGACGTTGCATTTGCCCGGGGGTCGCGTTTACTCGTAACACATAACGAGTGAAATTTACCGAACGGGAAAATAAATATTATAACGTAGTATATAAATTTCAACTACCGTATGCGTGCGACGTTTTGAACAAACGCGTCGTGTGAAAATATTTCGCGCGTTTTACATAACTGCAATCGTTAGATAAGAAATTGAATAATAACGACGGCGCAGCAGGTCTCGTCTTTGAGATTTATGTACAGTTTTTAGGAAAAACTGGAAACAAAACCGTACGGTGGCGAGAAAAACATCTACGTCTCCGCAGAGACGTTTGTTTGCACAATTTTTTTGTTATTACCGACTTTTTACCGAACGCCAAATATGTCGTCACTCTTTGATCGATCCGAATTATATGCTTATTATTAATAATTATATTTAATCGTGCAGAAAAGTGAAAATTATCGATTTGAAATCACTCGCGTTTTACCAAATTTGAATTTTGTTTATGTAATGTAAAATCTGGTATTCCTATTATCTAACTGGTTTTTTTTTTTTTTACATGTTTTTCATGTGTTCAATAATAAAATGGTTTTTAAATACTACTCGCTTTTTTCTTTAAAAATTACAAAATATAACAACTCTTGTTAAAAATTAAAATATGAATAATACATTATATTAAAGAATTTACAAAGTAATTATATGTATGAGCGCGTCCTCCATTTTTTTTCTTATTTTAATTATGAATACACAGAACAAAATGTATGAAATTAATTTTCTTGAAAACAATATTTTACTTTTTACTTTTCAGTACAAAATGTTTATTTTATTTTCAAACAAAGAATCTTTTAAAAAGTATTTTTATTATTTTTTTTTTCACATGAGTATATTTCTATGCGTCTTTAAAAAAAAAATAAATATTTTTAAAACATTGAACGCGCAACGATTTTTCAAAATATACATTTCATTATTTTTGATGATTTTTTAATTTAGTATTTTTGGGTATTTTAAATTTTTTAATTTTCTCGGTTTTTCGTTTTAAGCTAGTACATTTGTGGCGTTTTATGTCGATAAAATATCTCGAAAATCGAATTCAAAGCGTCTCATTATAAGAAATATCAATACGTTAGTACGGCGCGGCGTAATCGTATGGAAAAACATCAGAGATCCGAAGTCATGGGGTTTTTATTTTTATAACCGTTTAAATGTCGAAGAAATCGCGAAAATCTGCAAAAACGGAGTTGCTCCTCGGCGAAAGAATCGTTTGGCCAAATACTTCAAACGCGAAATGGGACGACAATTTTTGGGAAAAAAACTCGTATATACGCGCATAAATAACAAATGACACACAAAACCAAATATTTACTCAGATGACGGCGGCGTCGTTTTGCGGAAATCGCGAATATACAATGATAATAATAATGCAACGGCTCTGCTATATGTATTGTTTTAATCAGACCTAGTGGGGAACGTTTGTTTCGTCGCGTCGTTGCGTTCGTTTTAATTATTACTACTACTTCTACTACTACTACTACTAATATACGAGTACACCGAATCGCATCGTACGCCGGAGTCGTCCGGATTGTAACCGTTGCGCACTGCAGTAGACACTATTCACAATATCGCGCGCGGCGGACACACGTCTGCGTATACCTTTTTTTTTTTTTCATTATTATTAACCTATTAAACGGTACCGGAAACGAGCGCGCGCGAGAGACAACGACGACGCCGAGAGTATATTGTTTTACGCGTTGTAACAATAATTGTTTAAGTATAGCGTCGTCGTGTGGCGGTAAAAAAAAAAAAAAAAACATTGTAATAAAATTTATATTGCAATAAAAAAAAAAGCGTACTCACGATAATATTATATTCAACGGTCGGAAAATTGCGTTTAGGCGAAGACACCAAAATGAGATTCAACATGAAACCTGGGCCCGGGGACAGCGACTTCGAACAGTGGCAGAGCGCTATGAAAATGGTCGCCAGACTTCCGGACGGCGTGCCTCACGAATTCCGGAACACGGTGAGCATGCGTCATAATAATATAACGTTTTCACATTCGTCGGTGTGTCTGTTGTTATTATCGCGGCCGATAAAACGAACTTTATCTTGTATCCGTTTCACCTGTATACGGAAGACGGTTAATTATACAGACACGGTGTTTAGCGAGTGAGATCGAAACGTTTCATATCGGTTTTTGAAATAAATTGAAATATTATTCCTTATTATGCTAGAGACGTTGTCGGCATAAATGTTTCATAGGTTAAAATATAATATATAAATATTATATGAAATGTTATGTACGAATAAAGTTAATTGAAAATGTTAAATTTCAAAAGAAATTTGGAAAAACGTTTAAAGAATACTATTTCGACTGATTGTTCGTATTTTTCGATTTTTACTATTATTCAAAGGGCTTATTATTTTAGTGTTTTGAAAAAAAAACCCGAAGGTCTGCTAAAAATGAACTTTTAATAATAACATTATTATATTACGTACATACAAATACGCAGTGCCGGATTTAGAAGGGGGCCGGTTACGTTGTGTACTAATTATTCTAATTCGTATTAAGTTTCATCGTACATTTGAGAAATCGATTTGACATTTTTGAAAAAAACATTTTAGATTCTATTTTTAAGTGTGATTATCGTAAAAACATCAATTTTAACATTTTGACATATCTATGTCATTAATAAATTTGTACTTACATTATATTAAAGTTTTTAATGATCTAAAAATCTAGTTGGGTACGGTCTACATATTATAATATTTAATAATTGTTAAGGTCTCTTGGGTATGAAAAAATTGTTTTTATTTCGGAATAAATGTCTTCGGTCATAAGGATAAGATAACTGATTCTGGCCCCGGGGGGTCTTCCCCCACAGTTCTGAATCCGGCACTGCTAATGGGAGTCTGTTTAGGGGATTTTTTTATTTTTTTTTAATCCTACCGTTAATGCGGGATTGCGACCGTCTGCGCTGGATCAGAGCGCCCGGCGGCGGCGCCAAATGTCAATTTTTAAATATCTTATTTGTACGTACCCGACATGTGGTGCTCGCGCGTGTTGCAGCTGTGGCTGACTCTGGCGGAAAAGTACTTGACGTCCCGGAACGTGGAGTGGCCCAAGGTGGAACGGTTCTGCTTCAACGACACGACCAACCCGGACGACGAGGAGCTGGGCGTGCAGATCGTCAAGGACCTGCACCGGACCGGCTGCAGCTTGTTCTGCGGCTCGTCCGGGCTGGAGAACCAGGCGCTGCTGAAACGGGTGCTGCTGGGCTTCGCCCGGTGGAACAAGGCGGTCGGCTACTGTCAGGGTTTCAACATGTTGGCCGCGCTCATACTGCAAGTGATGGAAAAAAACGAATCCGACGCTCTGAAGGTTTGCCCGCACACACGACAATCCTATATCGCCGCGTCCCGCGCGCCCGGTGAAATCTCCCTCAGCTCTCGAGCAGCCCCGGCGGACGCTCTATTCCGAATGAGAACCGACCTCGGCCGGCGGACGGTTTTCGAACTGTCAGACCGACGTCGCACGCATTCGAAAAACACGTCGCCGGCGGTTGGTCCCCGGGTCCGCGTTTTTAGAAGGACCACGCCCATGCGCAGAAATCCACCGCGCCGGGATTACTTTTTTTATTCGGAACATGTTATATTCCTTTTCGGCGCCCTTTTTTGAAATCGCTCGATTTTCGCGTACGCCCTGCGAAAACAAACAGCAAAAAGGTTTCGTCATCATTTATCGGCCGGTACACGTTGAAAACGCGAAATAACGATAATTAGTATTTTTGGTGTTTTAATACCCATTATTAATATGTTACCGTGCTCGGCTGTTTTAAACTCAAAGCGAAGAACACGTGAGTCGTGTTAAGACAATAATTGTTTCGGCCCTTTTGCACGACTATTTGCCCCGTATTTTCATAGCGATATTTTTAAAAACAAAAACATTACCGTAGAGCCGTTTTTCGAAACGCGAAAAATACTAATAACACTTTGCTATCAAGCGACACCGGTGTCTAGAAAAATCCTATAAAATCGCAAAACACCTTTACGTGAAAATAGCCGAGCGACCGCGCAAAGCACCAAAAAGGTAGTTGGGTAATTACTACGAGTTAGAGTTGTTAATATGCGGTATTATATTTTGTTTAATACGAGGATTAAAATACTCGTATAATTTTGTATAAAACCATAAAGTAACTGAAAGTTCTGGAAATGTACACGGTTATAAAGTATAGTCATATTTTTCATTTCAATTCCTTCAAAGTTTTTGTGCAAAAAAAAAATGAACCTAAGAATATGACGTTATATAAGCCATATATTATTTTAGCATCTATTCGCACGGCAATTATACCCGTTTTATATTAGAAATGATTAATCGTTTCGACTCAGCTTTCTAATAAACGCTAGTACAATAGAAACTCAGATCATGACTGTTGACTAATTATAACTTGAACCGTTAAAAACGAAATAAGAGACGATTTTATAGTGAGAAAAGCGTATCGTGTTTACCGGTTATTTTGAAAACCATTGAAATTCTAGCGAAGGTATAATTGTTACGATTTTCTATTGAAATCAAAAAATAATAGTTAAAATACAACACTCGAGAGCGGGTTTAAATTTACATCGCTCGCGATCTAAGGTATTTTTAGATAATATATTTAATTGACATTGCATATATAAATTGCAACGGAGAACGATTTATTTTACACCGTGTACGGTTTTATAAAACGAAAATCTACACTTCGAGCGAACCTACCCGCCGCGCGACTGTCCGAGATTTCACCGCACGGCGACCGCTCGTTCGCCCGTGACCGAATTGTTGAGACACGAACAAACCGTTCTATGTGGTTCACAGGTAATGATATACTTGATCGAAGGGGTGCTGCCGGAGGGCTACTTCGCCAACAACCTCCGGGGACTGTCGGTCGACATGGCCGTGTTCAGAGACCTGTTGCGCGGCCGACTGCAGAACCTCTCCAGGCACCTGGACCGTCTGCAAAACGAATCAAAAGACTCCGGTAAAATATTTTAGTCATTTTTGTAATCGGCCCCATCCGAGTTCTGTTAATGGAAAAAAAAAAAAAAAAAAAAAAAACACCCGCCCGTTGCCGCCGAACGGTTTCAGGTACCAGCTACGAGCCGCCGCTGACCAACGTGTTCACGATGCAATGGTTTCTCACGTTGTTCTGCAACTGTCTGCCTCAGCGCACGGTGCTCCGGGTCTGGGATTTGATATTCCTCGAGGGAAGCACGGTGCTGTTGAAAACCGCTCTGGCCATCTGGGACGCGTTGTCCGAGTAAGTGTGTTTACCCGTCGTCGGCGAGAGTTGCCAGTATATCATATTAGTGTAATCAGTTTCGTGCGTATATTGGCCGTCGAATAGACTTAATCGTCTACAAAAATTAGGGCCCGTTCTGGACTCGAATGGTCCCGGGCAGGCTCAAGCCCGTTAGCCCCTCCCCCCTTGGGCGCGTCCTTGGTCCCGGGCACGAGCCCGTTTTGTACGACAGAAATAGTAGAAGCGTTGAAAAATAAAAATAAAACCGTCAGATTTGTACGAGTCTGTACAAGACGTTATTACGATTTTGTGGCGGGCACGTCGTCGCCACGTTCTGTTATATTATCGATCTGAATGTTATATTCGACGCGTCGAAACACACGCACACCGAGAGTCTGCCTGCTCTTGCCAGCTGGTGAAACGCTATTCGCTACGACACCGTTTGTTTTGTTTTTTTCCAAAGAGTCTCTCCGGTTTGCTTTGTAGAATAAATAAATACTCGTCGCGCGCGACAATTGAAATCTGACGATTTTTTTTTTTTTAATATAAACGCACCGCCGAGTAAAACGTACCGGCTGACCGCAACCGAAACGAAACAACGGCGACGACTCTCGTCGAGAGCGTATATATAAAAAGCGAGCGCCGTGACAGCGCGACGTACAAGTCCAAAACGGTGTCACGCAAACAAACGAGAGAGGAGAAAAAAAAACAAACCGTCATAACGCAATTTATATTCCGAAAGGGGTTTTTTCTCGCGAACCTCCCGAGGTATACGATAAAACAATATAATACGTTTATCCCGTCACGGTGTCACGCCGTAATTGTTTCGCCGGAAGATACTTTTTAATTGCGTTTACATAATTTAAGTTTTTTTTTTTTTTTTTATTATTAAAACGGCGGCAAAACCCATAATTTCATACGGTTTATTAAATTTCGTTCGCCGCCGATAGTTATATTTTTTGATAGGTCGCCCATCGGCGGAGTTAATAACTCTATCGTTCTCGTTAACGACTTATGGTGCCGAGTTTTAACGCGCGTAACGCTGTCAGGAGATTAATAACGCTTCGCGGCGTGTCGACGTTGAATATTTATATTAAATCGTAAACAACGACGCGGCGGACGATTCTGGAATATTGTAGACGTAGAAATTAGCTGTGTTGTTTTTTTTTCCGAATTTTTTTCGCGAGAGTCGTACGAGTCGCCCACACGCCGCGCCGTACCGCGGCGAAACGAAAACTAATTAAATAATTCCGACCGGCATTAAGGATTTTCCAAAGTGGCGTGTTCTCGAACTGCGGTTATACTACTATTGCGATATCCTCGTTAATACTTGCTGCGCGTCTTGGCGAGGACTAATTAAAACTCGCAATTAGGAGGGAATTCCTTCGTTTATTCGAGCGTGCGTGCGTTGCGAAATTTTCCGGGTGTACAGAATGTACTGCCATAGAGTTCGAAATACATTCGGCGAGAAAACGTGTCGTCTGTGTCTGAAATTTTCCGAGCAGACGCGCGCGCGCGCGTACTGTTTTTTTTTCCGACGATTTGGATATTTTTCCCGATCGTTCGAAAAGTAATCATCTCCTATTTGAAAAATCGACGCAAAGTCGGAGCGAAATTATTGTGTTTTCGCGTCGCTATCCGATTTTCAAGAATCGTCTACCGGATTCGGATGTTTACCCCGACTCGACGCGCCGCGAAAACTTGATTTCAGCGCGGCCCCGATATTTAGCATTGGCACACGTATAACGGTGTATAATTTGTAAGAAATAATCGTTCGCACGATCGCACCTGACGCAAGACCGTTTGTTCTAGTCGCATAATGACGGTGACGAGCGCAGACGAGTTTTACAGCATCATGGCTGTCCTCACCAGAGAAATGCTCGAGTTCGGTTTAATGGACGCCAACAATTTAATCAATGTGAGTATGACATCGCCGCCGTCGAAAGCAACCAATTATATTTAAACGGTCGCGCGCGCACATCGTGTGCCGGTGTGTGTATTGTTCGGTCCGTGCGTTCGCGCGAGTGCGAGGATTAAGACCCTTATTATCCCAGCGGCCGGACTTAAAAACGTCTGCCCTGGAAATGAAAAATAATCAGCTCTCTCCGTGTACGAAAACAAAAAGAACCGACCGACTGCTCGCGATCTGACCTAACCTAACCTAACCCGACGATGGTCTCAACGTGGGCGCCGCCCGACCCCCTGGAGAGTTTTTAATTTTGAGACGAGCGATTTACTAAGGAGGGCTTGTTTTTATTTTTATTTATTATTATTAAATTGTTAATTATGTTTTTACAATTTATGTCTTTAATAGATATTCATAAGTTTATAAAAATGTATTATAGTCGGCTTATTATTAGAAAAAAAACGATAGAAAACACTGCTACAAAGCAACGGTTATCGTTACGTTTTTTAACTTCGTCCTTATAATATATCACATAATTATACCGGTTAAAATAATGAAACGATTAAGAGTAAACGAAAAACTTATAATTTTATCGATTTTCACAACGAAGTTGATTTATTACGATCACATTACTCGTTCGTGTGACACCACCGCCCGTTTTTTTTTCTCGAGTGGATACCGGAGGTCCTGGATCCTCTCCTTAATCCGGCTTAGCGTTTGCGCACAACGTGTATTATTATTATTATCGCGTACGAGAGCGCGTCGGATAAATATAAGAAAAAAAAAACTATTGTCGCAGACAATCAGCACGATGAACGAACTCAACGAAGTCAAAGAACTCCGCGAAAGATACATGTACAACATAAACCCGTGGGTCAGTCACATGGCTAAACGGGGACTGAGACTGTTCTACACGGAATCCGACGTGGAGGAGACTGACAGCGACGACGACGTCGTGGTCGACGGTAAATCGACGGCGGTCGCCACGAGCAATGACAGAAAGGACGGCTCGAAGACGAGGAGTAAATATTAGAGATTATATTCATTATTCGTATTATTATATAGTTTCCCAGACGAAAGTGGACGTTTTAATCGAACGCGTTCGTTTTTCAGATAGCAGGACCGGCAGGGGTAACAGACAGCCGATTCCGAGTTTGGAATCGGAACGAGAGAAAGTAGCCCTGGATATATCTTCGCTGAAGAAACAGTACAGCAAGCTCAAGGAGAGGCAGAAACAAGTCCAAGTCATTTTAACGGGTACGTAAACGAATGAAAATGAAAAAAAATAAAAATAAAAACAACGTAATCGCATCAACTCTCGATGTTCGCGTCCGCGCTATTAAACGTGATGTTTTTAAGTTCGAAGAACGATTTTTATCGCGAACCCGCGTTGTTATATTTAGTGTTTTCCGAGACGTCCGAGTCACGGTTTTTTTTAATTTAATTTTCTAATTACACAGATAAGTGTATATAAGCGTAAGCAAGCAAGTCGGGTCGTAGTATTTTTTTTATTTTACTTTCAAAAAAGGCCTTATTCTGATGACACTTTGATGTAGTCAGTTTGGTTTACATAAGTCACCGTTGGGATTTTCAAACGCCTTTCGGGGGTTTCTCTGCGAGACGGATATTTTAAAATATAATACACCCGCGATGCAATATTCTTTTATCAAAGTCTTCCAGTGCGCGAAAACATTAAAATATTAATTTCGCGCGCATAAAGAGCAACAACGCATTTACCCGGAGAAATTCAATATTTCGGTCGTTTTATTAATTTAGTTTTTCCACTTACCGAGGACAAATTATTCCCGAGAAAATCCAAGGAAATTGACCTTCTCAAAGAGAACCGACCCCGTTGTTTATCCAATATTCCATTTCACGTTGCGCAAGACCGTCGTGTTTTACACTGAAAAAATAAAAAAATTACGTTTACGGATTAAAAAAATAATAATAATAATAATAAAATCACACCGTAAAACAAATATTTATTTTTCACCCGTATCGTTTATAACGGTTTTTACAACGACAGCCGGCGTCGCGACCGCGGCAGCAAAAATATAATAATAACGTGTACCGATAAATACGCGTGTTTGCGATAGAAATATCGTTTAGGACGGCATGTCGGATAAAACGACATTTTTATACACCGTTGGTCCTTTTAACGTTTCTACTCGACGTTGTAGATCGACAGAAGTCTACTAATAAAAACGCATTAATACTAAGTATTAATACGCCAAGTAATTTAATCGCTAAATGCAGAAAGGGCACAAGTCCGAGTTTTAAAATTTTCCAGGCAACACAAAAAACATAATATATCTGAAAAAAATTGAATTAAAAATTGTACGTTATGGAATAATATAGTTTAAGACATGGTATACGTACGTGTTTTCACAATCACTTTAAGAAATATAATTAAACTCTAGGTTTCTGAAGGACTTTAAGGTCATGGACACGTGCCGTTTATGCTTCAAATTACCATTCATTTTTCGAAAATAACGTTTTATTATAAATAATAGTACCTTTAAAATCCATAAAAATTAAAATAATATACAGTAGATTATATAGTAATAATGAGTCATAAATATTTGATTTTTTTTTTAATTTAATAATTAGAAACTTTATGGATGTCTTTGAGAAATTTTTTCGAACAACTTTAAATAGAAAAAAATTAATTTAAAAATATAAAAAGGCCTAGAGTTATTAATAGTGAACAAAACTAACTAAATACGATATAATATTACCATTCTTTAAGGATTACTAAAGTGAAATCACGTTCACGAAGTTAAGTTCCGATAGTATTACTAAAGTATAATTTTGATGCAAAAAGGTCACAATATGTCCAGGACAAGTGCCTTTTCTGCAATTAACGAAATTTCAAATTATTTTTAACGTGGATCAATATTCAATTCGATTTATGTAATAAAGTGATTTTTGTAAAATATAGGACATGTGCCTTTTCTGCATTTAGCGATTCGCACTTAATCTCGTAACGTATTATATAGATCACTTTTCCGCGTACACGCGCGGTCGGTTCAGCCGGAACGCTAAGCTATTTTACATTGTCATCTACTGTGTTGTGTATTTTTAATTTTTTTTATTTTATTTCACAGCCGCCTGTAACGGACAAAATTTCATCGGTTCTTCCAATTCGTCGGCGATGAATCATTTGCTGTTCGGCAAAACGGCTCTGCGGTGCACTTCCATCGGACCCATACCCGGCTCCATACCTTTGAAATACATACAAGACGTCAAGAAACCCGAAGCCATCATAGGTATTTTGATGAAAACATTTAACGCGATAATATTGGTTTTTCAATCGCACCGCGGCGTTAGTAGTGCCATAGTCTGATGGAAATCGATGGGAACAAAAAATATACGGTGTACTTATTGCGACGACTTTTTTGCGTTTCGCACTACATTTTTTGCCGATTTTTTATAATCTTATGAAAGCCTTGGTCGATTCGACCGTTTGTCGGCCACGAGCTGCTCACGGTTTTATCACAAATATACCGATGACGTCACCGTGTACCCGACGTTTCGGTAAACCGGTCGATGACCGCGCGATGATGTTTGCGTGTGCACACAAACTTTACACGTGTCGTACGCGTAAACGCCGAAAACCCCAAGTCGTTTTTACGACCCCGTGGTTTCCGACTGCCCAACTCGCCGGCCGCAGATAATCATTACGGGTACTTAACCTAATTTCAACAACCCGCAATAACCAATCGCGAGAGTATTGCGAATTTCTTCGACCGTCTGCTCGGTATCTAAATACTTGTTTGTAAACATTTGCGATCGTATATTTCGTTACTGCGAGAATACGACACACTTTTCGTCGATATCAAAAATAAAAAAGTTGTTTCTTAAATCGTAAGGAAACGACGGGCGAAAACAGCACATACTGCAACGTTATTTCGACGACACGATGTGTTTTTAACGAAAACTCGACGATATTTATAATGATTTATAGTGTTTTTCGTTCAGTGTTCATCCGAGTTACGAGAACATAATATACATAATTATAACATAAAATTGAGACATCAATAACAATTACACATTGATTATTAAAAAAAAAAAAACCTACTAACAGTAATTTTCTTTTTTAATTTTCAAATACATTTGAAACCGAATATGAAAATAAAAAGCACTCACTTGTGGTATACTTAAGATAACTTTTATTGAGCGAGTAGACATACTACCTGTGCATTTTTTGTACAACGATCTAGTGGATTAATGAATTGTTACTTGTCCTTATTTCAAATGGCCGATTGAACAACAATCCTAAACGTTCAATATAATAAATAATACACTTGTTGATGATAACGTTTTCGCGTTTCAGAGTCGAGAGTTCGCGAAAAACGCGCTGTGTCCTCGTCTTCGTCGTCCTCGTCCACGTCCACCGAGTTGTGCGACGACCCCGCGTCCGATTGCTCCAGCGAGAGGTCGATCGCCGCGGCCGGCGGCAACGAGGGCAGCTGCGACGAGTGCGACAGGAGCCGGGCGGCGGACGACCGCGACCGGAGCCGGACGGCGGACGACTGTGATACGAACCGCGGCGGCGACGACTGTGATAAGAGCCGGGCCGCGGACGACGAACCGACGATTCCTGCCGTTGATCGTCCTGCGACGGCGGCGGCGTACGACGACGACGACGACGACGTGAGCCTGGCCGAAATCTTGCGAGCCAACTCGGAAGTGTTGAACAGGATGTGCAGAGGCGGCGGCGGCGGCGACGACGACGACGACGAGCCTCCCGAACAACGGCGGGTTGCGGCGGTCGACTTGGAGGAACGGTTGCCGGACCTGATCAACGACATCGACGTGTTCGGCGACGCGCTGGTCGCCCGCGCCACCGTCGGGTCGCCGCCGGCCGAGGACGCTTCCTCGACGCCGAGGACCGCCGAGGGGGCGACCGGGGGCGACGACTCGGCCGACGAGCCCGCCGCCGCCGCCGCCGCTGCCAAGCCGTTCGACCCGTTCCCCTCGAAAGTCAGACACCCGAAACGGCTGGGCATCGAGTTGGGCCTGTACCCGGACGGTACGAATTGACCGTCGTCGCCGTCGCGTCGTTTCGACGAGACACGATAAATAAATAAAAAAAAATAACATTATATAGAGTTGTATTATAACATTTGATCGGTGCTCGAATTGGGACCGGGGGGGGGACCGAGCGCCTCGAATGTTTTTCCGCAAACTATCGTACTACGCGAATAATTCATGTTTTTCCGGCGACGGACGCGAATTTCCTTCGCGACGGATTTCGCGTGTAGGATACATCGATAGTGGAAATCGAGGATTCCAGTGGTTCTCGAGCTCTTCGGACGTATAGTTTATTAAATAGAACATAATATTGTATAATATCATTGATTAGTACGAATAGTGACAATAATAAATCGATGTTTTTTTTTTTTTAAAACAAACGATGGGACGATTGATGATTCCCGGACTTATCGTTGTTTTCAAAATTACTCATATTCCGATTTCGGTGTTCACTTGGATTCAATTGAACCCCCCCCCCCCTCTAAAATTCGGTTAAATCTCCACTTTTCGAGGTTACCGCGACGACCACAAATCAACAATCTTCTCCAAAAAAAAAAACGTTTTCAAATAAATGATATTCGATGTTTTTCGAAGAGAAAATATCTTTCCGCGTGGAATGCTTCGTACGTGATTTTCAATTTTCATTTAGTTTTGTTTTTACTATCTAATTGCTTAAAGTTACGAAAAAAACAATTACGCGTCGAATGTAAAATTCAGCTTTTTTTCACATATTTACGAATTCTTTCTCTTCTCTCGATATATAAATATTTAAATTAATAATTTGGCGTGTTTCGTCCCTTTTCAATACCAAAGTGCATAGGCACAACTCTTTCTAATTAACTATAGTGTCGAAATATAGTTATTAAGTTATGGAAGATAGTCGATATAATTTTTTTTTTATCAATATAGGACGACGCATCCGCGTTTTTCGAGGTAGTGATAAATCTTAATTCTAAGTACGCTCTTTTTTCTTTTTTTTTGTAAGTAATCTACTCCCCTTACTTTCGTGTTTCCAATTCGAGCACTATTTATAATATACCTAATAATTATAATAATAATAATTAATAATAATAATAATAATATCCTTCCTTTTCGATAACAACGATTTAATTAATATCTAAAAAAAAAAAAAACAATCATTGTTTAAGTATTTTTTTATATAAAATAACGTTTTTTTTTTTCGACAATACTATTATTACTAAAATAATTTATTATAATATAAAATATTACGAGCGGGTCGCGCGCGGCGTTTGCCGGCGTATTTATATAATACGACTACTCGTTCTCGTATAGAGAAACGTCTTTGGAAATTTTACCACATATGTGATATTTTGTATTTAAAAAAAAAATCCCCTTAAACCCCCGAACTCTTCTCTTCGTGTTTATAAAAAAAATCCAATTTCAACAATAATAACGCCATGTAAACGTATTATTATTTCATATAGAAACACGCAACACAAAATATAGCTTGTAAAACGAAGGCGTTGTCGATAATAATTCATCATCATCCGTACGTCGATCGGGCTTTCATTTTTATAATTTTTCTGTTTTTTTTTTTTTTTATTATTTTTTACCACGTATAAATATATCTCACACGTATTATACGAGTATGTGTATGTGTGTGTGTGTGTGTGTGTGTGTACTCTATACAGGTATATATCGAACGTTATATTTATTTTTTTGTGAACCTAACGAATGACATGATAATATAATACGTACGTACGTTGCTCATTCTTCGGAGATATATTATATATATATATTATATATTTAATGTTATTATTAAATACGTTATGCGGTTAAAACATTTTAATAAATGATTAATTTATTATGGTAAATACTATATGATGGCGTACAGCGAAATATATTTATTTGAAACCTTTGTTTTTCCCCCTCGGATGTCATACGACTCATACGAGTACGACGCCGCCGAGGGAAGCGTTTATTGCGATATTATTTTCAAAAGACAATGCGAAAACTTATTTCATTCGACGGTTTTGAACGATTGTTCTTCGGATCGTAACGTCGTCGACGTCGACGGTTTTGTTTTTTCGTCGAAAAACGTTCGGCTCTTTGTATTTTAAATCCCGACGAGTAACGGGGTACAACGCGAGACATCGATCGCGTTTTCTACGGACTTTTTGACACCACGAGTGGCAAATATCTGTGTTTACACACACATATATTATATTCTACATTTTATCATCGATAACAGAAAGTGAAACGTGAAAAGTGGTCGTTCGACTTTGCATTTGAATTAAGCGGGCATATTATAAAAAATGTTGTTTTACCGACCTTTTGAACCGTTAAATATGATCAAATATTATAAGGAAGAAATCATCGTGTTTCGTGATCGATCGATAGATGTCTAAAAATACACACATAGGTACTTCAAAGATAAAATTGACGTCAGAATGCAATACAAATAACACGACGCCGCCGTAATTAAACAATAAAATATTAGTAGTTGCGAATTCGTAGACGTCTGGTGATGCGATAATATTAATCGATAATAAGTCTTATTTCGATGTTGTTTTTTTTTCTATTTCGTCGCGAACGGGTATTTTTCAAATAATATTCGTTTTCCGCTTTGAGGACAATATTTCGCTGTCGTCTTTCACAGTTCGCGTCGTAAGCCCAACACTCGCCGATATTATCGATAAATGTTATCGGCAAATAATCGCGATCTACGATTTTGCAAGTTCATGATTGATAGGTGTGTCTGTACATGCTTTTAAAAAACCACTCGAACCGTTGCCGTTTTCCGTAGATATGGGTGTATTCTATGACGTCTTGATTTCGAATTCACGTGGTGGCTACAGTGTTCGAACGCGATGTTGATACCGCGACGACCAGTATCGGCGTGACCCGGGTTCTACGAGACACGTGTCTCACGACTGTTTTAGGGGTGCATCGCGAAAATAGGTACGCGCCTAGGAAGTTTTGATCGAATATCCCGTAAACGCAGAGCATCGGTAGCGGCGATTAGTAGGGGTTTTTTTTAAGAAAATAATATTACGATCAGAATTATCGTAATACTCGCACAAATCGTTTAGTAGATATCGCGGGGTTTGGGCGTGCACAAATAGACCGGTGAAACGTGATTATCTGGATAATTTTTATGAAATTTCTTTGAAGACTATTGTCTATTTACTAAACAAAGCTTAAATTTGAGCAAGGCCGCAGTTTGGGTGTCCACGATGTGCATTTATTCGAAAGAAAAAATAATTTAGTTTACATTTTTTATAAATTGAAAATTTCTCACGACATTTCGTAAAATTTTCAAATATTTATAAGAACGAAAATATACTTAATATTTATAAGTCGACAATTAAAACGAAATTTTTCTCAAAAATCAAAATTGCTTTGAGATTTTAACGATTTGTGGCGCGACCCTAGGTCGGCGGGCGACGTCAAATTCGTTTTTTATGTAGACAAAAATAAAATTAATTTCAATTTAAAAGTTGAGAATTTCGATTTCAGCTATTGTTTTAAATACTTAAACAGACAAATCGTAAGAGAGGAAAATATAATTTAAAAATAACGTTACCTCAAAGGAGCATCACGATTTGTACAACCGCACGAGACACTCTGTATACGCGTTAAATGTTATTTTTATAGGTGTTTGATAAAAAGATATTTTCAGTCAAGTATACCTACGTGTCAATGATAGGTACAATAATATAATCAAATGCTAGTTATTTCAAAGGAATTAGGAAAATTTCCATTCATATCGCACCAGGTCGGTTAGATAATAACCGCTTGAGGTTAAAGGTTTTTTTTTTTTTTGTTTGAACAACAATATCGCGTTTTATAAATTGTATGTAGGTATAGAACATAATATTCCGTTCATATTGTAATTCAATATGCTTGTATACTCAGAGCGTAATAAAATTGTAAATAATAATAATAATAGTTATACGATGCAATAATTTTCGTTTTCAAGTACTCTTCAAATTTCGATCGATTTATATATTGAACTGCCAAAGGTATGAATACTTTGAGACAGGGATGGAAAAAATCTTTAATAAACGCTACGACTTTTAGTCCAGAATGCGTTCCTTAATAGGTATATTTATGCCAATTTCCAGTTGCAAACGTATCTCTACTAATCGATACTTTTGAGAGGTAATTTTTCAAATTTCCCAATATTTTTGAGACGAAAACGGGACACGCGGTATAGCTGTACTCCAACTTGTGTTTCACTTACACTCGGAGCAAATCGTTTTTATCATAGATTGTGTATGAAAGTTTTAAAAAAATTTAACTTTTTATACTTCAGGAATAAAAAAAATTAAAACCAAAACAAAATGTCGAAAACCCGTAATAGATATAACTCGATCGAAATAACGTTTTTTGAAAAAACGTTGACCGAAACCGAAAAACATAACTTTCGAAAACGGCTGAGAACAACGTGAAATGTAGTTGTCCACACACACAGCGATAAGCAAAAACACTAAAAACGTTTCCATCCATAAAGTTTGAATGATATTATTATCTAACAAACATTAGATATAACAAACGACAAGAATACCTTTTTGATTTGCTTTTGACGGCGGTTTGCTCGAAAATGGTCGTAATAAGAACGTTGAAATACATAACTCGTAAAAATCATTCCTCACGCGCCGTCCTCACGTGTCCATTTCGTTACGTGAGCAATTATTAAATGTATAAACACAATAATATCGTCTCGCTGACCTACAAAAACATATCTCTAGCCCGATAAATATTTACTCCGACCCCGTCGAAATACGCGAAGATTATTATTTTCCATTATCGAGTACAATATAATAATTATTAGAATAGGCGTCACGGATTGAAAGGTTCGTCCAGGCTGTCCGCGTATAGCGGACAAAAAAGGGAGTAGACAAAATGTCTACGAAATTAAAATATAAAGGTCGACGAGGAAGTGTGTGTATTTTGCTTACTGTTTGATAATAATCAAACGTCGTTCCGTGTGTTTTGAAAAACGAAATGAAATTGTTACGGTCCGGCGTTTTGGAGACCTCACAAATTATTTTGAAAAAGAAATATTTAAAACATTTTTTTAAAGAAACGTTCGTTATTTAAATGGTTTTCCATTACGCGCGTATACGTAAATATTCGAGTGCATGTGAAATTAAACCAATAGTGTACTTACAGTTAAAACGCGTACTCAAAAGAGCACGTGTAGTAATGTACGTGATCCTTATGTTATTTTAGTAAAACACGTGTGTATAAAATAATATACCTTCTTCGTAACTCTGCGCGGTATATGTTATGCGCTATAATACATTACCTATTATAAATTCAATTTATTGCCTTAAAATAAACCGTACGGAAATACAAGTGACCCCCTCCACTCGTTAACGATTGACTCTCAATCTCTTTGACGATTCGGCAGAGACTACATAATACGCTTCCCAAAAACTCACTTGTACAAATTCAACATTAGAATTTCATTGTAATTTAGCACGCGACGGTTTTCATCTAAACATTATTATTTGCCTACTCAAATGTTTGCTTTGTTGCATGCGGTGCCGCGGTTAAGAGCGGGCAAACAGAGGGAAAGGCAGTTGCCCTGCTGGCTTGGCACATTTTTAGGGGTGGCGATTTTTTTCAATGAGTTTTGGAAAGAACTATACTGTTAGTCATTGGAAAAGACGTATAACGATAAACGAGTATTGCATTAGTGTATTATGTGTATGATAATATTACTTTACTATATTAGTGGTTTACTTAGTTACCTTATTACCTAAACTTAATATATTTTGGAATTTCGTTTTTTTTAAAAAAAACTTTTACTTTAAATTATACTGTTTACAATTAACATACAAGTAACTCTGTAAATTGAAATCGAAATCAAATAAACGTGTGAAAAACGTTCATTGAAAAAGTAATGAAAAACGACCGATTAAATTAGTTTTCGTTACGTAAAAATCCCAATAATCCGACGGACCGTAAAAACGTCTTTCATACTCATATCGGTACCAACGTCGTTTTCCATTCAACATTTATACACGTTTTTATATATTAAGTTATTGTAAAAATTATTTTAAAAACTGTGAAATCGGTTTTATTTCTCAAGATAAATAAAGAACAGTGTAAATAATAGAAAAACCGACGATTACCATACGTATTTATGACGATCTTGGTGCGCCGCACCGATTGCAAACTGACATTCGCGACACTGCGTTATCGTTAACTTCCAATAACACTAATTTAAATTTGTTTTTATTACACCTGTCGCGGAGATTATTATTAATACGTTAGCTACACACACATACTTATAAAACACATACATTGTAAAACATAATTACTCTCTTGTTTGAACACAAAAGTATTCGTAAACGCTTTCGCGTACGCTCTTACGTACCGAGGATCAAGTAACAACTTTTCGATTGACCACCGTGTTCGAGTGCCCAATACTACTCGATAGTAGACAAACAACAATGAAAACATCCTCGATCGATTACTTTTCCGGTACTATTTGCAGAAGAAACGTATTTATTTCAAGTAGATATTAAGTTATATTTGTATTCGAAAATATTGTTTTATTATTCGTTTTTCTCCTTGCACATACACACATGTATAAATCATAATATTAAAACAAATACACACAGCGCGTCCGAACGAAAACCGTCTTCTGTGTTTGTTTGCACCCGATGCGCGGGGTTACAAAAAAATCAGCGTTTAAAAATAAACACTAAAAGAATAACTATATTTGTTCAATCGATATTGAATCTTCGCTATTGGTTTAGACCGTTTAGAGTTCCCGAAAACGGTCCTAAACACACCGTAGTTAGTGTACATCACGTTTTAGTTGAAGGTTTGATGAAAGTGATTTGTCGAATTCACACGTTCGACCGAAACGAAAACAAGTCGTAATTACTCGAAACGTTTTCATATTAAATTTTATAGACTAAATGATAAAATAATGAGAAATACAGTTTTTATTTTCAATTCTCTCCTCTGTACCAATTATATAATAATTATTTTACCTTCACAAATACTAATTACAAATACTAATTAGTAATAACCATTTACCGTATTTCTTTTCAAGAAACAAAAATAAAATATTCATCGATTAAACGATATCGATTTCCAACTAGATTGTTACAATTTACAGAAAAATCTGACACTCGGTATCTTTCGATTGATCAAAATGATAGGGAAAAAATAACGTAAGAATCGACGTCACGCGCAGACGGAAAATTATGTCGAGACATAATAACTTCTCTTAAAAGTACTTAATAAGTGTGTTAAAATCGCGTGGCATTATATTAACTGAAAAAATGACCGCCACCACGGCCGCGTAAAACTTTTTTTACAGTAAAATCAAGGTGGAATATACACGAGGCCAAATTGAAATATTTTAGTGCCTCGGAAACCTTTACTTAATATTTTCAAACCGCTCTACTTCTAACGCGTCGACGATTTTGATTTTCTTTTCTTTTTTCATTTCATAATAATTATTCCCCGATTTGTTTTCCGTCTCTTTAATTTCAAATCATATATTTATACGCGTGTCGTGCTTAATAGAATGATAAAAATCTCTTCCGACGAAGTTGCTCCGAAATGAATTATTTAGAGAAAAAAAAAACAATAGCTTAGTGTTAGTGGGTCACGACGACACCGACGTCTTTTTAATCTTTTATTGAGGAATGATCTGGAATGTTTTGTTGAAGGCGAGTTCTTTGATTCGTGAGGTTTTGAAAACGACTGTTAAAGCGTCAACCAATAAATCTTTGCTACTCAGCAGACAAAAAAAAATAAAATAAATATAATATTTTTACAACTACCCCTTTTGAAAACTTCTACGCTCGTCGCTGCTAGTCTAGATCAACTTTACAGTGTTCTCTATATATATAATTTGAGCAGTGTCGGCCAATAAAAACTGATAACCATAACGAACAGTAAGTATAATGACAGGCGCCTATTAACTCAAAATTTATTGTTATTTCCGGAAAAGAAGCAATAACGTTTACCGTTATTCTTTTGACATTTTTATAAAACAAAAAGCACATTTATTAAATTAACAATGCTTTTATTGTTTATGGAATAATAATAGTGCAGGAAAAAGAAATCAATTTTTTTTTCCCTTACGATGCGAAAATACTTGGGAGTAAAACCATATTAGGTACATTATTACTTTGTCGATGGATTTAAATTTCATGAGCTCGCTGCGTAACTCCAAATCCATAATTATCTCTCGATATATTTATAACGAACCACCGCCTCGAATGGAAAGAAGACTTTTTTTTTTCGATCGTGATTTTTAGTAATTCAAATTTCAACTTCGTTTCAAGCGTTGGCTATTGAATGTATGTAGATGGTAACGATAATAAAGTCGAGTAAAAAGTGCACAAAAATATAAAAATTCACGCGTTACATAAATACATATAGAAAATACAAGTAATTTTCGAAAATCGATTCGCGCGATGTTGACTGTATTCGGTCGCGTGACAACGGGGGCAGACGGGGATTTCGGGCGTTCGATCTGGACCGGTAACGGCCGCGGGTCATAATTCACGATTAGGTAAGTATACCGGCCATTATTAAAACATCTTGGTGTACTTAGGTATATCTGGTTAACGTCGCCCGTAATAAGATCATACCGTTACGACGGACGGCGTCGCAATAACAATAACGAGTAGGTAATTCACCGTCGACGTCGTCGTTTCGTTATTATTACATTGACGAGGATAATAAACACACGACGGTTCTCAATCGTTAACCCTCTCGCCCGGTCGCATGCGAAATAATAATAAACGATTTGATAGAATTAATATTATTTATTCGTCGGCTACGCGCACGCGCGCACGCACGCGCGCGGACGACGACGACCTTGCCCCGCGCGAACGAGCGATATCGTAACGGACGAGCAACACATGGTTTCGCGCACGATCGCGGCGGAGCACGTGTACGGTAGCGTGGCACGTTTAGCCGCGTTCTTCCAGCCACACGGCGCGAAAACGTAAAGTCGGCCTGCAAAAATCCTTGCCCCCTTCCCCCATCCTTATATTGATAAAATATCGCTGTGTAGACCTCTCCTCGTCTCCCGCCGCCCGAGAATATTAACGTATTATAAAAATAATAATAATAATAATTAGAATAAACAATAATAATAATAATAATAATTATTGTAACAAATAATAATAAATTATTGTAACAAATAATAAATTTTTATCGATCGCCGCCGCCGCCGACGTGAGCTCGCGCGCGCGCCCGACAATGACCGTATTACACACATTATCATCGCATTAGTTTTTTTTTCCCTTTAATCTCATACATCGTACACTGGCGGCTAACGTGTTCGATCGTGTGCCGGTGAGTTTCTGCGACGCGCGTTCGTCAGACGCAAAAATATAATACCCATCGTGATAACACATTTCCTCTGTCTATTCGTCTGGAACCCCTTTCTGCCCGCGAGGAAAAAACAACGCCGCCGCCGCCGCCGCACAATGGATCTCTGGCTCGCGTCCTGCAGACACCCAAACGCGGTTCCGGAATACGAAAGGTATGACTACGCCTTTCGACGGCGATAACAATAACTACACGACGGGTAGATCGTCCGCGCGATCGCAATAAAGTTACCGCGTCGAAGGACGATTTTTTCGTGCACAATACTCGGCCGCAGATCTATCAAACGATATTTTACGCGTCCTTTTATCGCGACACCTACTCCTGGCGGGTGTGTTGTCTTCGCAGCCGGCTCGCGCCGACTGCAAAATTATTATTGTGTACGAAACGCGCGTTTTATTTCGTCCGCCGACGACGGATGTTGTATTTGATAACTTTGGCTCTGTACGCGCGCTCGCACGTTTCCCCGGTTTATCTCGCCGTCATATTATGCTATAAGTAAGCCCAAAACGTGTTTAGTATTCGTGTGATTAAACAGTGCGAATTTCTTGAAACCATATTTTTGCATATTTCACGCGACACGCGACCGTTTTACAATTTTTCAAGTCACATTTCATCTTTTCATAGAATATTACACTGCAAAGTGAACTAGACGTGTGATTTAGGTAAAATTTCACTGGAAATTTCGTGGAAATTAAAATTAACAAACGATTTTAATATAAACGCATATCTCACCTAGCGTTTCACAATGAGATCAACTGACGAGCAATGAGCGATAAATATCATTTAAAATAGTATTTCGCGAGGTCCGGCGGCGCATTTTCGAAAAACGTAAAACGCGTTCTGTGATTTCGAGAATATTCATCACTCGCGATTTTCATTTTCGCCTCGTAAGAATAACACTCGCGCGTGTCAACTGTGTGCATGTGTCACATTTACGTCACGTTGCGATAAACGTGATGTATTCCACTGTGAATCGTGCCGGTGTATCAATGCACGCGTCACGGCGAGATAATTTGCCCGCGTTCCTTATTATTTCCTCGTTCGCGCTCGCGATGAACGCGTCGAAAACCGTCTCTGCGATTCGCCGGACGCGAGAGGCTTTCGAAACGGATATCCTAACCCACTTGATCCGCTTTGCCCGGCAAACGTTTAAACCGTGTCGATCGAATGCATTTTTCAACATTGAAAACTGCACTACTGCAGTTTATTTAAACTAGGATTAAAAAATGTATTATGTCAACACATGGGCTTAAAAAAAAATCACCGACCTTATCGCGATGATTCTCGGGGTAAAATATAATGATAATACGCGGGTGTGTGCGCATTTTACACGAATAAATAAAGAGAAAAAGAGAATAGTCCGATTTGATATAGCACATCGAATTTAAGGGATTCTAATCGCATACGAGTTGTGATATTTTGCATATAATCGGTGTTATAATCATAGCCATTGACGACAACGATATTTGTCATCCAACAAATCGTTATATTTATAAATCAAACTGCAAGATGACCTGACGCAGTGACATAATAAACAAATTAACAAAGTAAACTGCACGTGTTTACGGCGGCGCTTTTTTTGAAAGAACCGTAGATTTTTATCGCGAAGTTTGGTTTTTCGTTTTTTTTTTTTTTTAGAAATTTACTACAATTGTAAATTAATAATACGAGTATAATAAATGCCGACATAAGTTAATATTTGTCGATTAAAATACAATATCGATTTTGGTGCTGGAGACGACGTTTTACTCGTGTTATTCCTCGAAATGACGAAATCGCGTCCTGATTCCTGCGGCTCGGATACGATATTATATCGCAATATCGCGCGTATAATCATTAATAATACATAAGACATAATTGTTATCAGTCATTACAGCGAGTTATAAAAATAATATATAATATAATACATGTACACTCATGTAATGAATATCATTAAATGGATATTAATATTGAAGCGTGACGCACAAACGAGTAGGAATCGCGAGCGCGTGTGGTAATACACTGATTATACCGTTATAATTTTATACGTTTTGTCAAAGGTGACTTATTAACTTGGTAAAAAGTAGATTTTTTTTTTTTTTTCATATAACTCATCACAACTCAATAAGTCTTAACTACCGAGTCGATTCTTAATAAATAATTGAACGGTTCGATTAATAATTTGAATAATAATAATAATTTTATCGAATAAATTCTTTTCGGTTAAATTCTAAATGGATTTCGTCTCGAAATTATTATTTGTTTATTTATAGACGGGTCGTCTGCGATTCGTCGCCAATAACTCCTGCAGGACAGTGCGCGAAATTCGCAAACAATGTGTACGGACACAAAAAATCGAAATATTCTTTTAAACTTTTTTCTTCGACTTGTTTCTCTCATTAGTATCGATCATTAACCTTATATGACACTTCAACACAAACAAATTGTATAATTTCAGAGGAGTTCAAAATGTAAATTTGAACGTATTTCATTATGACGTATGTCGTACCTATAACTTGTTTACGCGTATAAGTGTAACTCGTAGTCATATATACTACTAGGTATTGAAAAAATCTCACAAATTTTTAATTATTTTTATTTTCTACTCTCTGATCGGCCGTTTATGTGATGTTCGCGTATTTTAATAATTATTTAAGTCACTTATACGTATGTATAAATAATAAGACAAGAAACGAAACGAAAAAAAAAATAAAAAATATTAAAATTATTTTCCCAGAACCGAGAAGTATTTTAGTATTAGTAGTATTATTAGTGGAAGTATTTTATTTTTTATAGAAATATTTCTTGAGATTTAACGCTGTTAGTTTTCGCTTCGTTACGTTATGGTTTTTCAATAACATTTCTCACTAATCTCGTTAATTAAAATTTATCTTTATCATCGCACCCGAAGAACAATATTTGAATATTGTACTCGGAGGTGAAAAAAAAAAAACATTCGATACGCCGTCGTTATTTACGCAATACAGTGTTAACATTCCGCACAAGTACAATTTACATTGATATAGATTATCGATATAATACATATATGTGGTGGGACTTAATTAAACATTCGCACCTATCTACGATTTAACCCTAATTTTAATTAAACACACTATGTCTGCTTGAAAACGTTATAATCGAATATGTGTAAACGTATTTTTGCTAATTATTATTAAATATAATTCAAAGTCCCGTTTTCAAAGCTTAAATAATACGGGATAACAATCTATATACGTTCTCGTCCTCGAGCTACTTAAAAAAAAAAAAGAAACCACAAAATAATATGTATAGTTGACCAATCTTTCAAGATTATTCTTTTGAACTGATAAAAAACACAAGTCTGCGATATATTTTTCATTCGCGACAAAATAATATCATACTTGGATTATGTTAATCTGATATTTACCTAGTGTATTTTCACATTTACTTATTTCACCGATATTCTAAATAAACTGTTCGGTCTAACGCGTTGTTATTTTCTCCGCTTCTTTTACCGTCTATACTAAAATAAAAACATTCGTCTAAAAGCTTAGATCTGAATAATCGTGCGTGTTGGAAACCGCAATATTTTCGCAAACCGAATTCTATCGACATTTGTTTTAAAACCAGCCTAACCAGCCTAACCTAACCAGCCTCGAACACAATACGGCCGTACGGCTCGTGATCCGCAGACGCCTCTGAACGGCGCAGAGATGCCGCGATATACCGACCGGCCGCGTTGGATATCGCGTCGTCGTCGTAATATTGTAATAAACCTATACGTATATTATTTACTGAAACCGAATCGTATTTTCGCGCACGCCGGTCAGGCGACTCGCTTCTGCGGAGGAAATGAAGTCGATCGTTTTTTTTTTTTCGTTTTGTTTTTACGTCATATACTTATTTGAAAGTCTAATAAAGGTCATTTGGACAATTATTATTCGTCCGGAGCTGTGTTCCATCGCGTAGCGCGTCGTCGACGACAATGTTTTACAATCAGATTTTGTTGGCCGATGCGTCCGTACGATAAACGCAATTCGAACGGAAAACAATATACACCTATATATACGTGCTCCGCCGCCGATAAACAATATTATTTCACAGTGGCGTGCGAACGTCGCAACAACATTGCTTTAATATCAGTAATAATAATAATAATAATGTTTTAAACAGTACGGATTATTGAAGAGAATAAAAAAAAAAAAACACGTGGAAAAAATCGAAAAAAAAAAAAAAAATTAAATACGGAACACGCGTAATGCGAACGAGTGGCACGTAGGTGTCGTTACAATACGTTTCGCGTTCGTCACCACTGGTCCGTCGTCGTCTACACGACGTAATCAGTTTGCTTTTCGCACGTTTTCCCAGCTCGACTCGACGACGGCACGCGCCTCGTGTCCGGGGTCTCTCGTTGGCCGCCGTCGCCGTAGCCGCGTGTCTCTCTACACGGTCATGTGCTCGATTTGTTTGTTTATTTTTTTTCGTTTATTTTATTTCTCATGACTTTCCGCACACGTGTGCTCACGCGATTCGAAAATTTTCCGATTGCGGCTTTTGGGAGACGGAGTGTTTCGACGTTTACTACGGTCAAAGTATATCGCCCGCAAATAACCGGTGAAAATAGCGAGAGAAATGAAAAAAAAACCGATGAAATCGATGATAAACATAGTTGTTCGGACTTTAGAGCGATACGTCGTTTTATCATATGGGGAAAAAGTTGATACGGACGGATTTTTACTCGTGAACGTTTTGCATACGCCGCGAGAGAGGGGAAATTCATGTAAAATCATGGCGAAAAAAGGACCGTTTTTTTACACACAAAATAAAAAAAAAACAAAACGCGCTGTAATAATCGATTTGTAGAATTATTTACTTGATCGTCAACACGACACGTCAGGAAGCCAAGGTGAAATGCGATACACTATGATGGTACAATGCGTCTAGTGTAATGTGTATAATATACTTAGAAATTCAAAAACGTGCGCGGCAAACTACTGGGCTTCGGTCACACACAACCGTTATCGTCGATAAAATATAGCTGAAACGCACGACCGCAATGGTATACACAAACCTATGGCTAAAAACGTGAGCGTAATTAATCGTTATGATTTATCGCCGAGTCATTAATTTTAAACAGTTTACAACTTTTTAATTAAACGTATATCGTTTCTGTTTACTCTGTATTCTGTAATTGTAGTTTAATGGTCTGTTGTATATTATCAAAGTATATTATACAGCGGCCGTTCTACCGTTCTCGTCGTCGAAGGATAATACGTATTTGTGTATATTACTTATACTATTGAGTGCTATTACAATATTATATTAAGTCTATAAAAATGTAAATCGCCTCGTTAGACACCTCGGAATGTTTAAGAACGGTTCAATTTTAAGAATGAAATTCATAGAAATATCTCTATTGCGTTTTAAACGTCGTCGTCACTCTTTAATACCACTCGCCGTTAGAGTTATTTTATAATTCACATACGATGAGATAAATTTCAAAAAAAAACAAAAGCGAACGTGTCGACTAGTTTGAATCGAACACGATAATAAAGGGACGCGATGAAACGAAATATTACTCGCAGTAGTACTACGTTTATTTGTACGTAAAATGTATACGTTTTTACGATTAACGCGGAATATTATGTGTGTGTGTGTGTGTGTGTGTACAGTCAATTTTCAAGATTTTTACTAGACTTAATAATAATTCGACGTGATAATAACACATAAAAGAATTCGTTTACGTGCACGTACGGTATATATCTGTAACGCGTCTGTAAAAACGTGCCAACACGCATAAAGCCGAACAGAACACGGTTTAAAGGTGTAGCAGTTTATATATTTTTTTTTTTCGTTTTTATTTTTCTTTACACACCGAGTTCAACATTCGTTTCGTACACAGATTTTATCGGTCGGATTGTATAGTTATATAAAATATATATTATATTGTATTCCGCCGCACAACTTATAATACACAACTCAATACATTGCAAATCTGTAGAGTGTTTTCGATGTAAACATTTTACACGTTTATTTATGAATATTTATTAGAATAACAAACGTTATCTGAAACGAGAATATATAGTTCATAAAAGTTACATTGACATCATCATGTTTGAAATCGTGTTAGAAAAACAAGAGCCAAGGATAACCGAAGTGAGCCAAACAAACCAATAAGATCGATCGACACCACGGTGCGCGTCACGATTAGATTAGTGAAAATTGCGATTCGCTGCGTTTAAAAACGAATCAATATGAGAACGCGAAAAAGTTCAAACTCAAAATACGACGAATGAAATATTTCACATGAAAGCTGCGCTACAAAACATGGCATTTGCGTACGGTTTCGAAATTTCAAAATATTAAAGAAATCCGATTATGATTCGTAATAGAGGTATACTTTCCGTTTACGTTACATAATTATTATCGTTGTTGTTTCAGAGGTCTCAACCTGAGCACAAGTGGAATGAGCCAAAGCGAAGACGACGAATCTAATTTGTTCAATAAGAAAAAGTTAACTCGGGTAAGTAAATTCAAATATAATTGAACACAATATAATATTATGTAACTATAACTATGTACGTACGTATAATATGACATGGTATTATATTCAAGTGTAAATGCTATTGCTAAAAAAAAAAACTAAACGAATTGGCCAAAGACTCGGGTAAAAAATAATAGAGACTACTTTTGAAGCGTCTGGCAATATTTTCGAACGACCTCGGCAAGTGGGTGGATGAGTGGGTCATTGTATAAATACTCTGCCGAGGGTTTTAAGATATGTTCGCCACGACTCTAATAAATTGACATTTCGCGTCGTGATGTCAAAACAATACGTTTTTCTCCAAATACTGCAATAAGATGATGATGATGATGATGATGATTGTTGTAATATTTCTGAGCCGAAATTGTTAACAGCCACGCGACAAAGTAAAATCGATCGTCATTTCGTGTACCTTAGGCGTTGTACAGACGTCGGCAAAATACGGTGCGCGTCAGAGATATCGCTGCGGTTGACAGTCGATACTTCTACGATCGGATTAGCAATTTATTGAAAACCATGGCGCCAAGACGATCGCTTTTTA
This sequence comes from Drepanosiphum platanoidis, assembly GCA_948098885.1. Lineage (NCBI taxonomy): Eukaryota > Metazoa > Arthropoda > Insecta > Hemiptera > Aphididae > Drepanosiphum > Drepanosiphum platanoidis. Next base: position 4,733,598 of record OX402532.1, read on the forward strand.
TTTAAATTACAGCGAGCGTACAGTACGTTTTGACATTTTTCCGGATAATAATTGTATAGCGACCAAAGCAATCGTATTAATTGGCGATAAGTTTTTCAGTCGTATATCAGTCGAATTTTCTTTTACGAGCCCGCTTGACGCTTTCCATCAGAACGGTAGACATTGTTGACGACGACGATATCACACCACCGATGTCTACGAATTTCACGAATTACTTTTATCGACTCGACGACGGACCATATAGAGATTTGACGTTTTCCATTACAGACGAGATGGATATAATCGCGACGAATTTCTTTCGCTTCTTTCACGGCGTCATACCAGTGCCGCAATTATGAATTCTGAGGCCCGTGTGCAAGGATTTATTTAGAGGCCCCAAATTAATAATATATTTATTACTTGATCTTTGTATTACTACAGAAATTTTTTAGTATTTTTTAGTACTATAACTTAAATATTTGACGGATTCGCGGAACCGATCAGAAGAATAAATTATGTAAATTTATAAAAATTTGAGCTTCTAAATACCTCCTCTATAAATTAGTATAACGAATAATCAAAAAAATAATTAACAACTTAATTCAATGATCCAAGTCTAGTATCCATACAATAATTATTTGAGAAATATTTCGCAATAACAGAGAGGGGCCCCTGCGATAATGACTATTATTCTACAAATTATGTCATACTTTATAATATCATTTTCGTAATTTTATTCCTATAATAATTTGTACGTTTTACTATAAAACCGAATTATTTACAGATCCAATGAAGCTTGCATGATATTAATTATCATATACTTATGCTAATAATAAATTCGTTGAAAACAATTACAAAAAAATCAAAAAACTTTCGAGGTACGAGCCACGAGGAAGTAAAGAATACCAATATAGGCTAAATTCATTTTGAAACGGACAATCTTCAATTTTTAGCTTATGGTTAGGGAGGCCCCTAAGAACCGGAGGCCCGTGTGCATCGTACACCTTGCACACCCAATTGTTGCGGCACTGCGTCATACATTTATAATACGCACTTTCGTACCCTTAGAAAATCGTGTTTTCGTTATTTCGACCCCCCGTGGATTTCGTTTTCAAAATTAGGACGGTTGTGTGTACGTACACGGCACGCTGCGTTTCCGTCGAACGCCGCGTATTATATACAATTATTAGGTATTCATATTTTTGGGCTTAAGCGCCACCTGATTAGCATGCGCAGTGTGCGCCGTGTAATGCCCCAGGTGTATGCCCGCATAATAGTGCGAGTACAACAGTCGGCGCACAGCGTTTAGTGTGTTTATTGTAATATTTTATTATACGCGTTTAATTTTACGGTCGACCCGTGAACGCGGCCGGACGACCTTTGAACGCCCGTCGTGTTTACAAGCCGCGCGCGGGTTCCCAACGACCGGCAGAATTTTTAATTTTTTCAACTTACATCAAAACGTTATTATGTTATACTACTTCTCGTCGTATTTTTTGCGATTGGTGACGTTTATTAGAGCGTCCGAATGCGGGTGCAAACGACTTGCGAATGACAAGAAATCGACAATAACAATCGCCCAAATGTGCTCGAAATTGTAAAATGAATTATATTCCGTCGGCGGAATGTTCGTAGTCGCGATCGATCGACAATCGGATTTCGGCAGACGAATGATTCGGGGACTAGAGACAGCGATAATCCTTTGACGACGCGTTCTCGGAGACGTCGTGTCACTCGCCCTCGACGTTTGATTGCGAATTTTTCTCAGAGTAGAGGTACTGAAAACTGTGCCTCATAGATTTCGCCCTTTTACAGAAGCGACGACGGTTTCGAGCACCCGTAGCTTTTTCGTCATTTACCGTTGATAAGAAGAAAAAAAAAGGATATCGTAGCGCGCGGTACGCCCCGAAACATTTTGGCTTCCCGATAAACCTACAGGACCTTCGAAAAAAACGCCACCGGCATACACACACGTTTTCATATTAACACACACGCGAGTATTAAACATAATACATGTGTACGTGTATATAATATACTAAGGCGTATTAATTATTTTTATGAATGTATAGATAAGCGGACACAGACGCGTATAATATTAAAGTTAATAAAAAAACGACGCGTGCAACATTTACGCGTGTGTATGTAGAACAGTATAATATTATAACATTACGTATAAACGCTATAGAGACGTTTAGTCATATTATTGTACGGGTGTAATGTGTTATATTTACACACGTGACCGCCCGCGCGTATTACAGCGAAACGGCGGCGTGTTGCGTTATTGTTTTACCATTATCGTTATTGTATTACTATAATAAATCATATGATACGAATATACTTATAATAAACGCGTATTTTTTTCCCCCCCGCTAAATACGATGTGTGGAATTCTTTTTCTGCTGCCGCCGCATCTATCCGTAGCACAGCGCCCATCACGTGAATATGGCACATGCAACGCATGACCTGGCAATTAAACCGATCGTATTGGCTATGGTCCACACATACAGCGACTCCTGTTGCTACAATACACTAGGTATTATTATGATGTATACGTATTACGTGCCTCGTAGCCCCCGGTTATAATGTCGTGTATAAAACTGTTGTTGTAACAAAACGTGTACACGATTAGTGGATGTCCGTTTGCAGAATTTTTCCACGCGTACAAAACGCGGTTTTGTCGAACGCGACGCACCGCGAACGGCAATAAGGGCGTCTAAAAGAAATGCGTTCATAATGCTTCAGAGCGCGCGTCTTCGAACGGCGACGACGGAATATTGTTTGTTAAATCACATTACGCGACGACGACAGCCGACGCTGAGAGAAGGGTACCTACCTTATGGTAGGTACAAGCTCGCCGATTACAGCTCATCCCCCGAACGTCTTGCTATTCGAAAAACGCGAGTACAGACTGTATTTTTGATTTATTGAAATTGAAAAAGTTTATATAAAAATTAGTCGCGCGGCGAAAACAAAATATCTCAAAAATTCACGACGAGAACGCGCGAGAATACTTTCGAAACCATAATCGTCGCCGACGAACAACGATGGCCTAAATACTGCTTTTGGTCCTGTCGTCGGCAAAGAACGGTTGCGATAGCGTGACTGTGTGCGCGCGGAGAGTGCACGTGTACGCTATTCGCGTATAATAAATACGTCGTGTGAGTTATGACAATGCGATTTGGGGGGAAAAAAAAAATTAAAACGATAGTTTAAAATATTTCCCTCGCCAACCACCGGAGGAGTAGCTGTGTATAAAATAAAATCCGTCGAGGTGATATGGGCGAAGTAAACAAACGCGCGCACATACCAGTGTGTAAACGTGTGTAACGGTTGGAAACGTGCTCCTTTTATCGGAACACCGAAATCACGTAGAAATGTCGTATCATCAACGAACGTTGTAAAAACGACGAGACGTGTAAAAAAAAAAAAAAATGACGAGAGAACGAAAATATTGTTAATTTCGCTGCACGCGCGCGCCGCCGCACGTCTAGTACGATATTATTGTGTTATGTAATCGGATTCTTCCACTCGCTCTCGATGGAAAACAAATAGAAAAAAAAAAAAAACGTGTGCCGATCGGATCGATTCGTTCCCGAATTAACAATCGTTCGTCATATCAATATAATATATTATGTCATTCTAAGACACTAGACGAGAGTAAGGCGAAAATATGATCTTATTTTTTCGGCTTAGTGTTCCGTTTTTCAAAAGAATCAAACAAAGGACGCATTTTGTCCCGTTTTTTGATTTTGCTTTGATTCATAATTTAGAAAATGTGCGATTTAGATTATTATAATAGTTGACCGAAAACATAAATTAAAATTTTTTTTCAACGAAATCCGATAGAAATTAAATATTTAATAAAGAATGTGACATGAGTGTATTTTTGTACATGTATAATAATAGGTATGGCACGTATAACACATGGACATTTATCAAAATGACATACACGATTGTTTTCGAGTTAAAAACGAATATTTTACATAACTAAACGATCAAAAGTAGGAAAAAATCCTCGTGCAAAAAATGTTGATCTATTTTTTAGCATATATTTTCCTATGAAAAGTTGTTGACACCTAGTTCCCGCGGAAAAAAATCACGTTTCTGATAGATAATGAGTACTTTAGACCATATTCTAAACTATATAAAAACTTCCATTGTTGAGTTGTTTTAATTTAAAAATATATAACAAAATTAAAATAAGTAATGTTTAGTGATTAATAATACTCATGTGATAATAATAAATTATTATTAAATATATAAAAATAATTTATTAAAACTAATAAATATATAAAAATAAAATGATACTCCAGGCACGGCCTGTATTTATTTTATTTTTATTATTTATATATTAGATAATTCTAATAGATTCGTTTGTATATTTAATAATACTTTATTGTAGTTTTAATTGGGGTTTTTTTTTCCCAGTAGATATATTATGAAAATCTAACTCTGAGCAGACGGTAAAATGTTTTGAGTTTCTATGATTACGATTTTCCGCATGAAAAAAAATTGATTGCAGAATTATTTCTTCGAAACACATAATATGTATCGAGTATTAAAATCAGCTGAACTCTAGATAGATCGGTACTAAATTGCTCGCGTCTTTAAAAATTCCAATACATTGTCATGAAGAATGTCCGATGGACGAACGAAAAACAACGAACGTAAATAATTATTCGTCGACACTATACTCAAATGAATCAAGTTTGAACATAATTTACACTTCGAAGTTGACTAGATATGATTGGACAAAAACCGTACTGTCTGTACGGTCGAAATAGACTTTTCGAAGCATACACGCAAGCACACAGATTGTTAATACGTCGTAGAGTGGCAGTTGTTCTCTCTACGCGTACACACGAGAATTCGTAAATAACCGAAACTCTGTTTATAGCTGTGAATAAAAACAAAAATAATAAACAAATGATGGTTCGCTAATAAACAGAACATTGAACATCGAAGCGTAGGTAAATAATACTTTTTTTTTTAACTCTTGAGACGATATTATGTTAGTTTGAATTTTTCCGGTAAAATATAATAAAATAGTACCCGTTTTTTGCCAATATGCTACCCGTTGTTTTACAATATTCATTACGTGCACACGGAATCAAGTGCTATCGCGTACAAAGATAAATTATTGTAAAAAAAGATGCGTTTATTTCAGACTCGATACCTATTATGATATGCGTACAATTTTTCAAACGAATAACGAAATATTAATATTATACGATAGTACGACGCGAGTATGAAATTGGTAAAACGAAATAACTAACAAAACAATCGAGTGTTTGATGACAGACGCTTGATTTTTTCAAATAGATATCGAGCGCGAAATCAGTTTAAACTATAGTTTTGTATACCGTAAATATGGCCTTTGAAAACCGAAGACAATAGAATATTATAAACACGTTCTCGCCTAGGTGGACCAATCATGAAACGTGCGGGTGGATATTTTTAATAAAACCGGATAATTTCGAAAAACCAAAGGCGAAACGCGTAGTATAGGTACAGCTAAAACGGCCATAAATTTTACGACGACATACACACGTTACACACACCTATAGAGCAATATTAGTAATTAAATTGGGCAGTATATTTCTATCTCGTAATACGTTTTTTTCTCTCTAATACATTATACTTCTTCGTTTAATTCATGAGTCATAATTCCCTGACACTATAATATACGAATATGAATTTTATTGAAACATTGACTTCCAACGATGTGCATGTAATTTAAAAATAACTCAACGACTTATGCCATTTACGACGTATCATTAACGCACGTAGACGCATAACATTATTACAGGTATACGCCGCACGGAATAGATTAGAATAAATTTCTAACTGTTGTTTTGCAAATAATGTTAAATAACCATTCCTTCGCGTACACGGCATACGAAAATATTACACGGCGACGAAATCCGACTCGTACGATGAGACGATTGAGTCTTCCATTTTGTTTTCGAAATCGAGACAAACGCGTTGTGCTTTTAACTTCTCGATCGTCCAGCAGGTGCCGGATAATATGCATCGTAGTAGAAAAAAAATTGTTGTCGTTATATTAATAGTGTCACGTGTCGATCGATCAACAAAATCAGAACGAGCCGAATAAAAAACGTCCCCGCGGCCGTTCTATAATAGGGATTGCCCATTGTGAGGTACACAGAGCCTCACTTCGAATCTTGTTGAAAATGTTTTATTATTATTTTTATTAAGGACGTATCGTCGTAGCATTTGCACGTCAATACTGGACGCATTTATCAGAGTGATGAAACAGTTGGTTTTCACATATTTTTCGCATTCGGTCGCATTGGGTAGACATCGTAAACTACAAATATAATATATCGCGCAAATTATGGGGGTTTTTTTTTTACGCGAATATCGGTCAGAAATGTAAATGTATTTTGATTTCAGACTACAAAAAACAACAAGACAATACTTCGACGTCTATACCGCCACAACGTGGAAAAACGCTGTAGTTAATAATCTAACCGCCGCGCCGACATTATTTAAATATACGAGGCGATGATAAATATCATACAAGTCTATCGATCGCTCGATTAAACGTACAAAATAAGCGAGGTCCATCGCATATGGCGATTTTAACGGGCGTTTCGAATTTCCGAGTCGTTTCGTTGTTCAACAAGACGTGCATAATACAATATCGATCATCTGACAAAATCATCACTGCCATGACCAGTGGCAGAACTTGGATTCTTGGAGGCCCGTGTAAAAATGTCCATGGAAGTCCACGAAGAATTTTTTTTGATAATTAAATTAATTGTAAAATTAGGACATTAATTCAATCAAAACAGAATTACATTTTAAATTCTATACCCGGTAAAAAAATGTGTTTATTTTATTTTCATACGGATTTTGAGTTGAAAATTCGACTTGAATGACTTTATTGAGTAAAATAACATAATATTTCAAACTTTTACGAGGTTTGATTTTTTTTTAAATTTTTTCCAAGTTAAATCGCCGTGTGAAATCACACTTTTATCTGTGTGTAGTTCCGCCACTGGCCGTGACATTCGTAATCGTTACGATGCAATCGCGCCGCACCACGTTTACACGACAAAATCAACGTATCAATAACGTGCGCGGGTAAGCGCGACAACGAGACCGTTATCGTGTGCACATTTATCGCGTGCACATGCCGGGCGGTTCACGAAATGACAACACCCGCGATGTTCTTCGAGAGAGAGAAATATTACGAGCGCGGTGTACATCCACAACGCAGCACGTTGTCGTTATGTGTGCCTACGCGTATGTCACGCGACACGCGACACGTTCACGCGGCGGCGGTTAGTAGTCGTCACGTTCGGCACAATGTGCACCGGCGGCGGCCGCGGGTCACGTTGAGTCGCGGGGCGACACGCGGCGGCCGTGGTATTTACCGTATACCGCGTTCGATTATTATTATTATTATTATTGTGTTTATTTTCGACTTCGCGCCGACGGCAAATTAATAATAAAGACCGACGAACGTTATCGATACCCCCGCGGGCGGGCGCACGTAGCTCGCGAAACTCGCGGTCGAGTTCGCGATTTGGGAGAAGGGTCTACCAAAAAATGTCCATCTCTCATCCGTAACGCGGTTTTTTTTTTAAATCTACATTTCCTCGGCAACCGAATATCTAAACCTATTTAAAAACTAATACCGACCAAAGTTGACGTTATTTGATAAAATATTGTACTAATCGCCGATTTCTGCAATATGAACTCTTATACTACTGTAGTTTTAGCGATAAGTCATTTATTTATAAATTAGCAAGTGTATCTCGATAAGTCGAAAATGAGACATTGATCGAACGTTATACGTGATCCCCATCACTGTCCCGTGAATCATACGCGTTATTGCAATCTTAAAATGAGACTACAACATAGATTAAACGAAAGTTTTCAACAAAGTTAGGTTATATATTGTATACGAAATCAATTTTACCGTCCCGGTGTGATATGAAATCGTGCACGCGACGTTTTGGAAACTGCGAATTTTAAAAACAGCGGATTTTCTACGTATGACTTCGCAATCATAATAACGTCACATCGTGATCCTAAGGGGAAAAAAATGTGACGTAAAATCCCCTCCGAAAACCATATTCTCGGATAGACCGATAAATATTGTTTTCTAAAATTCATACCAACTCTAGATCATCCGCGACTCGATTAGTTTCGACGTTTGCGCATAAAACTACAATCCGCATATTATAATATCGCGCGATGACATAATAATAAATACATAATACGTAAACAATAATAACAATAATAATACACGAATAATATACAATATAATATATATATATATAATACGAGTATGTACGAACGAAATCGAAAACGTTCGATTTATGTACTAATCATAATACGTACGTCATACGTAAATTACGTAACGAATCATTAGAAAAATATGATTTACACCGCGTTCGAGACCGTTTCTGACTTATTACGAATAGAGAAAGAGAGAAAGAAAAAAATGTCGTCAATCGCGGTGAATCGTCGTCCCACTGTGTGGGGCGGCGGCACGTGTATGACGAACGTGTAGCGGCGCCGACGACGCGCCGCCGATCGGAAGCAGTTTTGCGAACGAGGCGGCGCGCGCTACCGGTCTGGCCGCCGCGCCGCCGCCGCCGCGGCCGACAACGAGTCCGTTAATCTGCGAATCGTTCACACTGTAAACGCGCGCCGTCCGTGCACGATATCTCGCGCCCGTCTCTCGTCGTCCGATTGATGGATTTTTTCCGTTCGACGCACACACAATATACCGTTTTCAAAATATCGATATAATCATCGTATTTTTTTTTTATTGATCCGCGGTGTGCGTCGCAAGCGATAACCAAACACGTAATATTTTTGCGCTCACGGTTTTTACCTCGTTCTCCTAACAATGTTCGTCTCCGCGTTCATCGGCTCGTCGTACGCAAAATCGTAAACAACCGAAACCCGCGGCGACTCATCTCTCGCAGCTTCGACGCGTCACGCCGTTTGTTTTCATTCGGATCTGCGTATTATACCGTTCGGCGAACGGTATAATACATCATCTCTACCGGTTAACCGTGGATCGCCAAAATCATTGGGTGAGTCACAGGCGGGTGTCGTAACTAATAAAATATAGGGCTCGGATTCGTAATTGTTCGTTAGTCGATCGTACCGCGTGTCGAGTAAGCGTGAAGTGCTACAGAGATCCGCGCAGATGTGATTAAAAGCGCGAAATTTTTAGATATTTTGCCGAATTTTACCGTTTTTTTTTTTTTAGTTTATTTAATGATTAATTAACATCGTATTTTGTTGTCTTGAAAATTTACGTATTCTCGAGCGTGAATATTCTAACAATAAATGTCGATTTTCCAATACGGCCGCAATCTAAACTCGTGTGTAGGCTGAATACCGCGATATTTATCACTAATTTTCACCGCCTGATAAAATAATTCTTCCCTAAGTCGTTGAGACGTTGACTTTCCCTTATATGAACATACTATTAGTGATGTGTTTTTGTTATTTGCAAACGTATCAAAGATATTATTTCAACAGTTTTATAATTTACTTTAACATTTTCAATCTTGACTTGATTTTTCATATTTATTTACGAATTTGTATTTTTTATTATTATTATCATTCGAAATTTTACAATAATTTTAAAAAAATTTCGATTTTCAAGAGCTTATTTCGTGCATCTTATAGAGCATAATAATCCGAGTCCTAAATTAATAAACATCGCGGACAGCCGTTTTTGTTTCCCCGTCTCGCTCTATCTATTCCCTGTTTGCTTGACGGCCGGCGTTTTCCGCAGGTGTCTACGATGGTGTCGGATATGATCACGCACCACGAGAGTGCCGTGTCTCATCCGGTGTCGCAGGGGCACCACCACGGGAACATGGGACAGTACGAAAACGTTATCGCCGAAAACATAGAAGAACGACCCCAACACCAAAGCCAGGTGAAGAACGTCAGAGAGGTATTTGCCCCAATAGTTAATATAATACGTGTGTATGGATAAATATCGAAGTGGACCGCGATGTGTGATAGATCATTGCATATTTAAATCGACGACCTTCTCAAATAAATTATATTGTTTTCTGGTAAATATTTCTATGCGATATCATCGTCAATAATATAGGCACGTGGACAATAGTTCGTCTCGGACGTCGACACGCGTGTAGGCACTTATGCGTACTCCATCGTTCAAACATTAGTAATACGAACCGCACGTGTGCATACGCAATAACATTATAACAACAACAACACTGCATTTTGTTTTCGTTTTTATTTAAAATAATAATAATACGTGTGTGTATTAAATCGCAACTCTTGTTTGCTAATGAATAATATGAGTGAAATATTTGCGGATTATAATATATTAACGTGATTTTCGTATACCACTCGCGAGCCGGTTACTGCGACGGGTAGGGTTGACCATTCGCCGTTGTTAAATACGATTTTTTACGACTTGTAAATACCTAATGCGAAACGTCAACGGTCTACAATACTCGAAACTCGAGTTGTTATCGGCTGTAAACGGTTTCGTTAATTTTTTTATGAAGAGGATCACTTGAATGTATACTGTTCGACTATCACTCTTATCAGTCAGACTGACTGCAACAAAAATTTCTCTAGTATTGTCGCACGTACGATAATATTACGATATAACACGAGAATACAATATTATTAATTCGAATGGAAACACAACTACTAAAACGCACTTACAAAGTGTCGCTATAAACATTCATTTATGTTTTATGATTTCCAAATACGTCATGACTCATAGATGCAGTGTACAATGATTCAAAATGCATTGTATTTACAGCGATACGGTTTTATGAAATGATAAGGCATAACTCGGATTTCATAATATGTACTATTATTATGGCGAATAATGTAAGCCTGAACATAGATAAACAAATCGTCGAACGACATAATTGTAAAATAATACCTTTAACGACAACGTTTTTGAGATCGTTCTGCGGGGATGGGTAATGATGGTAAATTAGTAACATTAGTACGATGTATAAAGATTAGTAAAAACCGTATACGAAATAAGCTAATTAGTCGAGGTTTCGGCATTAAATAATCAAACTTTCAATACCAATATTTACTCTTTTCGATTAAACCGTGAGCGTCCACTATTTATAGTGCTTATTCTTAAAATTAATTTTACAAAGAAATATGCATAACCATCATTATTATTTCTATTTAAAATCAATGTTATCTAACCATTCATATTTATGATTTAGTATTTACGGTAATTGCATTACTTTCGATCCATGTGACTTTAATGTGGATTTCGTTTTTCGACTATATATCGCACCTGTCCATTATTTCAAACCTTTTGACATTTATATCAACTCTAAAGAATGGTCATTTAAATATTCGTTGAAAATATCGAGCCCCTACGATCAATACTTTTTAAGATACGACGGAAAAAAAGATTTTGTCAAAAACTTTTTTGTCATTTTTCGTCAGTTTTTTACTTATAACTTTTAAACAGTTAGGAAATTCGAAAAATTACCTCTTGGAGGTACCAATAAGAACCGATTTCCGAACCATTTAACGAGCTAGAATAACACAACACTAATCTCTACACAAAAAACACAGCCTTCCTCATTATTTTAACGATCTAGAATATCAATTTTAAATACCTACAAATTGCACGAAAATAGTCAAAATCTTTTGTAATTCATACCATCTCTACAAAATGTTTATATAAGTAATTAACAAAAATGTCAAGTCCCTGCGATAATTACTTTTTGAGTTACGATGAAAGAGCTAATGTCGTTTAATCGATATTCGTTGAAATTTCCGATTTCATCAAAATATAATTTTCTAATGCTCATAAAATTGTATTGCGTCATTCCGGTATACATTTTTTTTTTCACTAAATAGAGTAACTTCTCTAGAATCTATTACTACATTATCAAGCCTTAGGTATTGATATTGAAATTAATATGAATTTAACTACGAAAAATGTGCAGATTTTCTATCTCGAATTTCATCAATATTTTAATTTCAAAAGCTTATAAAAAAAATAAATAATACCCCCGGATTTTCGAGATTTTTTTTCACGAGTAAGAGGAACTTTGTATTAAATTTTCAAGCTTTAATAATTTTCCAAAATTATTTGATCGACATTTTACGAAAAATTAATTTAATAAACTCAACAATTTAAAATGTCTATAAATAGCACAAAAAAAGCCAAAACCATTTGAAATGTACACCACCTCTAGAGAATAGCCATATATGTAAATATTCGGTGAAAATTTCAAGTATCTGCAATCAATACTTTTTGAATTACTATGAAAATAAAAATTTAATTTTGTCGAAAACTGGTGTTCCGTAACGTACAGCTTTTAAACTGTTGGGATTTTCGATAAATAACCTCTCTAAAGTACCAACTAGATGCGATTTGCTATCAGAAGCCAATACTGAAGTTGAAAATCGAACCATTCTTCCGTGTACATATCGTGTACACGTACACAAAAAATAAATAAATATACATCATGGTAAAATTAATAGATAAAACATGTATGATTTCTGGATTTATTAAATTGATTTGAAATAAACACCGACACTGACAAAACTGTTAACCTATATATATTTAATGACCAGTATATCCTTTAAATTTAAAAAAGACTTATTGGATATTAAAATCGAATTTTCCTTCATCGCTTCGTTGCTTTTACAGGGTTGGTGGGTAAAAATATACGTGAAATACTTGAAACCTTAAGTAAGTCTCTGTAGATTAATAGGACGGATATATTACTTATACATTTTACAGAGTTGAATTATTTTTATACATTATTGTACATTTAATTATTTTGATCAATGATGAATCATTGATTTGGAAAAACGATTCTGGGCGAAGGTCAGAGTAATTACTTGAGTATTTGTATCTTAAAATATTATTAACTCGAGTGTTTTATAAAAGAATTTTACACATGCGTATAATACTAACACGTAATATCATAATATACATCATACATGTATAGTATTAATTATTAAAAAGTGTTTAATTATTGAACACCAGTGGAATTATTATTTATGTTTAACTTCTATATTTACTATAAATGTAATTCAATTGAAACTTGTCATATATAGATAATTAATTAAATGAAAATGCATTTTTTTACTGTGATTGCTAAAATAAATTTGTTAAAGCAATCAAAATATTTTAGATCTACTTAGAATATATTCTAATATAATAATATATCTCATATAACATATATAGTATAACAGATTCAATTTTGGAGAGTGACACAACTGAAATTACAAATTACTGTGACAAAATTATTGTTATTAAGTAACGTGATAGTAATTTCATTACATTTTTTGAAAATAAATAACTTATTTACAAAAGATAATCTTTTGAAAGGAATTTTTCAGAGTAACTGCTTACTTTTAAAACTTTATAGGTAGAATTTTTTTGAAAGAAATATCAACTAACAAGTTATATTGTCCCATAATTTATGTGTTGAAAAAGAGTAAAATAATATATACCATATATATACTACTATGTTGAAACACGTGAAATAAAGGTCACGTTTGGCTTCAAAATCAATTGAAGCTAAAATTGTTTTTACGCTTAAATCTATAATAATATTCACAAAATCTCCCGTCAAACTTGTTATTTATAATCAAAATTAAATACCTTTGATTGGTTACTGCGAAAATTGTTTACGAAACATTCGGCTGTATAAATAGGTTTACAATAATATCATTTAAAAGGAAATTAAACTGTTAAATATTGTGACTATATATTATAGCAAAATATAGTTCTCGAGACAAATGGTTATATAGTACATAATTGGTATATCGGAAAAAAAAAACAAAAAAGTTATACTGAGAGCTCTTATAATATGATAATTTACTTACTACTTATCTATATATGTATAGTCAAACAGTATATAATACTAATTTTTAGTGTACCTTAATACTACCTAAATGATTTTATGCCCCTTTTAAATACAGTATGACCTTTAAAAATTATATGTACACGCTATAGATATAAATCATATTATTAATATAACGTATATAGTATATACACTAAACACATCCAAATTTTTAATCGGCGTTAACTACTGGTCTATTGGTAGATATTGAACGTTGATTATAAATTATATATTGACCAACCTCTGTGACCCTTATTTTATTTTTTTTTAAACAACCTGTCCCGATCACGTACCGAAATAACGTGATTATCGACATATAATACGATTCTATTCTACGTTTACAAACAGCAGCGCGACAACGTGATCGCTCCCGATCAAGTCGTTTGCTCATCACGTGGTGGCGTTCTTACGACGACGATATTAATACGTTCCTTGTAATGTTAAAAACGTGATCATAATCAATTCAAATTGCCGTCTTATTTAAATAACGTAAAGCGATTTTTGATGAAAACATGTTCGATTTCTCCATACACGTGTTTTGTTATGTAAACAGTAAACAGATTTTGATTAGTTGTCTCTCATTCTCTCTCTTTCTCTGACGTACTCGCAAACATACAATAAATTGACCAATTGACGATCTACATGACTGATACTGCAGCGTATTGTATTCGTAATATCAGAATATAAGTTAATATTATTAAATTCAAAGATGACCTGTTATAACTCGTGGCCATGTTCGATATTCATTTTTGTTTTATTTTGTTTCTTTATGAAGTAAAATTCGCATGTTAAATTTTTTAATTCTTTATTATAAACAATTTAAATTTTAAAATATTTATTATACTCACTAAAATGAAAAAAAGAGGGAAAATCTCTATCTCAATTTAAGGAGAATATTAATTTTTTTTACAAATCCGTTAAATTGACTACTTTTGCACCCTTAAACCCCAGGATAATTAATAATAATGTTTTATGTTATATTTAGGATCCGTTGTCACATCGAGTAATTGAAAAACGAAGGCGCGATAGAATGAACAATTGCCTCACTGATTTATCACGACTCATACCTGCTGAATACATGAAAAAAGGCCGAGGTCGAGTGGAAAAAACAGAAATAATCGAAATGGCTATTAAATACATGAAATTTCTTCAATCAAACGTTTCCCCGTCGGGTAAGGCCCATTAAAATTTAAGATTGACCGCATCGAATTAATAAATAAAATAAAATATGACGATTCGATTACAGCTGAATATCAGTCATGTGGAACAAAAAAACCCGAGGAACCCGTTGAGGAAACCGAAAAGGCACCCGCAGTGGAAACAGACACATCGGTTTCAATGGCTGCCGAGCAGTATAAAATGGGATTTTTCGAATGCTTAACCGAGACCATGCAGTATCTTGTCGAAGGACACGGATATTCACCCGGTCACGGACTGTGTTTGTCACTCATTAACCATTTACAAAACCATTGTACTCAAATTATTAAAGGTACTATACACCAATATTAAAATAATTCTCGTATTTAACGTAATAATATACCCTATTCTATTGCGCCGTCCATTTTGTTATTATTAATTTTTTTGTTTAAACGTATTATCCAGGAAAACAAGTAATGCGTGAGGTGATGAAAGGCGTAAAAGATGAAGTTATGCTGGAAATGAATAGATTCAACCAGAACATTGTAATGAAACTGGACGTAGACGGCGATGGGTGCTACGAAGATACCAGTCAACAAAACAGTTCTTCAGCTATTTCGAGAAATTCGAAATCTCAGTCGTCCGCCGTCATGTCCAACAACGAACAGGTACAACGTCAAGGCCGTATTTGAGGGAGTTGAAACCCCCTGAAACTTTATTTATACTTCAATTGCTAAATTTTAATATAGGTAACCAAATTAAATTAATTACTATAAACATTTCGAGCATTTTAAATAAATAAATCTAATTACTTAATAATGAGTTCAGTAATATGAGTATTTAAACAATTTATATGAACGTCAAAAAAGTAGTGCGCATTTTAAATTTTAATGACACTTATGAGTAGACATAAGGCCCCACAAATAATTTAGCCGTGGGTCTCTCAAATTCTAAGAACGGACATGGTGATTTTATTATTTTCTTTTTAATAAGACAATTCGAATAATTGTAAACCTCTCCTGAAATTATTTGTCCAGTTATCGCCTCGCACAACGTAACACGCGTTGTTTTTACCTATACGCAGGCAAATAACAATATTTTCCGTATAGTTTTTTCATCGATATTTAATTTCAAAAAATCCACGTCCCATCGGGCCCCTCAGAACCCTCATGACGGTAGCGTTAACATTGTCGTTTATGTTCGCAGAACCTGACGGACCGCAGTAGCATATCGTACATGACGGACTCTTGTTCGTCGAATGGCGCCATGTACAAATACAAGACGGACATCAAACAGCGTTTCAGCGCGGAGAATAGCGGAATGGATTTGACCGACTATTACACGCAGGACAAGAAACGGCGCCGGAAAGAGTACTCGGACGGCAGCGAGGACGTGCCGATATTCGCGCTTCACGCGACCGGATCGTATTACATACCGCTGACGGTGAACAGAGAGGTCATCTCGCCCATGATGGACAACGCAATGACCGAAAACCGTTCGTCGGTCATCGTCCATCCCATATCGATTTCGGTCAATTTCCAAGCGACCGCCAACCCGTTCTGAAACGCCGCGGCCGAGTCCCGCCAAATTACTACGACGACAGACATGGACTGACACTTGCGAAGTAGAGACGACGACGATCGACGCATATAACGACTCGAAAACCCGTGTCGTTCATCATCATCATCGTCATCTCGGCGCGCTGAACGAAACCGTCAAGGAATATTGGCGTCCTTCCCCCTCCCCCCCACCCCAATTCAATGTAACCTATAAACGATTCGTATGCATATTATTATGTGTACAGAGTAATTCATGCGACGCAAGTCATTCGCCTATGTAAATACACTACAAATGTCTTACGTCAAATGAATCACCCTGTATATGTAGCTATGTAGAGGAACATCGTTAATGACTCAAGCGTTTCCTAAACCGTTATTATAATCGTATATTATTATATTATTTTCTATGCGTGTACCTAAAACTTAAGTTTGATTTTTTTTTCATATAATTTTTACTATACGTGATGTGTGTAACGAAATCAATAAAAATTAAATTATATAAATTGTTCGATCCATTGGCGTACTTAATCGGAAAAGAAAATGATTTATTACTCGTCTGCTTGACACACGGACAATATTAAAATATCAGTTAACTGAGTTGGCAATACATAGTTCGTTTTAAAAGATTTTGAACTGAACTGAACAGATCGACGCTGATAAAAATCTATGGACTTCTAATACTCGGGAGATAATAATATAATTTTCTTGTCGAATTCTAGTAGGTTTATTATGTGAGACAATACTAGTCGATTTCGTAATATTTATTTAGTAAAAATAATTTAATTTAATAAACATTTTTGTAAAAATCTAACTTGGAAATAATTTGACATTCATTTTATACCTAATTATAAGGTAAAATATTATATTAAAAAAACTATTGAAGACATTCTTAAATCGGTTTTTACCATTCCGAGATACATAATAGTAATCTATCGGTTTTGAAAATCAATTTCAATTTCAATCAACACTTGTTCACAAAAAAAGCTGTAAAATTTTTTACCTAAATGCAAGTCAGATTTTCAACATTTTTATCATTTTGTTATAATACAAAATATTTAATTTCATTAACGACAATATCTGAATTAAAAAAAAAAAAAATTTTATAAAAGTTTCTAGATATAATTACAAACAGATTGTTTTAGTGTATATAGTTGTTTTGTTAAATAATACAAAAAACTCATGAAAATGTTTAACTGATAAACTAGAAAGATAGAACGATTTTATTATTTTCATTGATAAAAATACCTTATGTTTATTACTGATTTTTGATGAGTTATTTCTAATGAAACTAATTATTAAATTTAATTATAGACAGTCAGATAGTTTAAAAATACATGGATTAATATCAAACTTTAATATTATTTCACATTTTGACCAAAATTAATATAAGTCATAGCTAAAATCAAATCTTTTTTAAAGACCTTAATTTGTATTTTTTACTTCAATTATGTTTCAAAAATATTTTAAATGATTAATTTCAATAAAGTAGTTTTAATAAATATTATAGTATAAAACTTGATTCTTAAAAAAAGTCTAGGTAATAATAAATTAAATAATTGGTATTTATTTCTTTTTTTTTTTTAATTAATCGTAATTCATAAACTAATACAATGTATAGTTTGCAGTAAAATATTGAATAATTGAATGTGCTAATATGATAAATGATTTTTAAATAGTTCATAAAATATTTATGATTTTTGAAACTATATGATAAAAACAAACTGATCAGATATGTGGAAAGTCCAATCAATGAAATATAAATTAATTTATGTTAATTTAAAAACACTCCACTTCTTAAATTAGCCTAATATTTGGACTATAAATTAATATGTAAAATTGTATTAATTATTGTCAAATTTTAAATGAAAAAATATATATATCCATTTTGTGTTAAATAATAACTACTTGGTCAAAAGGAAACATAGTTTCAAGACTTAATTGAAAACAAACTCACATTTATTATATTACTTATATTTTCTTACTATATTAGTACTTAAGTATATTTTAATTTCTGAATAAGTATTTCTAATGTTTGTGTGTGGTTACCATTTGTAATTACCTAGATTGTTTATTTAACTGATTTAATTAACATTTTGTAATTTTATAAACAAACCTAATTATAAGTTATGTGTAAGACATAGCCATAAGTTATAGGTACCTATACAATTACACCAGTTCGGCAGGTTTAATCAAACGGATTCAGTTAAGTTCAGTTTTTATAACTTGAATTTGACTTTCCAACTCAAATCAAATTTCGAAAAATTCATCCCTCCTTCATTAGAATATATGTAACAGTGTAACGTGAACATGTAAAAATTACAATTATTTCTATAAAATAAGTAATAACTGTATCAATGTATCTCGCTTGGGCCACTAAGTTTTTCATATTTTTACTTAATTGTGTGCACAAATATATAAGTGTTTTTATAATATTCGATATAAATGGACGACACTCTCTATGAAACTTTGCATATCATTAATTATTTTATACTCGGATAAAAAATTAAAAATATTTATAATTTTAATAAGACTTTGATCATTAATCATTATTATACATTACCAGACTACATTCAAATAAAATTTTAGAATTCTATATAATGCTAATAAAATAATACTTCTCTGTCTTAAAATTGAAAATATTCTTATTGAATATTATTGAAATATATTGAATAATAAAAATAGTTGTACTTATGCTATTGTGCTTTAGCATTAAATATGATGATTTTTTTACTCAAAATTAAATACCTAGTACCTATGTATATATCATTCTTAAATTTTGATACTTTTATCTTTAGATGTATACTGGATTAAAAAATATTAAATTATAATATATTATGTCATACTTTATTTTACTATCAGCTTATTTTACAATTAGCTCATTTCAAATTTGATTCCAGACGTATACATGCTTTGTTCACCAATATACGCCTCTTTGGCATTATTAATGTTCTGTTACCAATACCGTTTTCTAAGGAATGTCTAAAATTTTTCGACTTGTTTAAATTAAAATAACTTTTGAAAGGAAAATATCATTGTATATTATTAACAATAATATTATATAACTAAGAACATAATTTATAATCCAGAAATGTAAAAAAAAGCTTAATAATACTAAATATATATTCATAAATGTTGACGGAAATGTGGATAATTTGTCATTATACATAATGCCTAGGCATCATAAATGCCTTAAATCACAAGGCAATGTACATAATTCTTACATTTCCTAAACATTATAAATAATTCCATAAACTGAATAGGTATACGGTATAACCATTTATTTGGTACACATAACGGTTTCTAAAGCATTTATATGTTAAAAATAAGTTAACAGTATGAAAGAAAAATTAATTAAAAAGAATGAGGTTTCAGCCATAAGTTGAAAGTGGCATTAAAGTCAGTGGCAAAAGAACAGTCAACAAGAATGGTACAAGAATTTTTAAATGCTCTAATAAACTTAAATGCCAAAATAATACGCTTTGTTATTCAAAATGTCACTCGAAAAATGCATGTTGCAATAAATAATCAATAATAGTAATTACTAATTAGTAATAAATAATACATACCTATATAATATTAATAACAATATTGTGCAACAAGTAATAGTTGTAAATTAAAAAATAACATGTTAAATTTAACTTAAATATTACAAAAAATTTATTTTCTTACTTTGCCAAAGACAAAATATACCATGGTAGTTTATAGTGCCTAAGAATTTTCTAAAATGACTAGATAATATTTTAAGTAAATTTTTATATAATTTGTATTATTCCTATTGTTTAAAATCAGCCAGCATAATTCATAATATTTTTTGGAATTAAACATAATATAATTATACTTAAATTATCCATATTTCCGGTAACATAATATACAGTCAGATGAGTAAGAAGTTTCAAATATAGATTTGGAATTACATTTAATGATTTGCCACATATACTATATATATTTTTTTTTATAGATTGTATTATAAGGAAGAATAGGCCTGCCTATAACTAAAATTCATAAGTGATACTGATAAGTCATAACTAAAACTCTTTAGCAAGGGTGAGCAAGTTCATAATATTATTTTTTAACTCAGTTACTTAAGTTAAATTAACTGTAATTTGATCAATTAAGTAAATATTTGAAATTTATAGAAATCTTTCAAATCACAATTAAGTTAAAATTGTTTAAAATCAACATCAAATTAATTAACAAAAATTATCTTAACTTTCATATAAAATACACTGTGATCGCTAGTGGTCAGAAGGTATTTGATAAGAACATTTGAGCCGTTTCTCCACTCCAGCCCAGCACAAGTTGTCGCGCAACCAGTATTATATACAATCGTGGTATCAATAACTTATATGGAAACCAGCATAACAGATAATGGATCGCGTTTATCTTATAATAGGTTTTTAGAATGTTTAGATTGATAATAGAATTCGAGAATATTTGGCGACAAACTTCAAGCTTGCGTTAAAACGCGTTAAAATAATTAAAAAGGATTCATCGAGTAATTCAACGAGGTCAAACGCGTGTCTTTAGGTGCGATTATATTATGCGCATATAAAATATAAAAATAATTCTAAAACATTTATTTAATAAATTTTGGGTGATAATTCTCCGCGATTTAAAAACGATTACGCATTATACCAGCTTAAAGATACGTATATAACATATTTCATATAATAATATCTTTACTTGTGGTTTATAATAGTGCATACTATAAATAATATTATAAATAAATGACAACTAATCACCGATAAAATTGAACTCAATATAATATATTATAATCAAAATACTATATAATATGTAGGTATAATTGAAACGCGCATACGCATGTACCTAAACAATATAAATATATATATATATATAATCCAAAATCACTCACTCGCTAATCACTACTTCTCAAAAACTACACAACGTACGAACTTAGAACACCGCGGTGGTGGCAAATGGCAATCGGCGACAATCGAGATCGAAAGAAAAATGTTCGCGCACTGACGATCGTTTAAACGATAAACTGACGACGAAAAATTCGCGGAAAACGCGGCGACATTAGGTACACGACGACGAGGACAACAGCGAGAGGCTAAATGGCCTAGGGGCAACGGCCGCCAAAGAAAAATAATCGTAGCCATTGACCGTGGTCCTAGCCCATGTACCACAGCGGTCGAGCTCGGTCACGGCGGTCGAGCTCGGCCACGGCGGTCCAGCTCGGCCACGGCGGTCCAGCTCGGCCACGGCGGCCTCTCTGTGGACAGGCAACTGTCTAGACTCTAGAGAGAGAGATACAACCATATACCCTGTGCACAAGGCAACGGTAAACGACTGCACAACGATCCTTCTCCCAATGTATAAGTCTGTCCAACCAACATAACCGTTGAAGACTTTAAAAAAAAACCGAATAATGATAATTATTTACAAATTTAACATCTAACCGGGGGGGCGAAGCCCGGGTAACGCCCGCTATATACGATATTTTTATGTTTTATAATTAAATATATTTACACAGAACGTTAACAATCATCCCGGCTTTGTGGGATTTTTATTCGATGACTAACTATAATGACGGTTCGAACAATACGAGAGACGTAAACGATAATAAGATATATAGGTATAAGTATAGGTACTCACCGGACGTCCGCCATCTTTTTTTTCTCGGCCCTATTTCCCGTTTGATCCTACGCCGCTGTTTTCGACACTTCGAGCACTTCACACGCGTACGATTTCATTCCCGTCACACCGCGGCGGTGGCAATCGGCGACAATAGAGATCAAAAGAACAACGTTCGCGCACTATTCCGATCGTTTAAACGAACTAACGACGACGAATTCGCGAAAAACACGGCACTATTACACGAAGACGACGGCGGCGGCGGCGACAACGGCGAGACTAAACGGACAACGGGCATCGGCATCGGCTGCAGAAAAAACCTATCGTTTCCAATGTTTCCATTGGTCCTAGCCCGGGAATCAAAATGGCCGAGCTAAGCCACGGTGGCCGAGCTCGGCCACAGCAGCCTCTCCCGGGGGTTTTGCAACTGTCTAGACTCTAGAGAGAGAGAGAGATACCACCATCTCCCCTGTGCAAAAGGTAACGGAAAACCACTGCACAACGATCCCTATCCAATATATAATAATATAAATCTGTCAAACCAATATTACCGTTGTAGACATAAGAAAAATAAACGAAAAACGATAATTATTTTCGAATTTAACATCAAACCGTGATGCGAAGCCCGGGGAACGCCCGCCATCTTTTTTTTCTCGGCCCTATTTCACGTTTGATCTACGCCGCTGTTTTCCACATTTCGAACACTTCACTCGCGTACGATTTTATTTCCGTCACACCGCGGCGGTGGCAATATAGAGATCGAAAGAACAACGTTCGCGCACTATTCCGATCGTTTAAACGAACTAACGACGACGAATTCGCGGAAAACACGGCACCATTACGCGACGACAACGACGACGACGACAACGGCGAGAGACTAAACGGCCTATGGGCAACGGTCGTCAAAGAAAAATAATCGTAGCTATTGACCGTGGTCCCGGCCCGTGTACCACAGCGGTCGAGCTCGGCCCATCGACCGTGGTTCCAGCCGGTAACGTCTGTTCGATACTCGGGTAACGGTACGTTTCGTCGAGTACCAGCCCGTATACCGAGGTAAGTGTGCACCAAGTTCGTAAACGCGGTCTAGAATGATTTTCGTTTTTATCAATTTGCTTTTTCCATGACGTTCGGCATATTATTATTTCAGATACCGAGAACAAAGAAATAATTGCATCGCCATAGCCGAAATGACGGCGGGAGCGTCGTGCGTTTGGGCGAATGGCCTTTATACCCGCATAACGTTTTATAGATATAATGTGTTTTGGTGAATTTCTTATTATAACGCGTTAGATAAAATATTACGAGTGAACTTAATGATTATTATGGTTTTACTGAAATCGATCGGTTTCGCGCGAATACTGGGAACACGAACT
Organism: Drepanosiphum platanoidis; assembly: GCA_948098885.1. Taxonomy (NCBI): domain Eukaryota; kingdom Metazoa; phylum Arthropoda; class Insecta; order Hemiptera; family Aphididae; genus Drepanosiphum; species Drepanosiphum platanoidis. Next base: position 4,757,130 of record OX402532.1, read on the forward strand.
CAAACAGGAAACATTGGAATCGCCCATAATGCCTTTACTTCTTGAATTACCAGGTCTGAATAGTGAGTTTTGGATCATCTTCAGAGTTTTTTGAAATGTGGCATTTTTTTGTGGTTTTATAAAGTGAGTATTAACATAATATGAAAATCACTCTCTGAATGATGATAATTATTTGAGTATCGAACCCGGGGCGGAGTCCGGGTAACGTCCGCTATTTTTTGTGTAAAATAGCTACATAAGTAATGAAGTTATGACTGTAGGGAATAGATTTAAATACAAATTAAATTCCTATGTAATAACTCTAAAACAGTACGTTTCATGCATAAAATTCGTTTCACATAGGAAATATCATTGAATCGAAAAGAAATTAAAATTTTTTCATGTTTTTTGAATTTTTTGAATTAACATTTTTCAATTTACATATTTCAATACAACAATTTTCATTTAAATCTAGTTGACGCCTATGTAAGCTACAATACTAAAATAAACGCAAAAAATAATCCAAAGTTATAATTATTATTACATATTTTTACTGTCACATAAGTATAAACATAATTATAGTCAGATTAACTTAACTCATTGTTCTATGAATACAATTATACATATAGGTAGAGAGATGGCTGAAATTCACCTATTACCTATTAAATATTAATAAATATGTTAATTTATTTCAATTAGTATTGAAAGCAGTATAGATATACGAATACTTGTTCTATTGAAATACGTCGTATTTGTTATTGAATACCTTATTATTATGTACCTTTTAATATTCTGTGTTGAAAAATGATTTTGTTTTTTGTATAATATAATAATAGTACCTAATTGGAAGCTTTGTACTAGAATATAAAACAGAAGTTAACATTTTAGATACCTACTCATTTAAAATCTAATTTTCAAAATTAAAATGGAACTAAAATACGTAAAGGTACCAACGTGCTGGAATCAATAACAACAATAATATTGGTATTTATTAGTTTCAATGCATTGATATTTCGTTCACTATCATTGACTTTCATGAAGGTCAGCCACGAAGAAACAGTTCATAGCGCTGTTGATAAACAGTCCACATTTAGTAATTCAGTTTAAACACGATCTAAAACATATATTATAACGTTCCAAATAATAGCACTATAAAATAATTTTATTTCACTGTTTGTCATTTGGAATAGTGAAAAAATGGTCGTCGCTAAAAAATTCATTTTAGAAAAATCATTCAATGGTACTCCGAGAGATGATAATTTTAAATTAGTAGAAGAACAGCTAGGCGAATTAAAAAAAGGAGGTAGCTATATTTTTTATACTGTCTTATTTAAAATAAAACAATATCATATTATTATTTCAATATTGATACCAATAAACATATATCTATAAAAAATTATACATTGTAACAGTTTAGAAATTTGTCTATACCATTTCTATATTATTTTTAGAAATATTAGTTGAGGCAATTTGGCTTAGTGTCGATCCATACATAAGGTAAATATGTATTTTTATATTATGTATTTTTGTAAATTTCTAAGTGTTAATTTTCAATGTGCACATGAAAGTAAAAAGAGTTTTGAATTTTTGTAGACCTTACTCTAATCATGTGTCATCCGGAACAACTGTTATGGGCACTCAAATCGCCAAGTAAGTAAAAAAAACTATATATACATCAAAACTTTAAATTAGAACATTTTATTACTGAATATTTAAAGTTTGATAAATTCTTATATTTTATTTTAAACAAATTTAATATTAAAGATATCAATTATTTTGAAGTTATGTAAATTATTTCAGTAATACGGTATGAAATATTATGTAAACACGAATACCTACTACTTGAGATAACGAAGTACCCACTTATTTTAATGTAATATTGTATTAGTAGTATCATTGATTATAGAATAAACTATTCTATTCTATAATCAATGGTAGTATTATAAAATAACTGCAGGAAATAATTCAGATTTTGAGTGAAGATAAAAGTACATTGATTTTACTAATGTATAAATACAAAATAATGTGTATGATATTTTTACTTTTTTTTCTTTCTAACTGCATGGTTTTTACTAAAAGACACGGAATACTTAACAACTTTGAAGGTGATCTCTAATAGAATTTTAATCTAATTAGTCTGATAGTAGATTATTTTTTGAAATTCCCAATATTTCCTAGTACAGGTGGCCCACTCTGTATAGTGAACTCAGTTTAGTAATTATTATTTAAAATTCAGATTGGAGCAGGAGACAAATACATTCTAAAATTAAACACATTAATTTAAATCACTAGCATAATCTTAAAATTATGATTATAATAATTAATGAACAATTTGTAGTTAAGCCATTATTTATCATTGATTAACATTCAAAATAATAATTCCTTTTAAAATGTTATCTAAACCAAAACAATTATATTATGCCATTTAAAACCAAAAATATTTACATATTTTGCAATAACTATATTTAATTGTAAACAAATTAAAAAAACAGTATATAGAATAAAGATGAAAATAAATAAAAATCTGTTGGTATTTTTCCTAATTTGTAAAGCGTGTCAAACTAGTTTCAGGACCACTTTATATTTAGAAAATATTAAAATGATTGTTCCTTTGTCTATTGTATTTATATAATATATAATATATATGTTGAAGGAATTAAATTGTTCATAAATAATGCTTGTTCATTCAAAGATAATTATATTATTTTCTTTGTTTACACTTTTCCATTTAGAATCATCGAATCGAATAATCCAGATTACAAAGTTGATCAAAAAGTGTTCTGTTCTACTGGCTGGAGAACACATAGTATCATTAACCCAAGTAATTTAAAAAAAAGCATTATGCCTCAATTTTATGTACTCCCAGATTTTGGAAATTTACCTTCATCGCTGGGTCTTGGAGTACTTGGAATGCCAGGGTAATTATATACCTATATATAATATTTGCATATATTATTCAACTATTGTAAGAATTGTGTAATAATGTGATGGTTAATACAATTATGTAGTTTATGATTATGTAAATACACATATACTAAAAGAAATAACGCTAGTATAACTTATTAGACGATTAATTTTTTTAGATTCTGAGTGAAGCAAAGAACGTATTAATTTAACTATAATAATATGTATGTGTGTGTGTGTTTATGTTCTTTTTATTTGTCTTTCATCACATTTCCCATTTTCAACTTCGCACATGGTTTCTAGTAACTTGAGTAATTTGAGAAGTCAATTTTTAAATTTCCTGTACAGTTAAATATATACAAACAAAATATCATACAAGTAAAATATAATAATAAAGTAAACATATATTATTGAAAACTTTTATTTTAGAAATACTGCTTTATTTGGATTTTTAAATATTTGCGACCCAAAACCAGGCGAAACTGTCGTCATAAGTGCTGCAGCAGGAGCTGTAGGTAGTCACGTGGGACAAATTGCAAAGAATTTGGGATGCTACGTAATTGGTTTTGCGGGAACTGATCAAAAGGTTAAATGGCTGAAGGAAGTAGTTAAATTTGACGCAGCGTTTAATTACAAAACTAAAAACGTCACTGCTGCTCTCCTAGAAGCCGCACCACACGGTGTAGACTGTTACTTTGATAATGTGAGTTTACAATATTTATATATCTTATTCTTATTACACTGATTATGGAATAAACAATCAATGATATTGATATTATAATCAATGCTTCTATATATTATCTATTATAGTAAATAAAATATTTCCGTAAATTGAAGGAATTTTTGAAGAAATTTTAAATGTATGAAAAACGTTAATTTTCGTTTAAATAACCAATCTTGTTAAAATTGAATTTACGATCGTTCATAAAACGTATAGTGACATTTGCGCTATTATACACATACTCGTATACCTAATAAATAACCATAATATAACCTATACAAATGTGAAAAACTTATGCGGAACCTTGAAAAATATTTACAGATCTTAGTGATTGTAAACAAAAATATCGATACATTTTTAACTGTAACATAATTTTGAAGTGTTCGAGTTTTAAACGAATTTAATCAAATTTAAACATTAAAACGTTTATAAAAAAAAATTTATACCAGTATAATGTATTAACTAAACATTTGCTACCAGAAACCATCCCCGAAGTTGACAATAAATTATTGATAAAATCAAATATTTAAGACTTCTCTTCGAATCTAAAAATAAACACATTATAGTAAAATCAATACATTCCTTGCTTTACTCAGAATTTAAAAGTGACAGTCAGGAATAAAATTATCCATTATTCGTTATTTTATGCAAATAATCTGCGTATAATCATTTTATAATCACGTATTGTTCTACTTTTATTTTAAATTACCTGTATAATTATGTTAAATCCAATTAAAAAGCCTGACTGTTATGTAATCTATAAAACCTATAAATCAATACAATAAACAATACGTGTTATAACACGTAGGTGTGTGTATTTACATTTGACTGCAGTTAAAATATTGTGGAGTGTCTAGTGACCATTAATGTCTTCAATGAACTTTTAACGAACTTTGATTATTATTAACGGCCAACTACATGGTTTATTTTAAAACACGTTCAAACGATTAAATGCAATGATATTTCGAACTAAAACATTTGTACAATTTCGTAACAGATGTGCCTTTATCGCATGATAATATTGATAATGATTAATAGGTAGATATACTAAGTAATAATGTTGAATACTATGCTTTTAATTATAATACTCAATATGTGGCGTTTATCTAGTGTAATTTGCATGTACTAAACTATTTAGTAGTCATATATCCGATTTATCTATCGATATAAATAAATTATGAATACAATTCCAATGACTACGAGTATTGCCGATAATATATTATAGCTATTATGGAATACATTTTTTATCTTCACATCGAGAACATTTTCTGTAAAGCGCTCGAGTTATTAGATTTTGTCAAGCGACAAACGCATATGTATAGAGCTCGAATTATCTTCAGCTATATAAAATCATTCTATTGTTTAAATGTTCGTTCTGTTTTGAAATGTGCGTCGGTTGTTTGAGATCGGTTCACTACGGGCGATAAGCGTCAAATTGAACGTGTACAAAGGAAATTTCCTAAGTTTTCTGCTTTTGTCCTGAAAGTTTAAAGTTGATTATGCCCACCTCGTGGTTTCTCTCCGGTTATCCGTGTACTAGGTTTGAACTAGTTTGTGGATCGTTGATTAAAAACTTGACTTTCCTCGATAGGTGAGTTGGTTAATTCTACCACCGAGGACGGTCCAGTGTTTTTGAATAAAATCGATTTTCACGTTCTCCGCAGGATCGTCTTCGGTTCCTAGAGTTTCGAATTCCTGTTTTTATTTTAAGCAAGATTAGGCTTATATGATTCTTATAAAGTAATAAATCCGTTGTTATTTGCTACTAACTGATGTAGGTGCTATTACTATGGGTCACGAGAGAAATAACTTGCCTTATGCATGTTACTCACGTCCCCAACCGTCAACTTCGACTTGTACACACGCAGTATGTAACGTAGGTAGAGAATATGTCAAAAGCATAGCCGTTTTCGGCCATTCTATTGAAGGTATTCGTTTTCAGTTGTTAGACTAAGTATAAACTTTTAAAATGTAAAACATGTTAGTTCTAAAACTGTCCTAACTCCACTGTTATAATTTTTTTGGTCAAATAATTGCAAATTATTATTTTCTTTTCCTTAATAATTGTACAAGCACTTTAGAATATGATAATATAGAACTTAAGTCTAAAAGTATTATTTTAAATTAAAATTAATTAATCACTAGACATTTGATTGTTCAGTTTGATTAATTCATATCAAATAATATAGGTTGGAGGCGAGTTCAGTAGCGCAGTTATCTATAGGATGAATACTTTTGGTCGTGTATCTGTTTGTGGTTCAATTTCATCATATAATTCTAATCCAAAAGATTTACCAAAAGGTATACTTCAGACTTCAACTTTCATTTTAATATTTTAATCTGAATAATATTTCATCTTAATATCATTTGACCTTCGTGTTAACATCCTTTTACTTTTATTTAGTGCCAATGTTGCAACCAGCTATCGTGTTTAAACAGCTAAAAATCGAAGGTTTTGTTGTTAGTAAATGGGGCGAACAATGGCTAAGTGGCATTGGACGTAATTTAAATCTCATTAAAGAAGTAAGTTTATCCTTATTAATATTTTTAATATCTACACATTAATTGTTGTTAATTTGTTTGTTTTTTTTTTTAAGGGCAAACTTATCTACCCCGAACACATTATTCAAGGGTTTGAGAACTTACCACAAGCTTTTATGGGTATGCTAAATGGAGACAATATAGGAAAAGTTGTAATCAAAGTTTAAATTATTCATACTTTCATTATTCCAATCAGTAATCAATAAGTATTACAAAAAAAATTTTTAAAATCTGTATTTAATTTTTATGGTTGCATTTTTATGAACTAATAAAAACTTAAATATTATATCATTACATAATAGATACCAGAATAAAAAAAAAGTAAAAAGACAATTTACATGTCATATTGCGATTACTTTTTGTCAAATTTTTTTATTGCGTTTTTAATCATGCAAAATCCTAGAAAAAACACCTACAACTTACCTATTGAGAATATATTTTCAGAATCTACTTTTTTATACTCGTACATTGTAGCTCAATTTAAACTTACCACGATCTAAGATTAAACTTTCTTTTTTTTTATTAAATTTGTTTTCAAAAAATCTACCATAAAATATTTTTAACCAATATTGACTGGCAATATTATTTTTTTCTTGTAAGTAGATTTAGTATTTACTTGGAGTTTAAAAATCTTATGTTTTAATGAAATCTAATTTAACGATTTACTTAATTATTGCTTATTGCAGAAATACAAAATGAGTTTAAACAATGGATGTCAAAAGTTTAAGTGAACAATAACAATGATAGAAATGGATTTGTTTTTGTATGAATCTCCTTTTTTTCAGAACCTCGTACTAGAAATTATTATGCGATTTTATTTATTAATTTTTTTTCTCTTTGAAGGTAGAACGATCGCATTTGATGATAATACTGTAATACGGCGTTTGACTACATCACATATTGTCATTGTACTGAATTCAGCGCATCTATATTATAGTTTTATACGATGTGTTTAGTTGGACGCAAATAACCTCGATAATTTCATGAACAATGCAGGTTGTATATTCCACGAGCGTTGTATACACATGTATATTAGATTATATTATTGTATATTGAAATATCTCCCAGCACAATGGTCCCCTCGTTGAGCCCGTCCGTCGTTGGTATGTGTGTGTGTCACAAATATACCTACCTACGATGCATAAATGTCCGATTTGTATCTTTTGGTACCTGGCACTCGTACGTTGTTAAATATAAACTAACCGTTTCAAATGCATTAGGCAGGTTGAACATATTTTCGTTTCTAAACGATCCATTAACCGGAAACAGTCACGCGAACCCTGAGTGATGATAAAGATCAACATACCTTATTATTTGTTACTTATTAGTTATTACTATTATTTGTCATTTTGAGTGATCATTTTCTAAAATCATTAAAGCCACAATTGGTGCTCGTGCATACCCCGCACCACCCGAGTGCACAACTATGTACGACACCAATTGTATAAAGTGGTGCAAGGGTGACAAACTTAAATTGACTTCCAAGTGTCCAAAACCTTAAAAATGTCGCAATCGACTGACCTCGATTGCTTCTTTTTTTTATTTACCATTGTAAATTTGTATTATACGTACGATAAAAAGAGATAGGCTCGAAATATAAGTCGTCGTAATACCCAAGCTTTTTTTTTGTCACACGAAATAAATAATATTATTTAATATATTATTTACTATGAAAATCTAATAATGTCAGTAGTAAAATGTAATTTTACATTCGTAGGTTAAACAAAGATTTAAAACACACACACACACACCTACTAGAGGAATTGTTCGTATATTTTATGTGTACAAAAAACTTCGAAGAATGTGACGACAAAAAGATTCGTGATGGAATCAAAATCTTATCGCGATCGACCCGTGGACTACAGGGGAGGACAATGGAAGAGAACGCCGTCCCGCTCGAGGTAAACGAAACGACGGCGATTTACTATTGGTTAATATAACATGAGTTCTTGTGCGGGTGAAAAGACGACATTACGTCGATTGTTCACCTCGCGCATTCGCTGCATTTCCAATCCACATACGTATTATAATTGAATATTGATGTGCACGTCATACGTGCCGCCGGCCGTGTGTACGCTTTAATTTTCGCGCGAAGGTTAATCGTGAGATGATATTTTCAGTAGAAAAATTATTTGTCGTTAACTTAGAAAACATTTTGTCTTATAAACAAGACGTTTACGAAATATTTTTACGAGAAAAAATTTACATTTTAAAAAAAAAATACATCATATAAATATAATATAATATATTCACGAATCTGCATTGTTGCTATAGTTGCTTAATTATTTTGACAGTCTGTAAATATACGTGGCCGGTCGTATGGGTTCAACGCAGCTACGTGTTTACTGTGTGTTCGATTTTTGTTTACTTTATGCATTTATTTTTCGACATGTTTTCGCACTCGCACATCAAGACCATTAATTTAGTTATTAATAAACCCGCGCGTGTGTTGCGCATTTATTAAAATATTCATTTTATATCGAGTCGGTATACGCACTTTGTTTTTCAATCGAATAAGAGAATATACCTAAATACATAAAAAACCATAACGGCCGGCGAGTCGGGCAAATAATATACGTATAGATACACCACTATTTCTACTGTGTTGTACACGTGTAAAAAGTATTATTTATAAATTGCCGACTTATAATCCGAGAACGTTTAAATTTAAGTTCAAACGATAAACGACGTATGTGGATTAATTTTATAATAAGAGTCGAGACATTGTTGAACTGTTGATATTATTAATAAGCGTGGTCGAGAGAAAGAAAACTATTTTCGCGTTCCCCCTCTCTCGAAGTATTAGTAGTCCGTGCGGCGATTGTCCGACGAGCAGTCTCTCAAAGACGGGTCCGCTCGTCAGTGTTTAGTCTTCGATGCGAGTCGCGGCTCGCGGCGGCGACATATTTTGTTTGTGTGACGCGAGACAATGTTCGTTGCGAATTATCCACATTCAATTATTACACTTGGGTGTAATTTGTTTTTCAAAAAAACCCGCCAATCGGTTTACAACTTCCCTGACTGCCGATATCGCAGTGTGGGAGGGCGCACGAGTGATAAGCCGCAGCGATTTTCTCCTTGTTCCTTATCTACGATTATTGATTGCTCTATTTGGTATATTTTAGCCTTTACCTCTACAGCATCGGAGATATTGGATACGCAAGTCCTTTTGTGATGCGACTCGATGGAGCGTGGTGGCCTTTTGTGTAATAATTTATGATTGTAATTCCGCTACGTCGTATATCGAAGATTTGCACAAAATGTTCAGAAGAAGCGCTCTGAAGACAACGAAGAGGCTGCTGAACCACCCCACTTCACTGCGCACCGTCGAGTACCAAAGGTCGCTGAGGAAAAAATATGGTTAGTGATAAATGTTTTGTTGACTTTTGTCGTGTTTTGTTAAACACGTTGCAATCGTTGCATGCGCTTTACAATTATTGTTACTGTATCAGTATGTCAGTGGCGAGTGACAATTACAATTTAGGCTCATACGCTTGCCCGTCTCATTCATTTTAAAACTAATATTTCTCTAAAGTGTGCAAAACATATTTTGTGTTTATACATTTGAGAGTATTTGATGGGTAATATTGTTTATCCTTTGATTGGATTAAGTGAGTACAGTTTTAAATGTTTTGAAAATTTAATTAGTTTTCTTTTTTTATTAGATCTTTTTAATGTTTCAAAGCTTATTGAATATAATTTTACAAACTACCCATGTGAATAAGAAACTACAACAATATTTGATAAATAATATTTCAAAAATATTACTTCAATAGTACCCACTTACCTATAAAATTAAAGTTTGAAAGTTTATGAGTTCATTCATGATACCTGTCGATCAACTCGCCAATATTGTATCCTACATTTTAGGTAGTTTTAAAATAATATTTTATCTTTTAAATAATAAATATTATTGATTACTTTTACTGATTTTAAAAAAAATATTAGGTACTAATAATACTACGATTATCAATGAATTATTTTTATTTTCCTATTATTATTATATTACGTATTAAGATTATGAAAAAAAATACAATATTATCTATTACCTATTTTCCAATATATTATTATATTTTTTTAATTACTTTTAATGATGACATTTTAAGTCTTTAAGCCATAAAAAATTCATAACACCTGGAAAAAAGTCTTCGATTATGAAAGCCTCTACCAGAGGCATACTGAAGGATATCTGGCCCAGTGGGAAATTACCTAGTAGTAATGAGGATTACCAGCCCAAAATTCCACTCACTATAAATTTTTCATCAAATTATAATATCTTTTAATATTCAATATGTTATATAATCATTAAGAATATAAATTATACTTATATTAAATATTAATTATACTTGTCATACTAAAATTAAATATAAAATATATTTTATACTTTTAAAGCAATTACTTACAATTTTTTAACAAACTTAAAACTCCAAAATATAAGACAAAACAAACTTGTAATTATAGTTATAATGAAAAAGGTTCACTGATCACCGTAGTACTAGCTTTTAAATAATCAATTATACTTTAAATTTCTATTCCATTTAGTAATCGTTTGTCTACACTTATGATTAAAAGTACTTCCACTTGAGATACTGTGGTTTACTCTTATTATAAATTTACACAGCAGTGTAAATTCATTACAGTACACTCAGTACAGCATTTTAGCACAAGACCCGACCCTTATATCAATTCACCGACACAACATTTGAACAATATTTTTATCTATAGGTATTGGGTTTGTTTTAATTTATAGAAATACGCATACTGATATTAGGTAGAGTAGGTACCTATTTAATTTGTTTTAATAGGTATTGTTGAGATCCTAAAACAGAATAAGTTGGTCCAATTTCCATCAAATTTTTAGAATAACAGTTTAAAAATTAAATAATATGTCATCATTTCAATATTTGGAATATTTTTTATTTGTATCTATTTATTATGTTTCTTTGATCATAAATTTAAGAAGAATTTTTTTTTTTTAAGTCAAGCTTTAAAATTATAATTAATTTGTATGAATTTTACATTTAAAAAAATTTGGATTTTCTAATATAATCTTGAACGGTTTTATGAAATCTAACATTTCTCAAATTTATCAAATTCAATTAAAAATTATAAATGAGTAGTTTAAATTTTAAACTATATCAACATTTAACATAATTTAATATTTCCTTATGCAATAAATTTAATGTTAACTTGTTATGTATGTGAAAAAAGTAACTTGTTAAACTAGAAATTGATTCTAAAATGAAGTACTTGAGAATGTATTTTTTTTCAAACAATATTGTTTATGAAAGTTAACGTCAATTTGTTTATTTTAACTAATAGTACATGTAGTTACTTACTAATACATTATTATTATTATAGTTAAAGAGGTATTAGAATTTTTGGAAAGAAATAGAGAAACTGAAAATTAAGTTTATGAAAAAATGTGAATTTTCATCTCACCTGAACATTAGTCTATTTAATTTGGTATTGTGAATACAATTTATTAGTACTGATTAATACTCATTAAAGGGGCCCTAAAACAATTTCTAGATATATTTTGAGGACTATGCACACTTATGGGAGTAATGAGTTACCTAATTTAGTTAAAATTATCTTGATGTGTTGACTTAATTTTGATTTTTAACTCGTTAATGCTCAGTCTTGTGCATGTATAACGTAAATATATATCTATATTACGTATTATAGTTTTAGCTGCAATTTAAATATTACTAATTACCTATAACATTTTAAATTAATTTCTTATATTAACTTATAAAAATTCAATGATACTGATAAACATGTGAACTATTTCTACTGACATATCGCAATCTATACCTACTGAATGACTAGGTACATAACTTGATAACTCTATGACCTTACAATAATAATAACATTTGTATAACATTGATTTATTGTAATGAGATTAATTTAACTATGAATAATTTGTGTAGTCTACTAGACTACTACTACACTTTTTTTTAAAGAAGATAATCTAATAAATCTAATTCCCATTTTAAAAATCATTCATATTGATCATTGAAGAAGCATACAGTCCTCTAATTAAGCATAGATTTATTCCCATAACAGATAACATTTTTAAATTAAAAATTTAAATATGCAGGCACTTAATTAATCCATTTTTATCACAAAATTTTAAGTTATTAAAGTGAGATATAAGTAATACCAATTTAGGAAACTTAAATTGTTATAAAAAGGATACTTGTTTGTTATATTATCTACTTGTTGACAACTATCACCGATAAAATATTATTATTATCTAACTATATAATTTTTATTAGATTGTACCTACATAGTTTATAACTCAATAGCTAATTATTTTATTATTTATATTTCTTTAAAATTGCGTATTGAATTAAATTTTACAGAGATAGATAGGTACTTTTAGTTATAAACGCATATGTAAATAAACTTGGAGACTTAAGTTCATCAAATCATTAATGCTATTCATGACTTTTTATTATTAACGGTAAATTGTTTAGATTATATTACACAAATTTAAGGTCTCGACGTTTCATAATTTAGAATTACTTAATACCACATAAATCGTAATCACCTTAACGTTACCCAACAAAATTTATCAAAATTTGGGACATCCTTCTTTTTATAATCAAAACTTTGGGGAAATTATTCAAGTACACGATTTCAATTATGAATCTGCACATTATCTAATTACACTTATTTTATGATTTAAATAATAAATAAGTCAGATTTCAAACTAAAATATAGTTTAACAAATTGTTTTCGGGGCATTGAACCGGAATAAAAAATGAATCAAGTTTTACTTGTTTTGGAAATTATACATATACTGCTTGACACTTGTAATTGGTAGAATTATTTATATTACGGATTAATTTGAACTAATAATAATAATAATAATAAGCTTCTGGAATTTTATTTTAATTAATTAAAAAACAGATATAGATAAAGAAATATTATATGGATAGTGAAAATCAGTGACTTTAAAATATTATTAACAATTATTATTTTTCACAGAGTTAAAAATGATATTTTTATTAAAAATTAAAATCCGGACTGTTAAACTTTCATGAGACACTTCCATTATACACTAGGCCAGAGCATTTGGTTTATGTCACAGCTATATATATATATTTATTTTTTTTTGCAACCATAATTTTGGGATAAATAGATAAATATAATATATGTATTTGTAGAAAAAATACAAAACATTTATTAAATTATTTAAAAACACATTACTCAATAGGTTTTTATTAATTTTTGTATCAAATATCGGATGAATTTCAATTAAAACTAATCCAACGATTATTATTGACAATGTAGATATTGTTATTTTTTTCAACAAATTTATTAACATTCATTATAGAATATGGATACCTATTATCCGTATGTTTATATGATGTAAAATATCATAAAGAAATGAAATATATTTGTATGCATTTTGTAGTGACAAACAATCGTAAACACACATTATTTATTCTGACTATTTGAATGTTTGAATCGAATTTTCTTTTTTATTACAAACAGTGATATTAAGTTGAAAACCCCCTCCGTGAGTACGTCATTGATTGAAAATATTGTATTTGATCAAATGTGTGTGTTTTATAACACGTACAAAATGTATTTACGAAAACCCGATCGTATTTCTATTCTACTTTAAAAGTAATTTTAATAGTTTTTTTACGATTGAAATTATCATAAAACTTACCAGAAATTGTAACTCTGTCACGAAAAATTGTAATTTATAATTTTAAAATACCTAACTACTTCATTAGTTTACAAATTCTTTAATTATGTTCAGTTTAAATATTTGAACATTTATATTTACTTAATTATAGTGATATGTCATATCTCGCGAATTGTAATAATAAATAAAAAAATTAAAAAAAATATCAAATAGTGGGATCATGTATTCGTCGTTTCTAATTGGATATTGCTCAGTGGTCATATGTTTGATTATCTACACGCCACGTAAATGTAGTTGTATAAAATAATGGCCATTGTTCGTTCTTGTGAATGTCTATAAAAAAATATTATTTACTATTAGTTCCGTATCTAACTAATACTGTGTACCTATGGATGATGGTGAAATTTAAATAAATTTTACGACATATTTCAAATTACATTCATTTTAGTTACGTATTATTGATTTTTTTTTTTTTTTTTGTTAGCGGGAAGTATTAATTATAATAAAGCGGGCTTAAAATATGCAATTTTTTCTGAACCCGTGTTTATAAATTAGATTATTTAACTCTACGAAGGTGGAAACTTACTTCCTGCTCGTAAATATGAGACTATAATTTCGGGAACTATTGTACAACTGGATGGTTTTCTAGTTGTATCATATTATATAGACTAATAATTGGAAACATAAAACAATTAATCGTACCTACAACCTTCCTATTATGTAATTTGTCAACTTTTGCAATGCAAAATATTTAAAAACTATGATATTAATCAATAATTTGAAAGGTACAATTTATTGTATTTGATGCTTGACTAAAAATTGATATGACATATTTTAAAACATTTATATCGGGACGGGAGTTGAACACCTCAACCTTGTTGTGCTTACAATGTGCTTGGTGTTAAGTGGTATTGGGTACATTCTATTATATGAAAACAATTAAAATAATTTTTAAGAAAGTTAATGTCGTGTGCGATTGGAGATGTTCAATCGACATCGACGAGTTGATACTTCATACTATACAATAGTATTTGCCCACTAGTATTGACAAGTTTATAGAAGTAATTTATAATACATTAGAAAATATAAAACCATTGGCAACACCTCTGTTTCACGATAAATGCTAAACAGTAAACACAAAACTACTTTCGTATTATTTCAGGAAGTCATCACAAATCAACTTCATCTTATGTGATACTAATTACATTACATCACTGTATTATTATTTATTACTAATGGCGAATTCGATTTTACACATCAACTTATATAATATGTTGTTAATATAAAGTTTAAGAAATTCGAAAAAATCAATGTAGTATTTTATATTTTTACTACTCAAAAAATAGTTGTACAAATATTTTCATTGGTCCTCATTCGTAATACGTCGACTATATCCTCAATATAAATGACTTGAAAATAATAATAATTATATACGAAATATTAAACGAAACATTTTAATCATTTTTAAATGTATTTTAAATCATACTATTTGTTAAAAAATTTACAATTGGGTATTCTAACTTAATGGTTAGTTTGTATATAAAAATTAGCTACACATTTATTACAATTTTTCTGAAACCAAAACATTCAGATTACTATGTATAATTTAATATGCTAAATGGTTAAGCTTCAACTTATTAACAATTTTAAAACTCAGATTAAATAAATTTATCTTTGATTTACCTACCTGTTTTATGTATTGTGTTATAGTAAAAGTACGGATTCCAACTGTCCTCTGTAAATTGTCCAACTGCCCTAATTTCGATTGATCTTTTCTAGAATATACAATATTATACCCTGAATAATTATTGTAGTTTGGACTTTTACAAACAAGGTATAGCAAATCCTAGGAAAATCCTAACCAATGCCAGTAAAAATCCGAAAAATCACAATTTTTTAGTTAAAGTATTGTTTTTTTCTCTTTTTTTTTGTCACCTAGACTTATATTTATTTCTGAAAAACTAATTTATAACAGTTATTTCAATATTATGATCTCTAAAATCAAATAAAACTTGTTTGGATGCATCGGATCGTTATACGTTTTTTCAAACAATCGCATATTTTATTAACCCCTGTCCACCAGTTAAAAAAAAGTTATGAGATCTGCACAGTAAATGAGAGCTGCGCATTAAAAATTTTATCAATTAAATTGTCTTATTTAATATTTCATGATAAAATTACTAGTATATTATTGCGGTAATCAGGTGCGTATGCATATAATTTAAAACACTTTTGCGTTTTTCATACTACTACTTTATTTAATAAAGCTTTATAATATGATTATGAAAATGTAATTCAAAATTATTTTATATCACGTTATATTTCTAACATGGCCCGTACTATAGATATAAGGTTATTAAAATAAAAATCTATAATTTTTTATTTTAAAACGTCACTAGTAAGTTAATTATCTAAAACATAAATATGGTATATTCGTGTCTGATTGTCTGAACATATTAATTTAGATGATAGGGCAACGCCTTTATTATGTGCGTATTTATTTATTTATTTAAAATAAAACGGTAACGAACGTTGCTTAAATACGTTTTGTGTCTTAACTACTCCAATTTTTCGATAATTATGACTACCTTTTTATAAGCCTTTTACCGAACATACGTTCTTTGCAATATGTACACTGTACAATGTACATATATATATATTATATATAGGTACATATATATTTTTACCAAAGGTCAAATCAGTTAAAACAAATCAAGCTAGTTACATCGGGTTTTCGGGGGAATGACTCTGACTACCATGCCCTTAAGCAATACAAATATATTATACTGATCGAGTGTATTTATTTTTTTATCAAGTTCAATAATGATTTTGATTGTTGGATTTAGACATTTTTTTTTTTTTTTATCTTGTTAATAATTTTGACCACATTTATTGTGTTATAAATGTCTGTTTATGAGCTTGTGAAAACGTCATGGGAAAATGCTGATGAAAAAATTAAGAGTGTAGGTCTTTATTAAGGTTATTACGCAGACTGATTTACTCTAAACCTCTTCCATCACGCCATCACACGCACACACACACGTATCAATTTTCTACGCTCGATTATTTAAACATTTGCACGCGGACACGCGTCATGGATGAACTATGGGTCCGATACTTCTATGAATTAATTGATATATACTCGCAATTTTTGTGTGCCTGTGTGTAAATTCACCTATTTTGTATATTTATCCGTAATTGATTTTAATTTACATTATTTTTCATTTTTATATTATTAACAAATTATCGTGTTTAGGTACGAATGGTGATGTTGGCGTCAAAGAAGTAGTGACAAAAAACACGCGATGGTGGAGTTGGTCAAATTTAATATATCCGATCCCTACCGGTGTAGGGTTGACTTTACTAGCTGTACTACAATGGCGCCGTTTAAACAAACAGCAAACAGAAAACGAACAACAGCCCATCTACACGAGGAATTTAAGGGTAAATAACTTTTGTTTTATAAATAGAAATAAAATAAATATATATATGATAAATTACAATTTTTTTTATTCTTTTGGTCATTCAAATTTCAAAATATAATAAAATATTAAGTACCTACTTGTTGGTACATAGCTGTTGCTTGTATAGCATAAAATAATTCTGCAATTCTTTTTGAAATAAAATCGGATAAGTATAAGTTAAAGCGTATCAAACATATGTATGAATATAGAATCTTAAGATTTGGTTTAAAGTATTGAATACATTTTACAGTAAATAATATATATTTATATATATTATAAATAAACTTAATAAATTATTTTTAGTTACCACTCAGTTAATTTATTTAAAGAAAAAAAAAAATAAATATTTTTTGATATTTTTAATCTGAGCTACAGGTACAATAATCTAATCGGAATAGTATATACTATGAGCTGACAAAATAATACATAAAATAACATTGAATAAATTATCTAGGATAGAGACCATTCAGTAATGTAATCCTTTTACTCAATGTATTTATCAGTACTTATCAAAATATGCTTCAAATAGCTTTCCATATATTTATGTAATAGGATGTTTTTATTCCTATGGAAGTGTTATAGTCACTTTTATTAGTATGAGTATTAGTCACTTTATAAAATACCACTACTGGGTACTGTTAAAAATAAAATGAAAAAAGTGATTGAATTGACCTTTATGCAAATACGCTAAAATATTTAGGTACCCAATTGTAAGTAATTAGATTAGAAAAAATTTAACTTTTCCATTTTGGAATTGTTTTATACAAAAGGTACATTTTTGTTTTAAATTTCAATATATTATAATAGTTGTGCGTGGTTTTAAAATATTTTTAATGAATAAAATCTATAATAAGTTTCAAGTTTCAATGATGTTCTTATGGTTGATAGAAAACATTATTATGATTTACTTCAAATATAAACTAGGTATTTATAGGTTATAAATTAAAATGTTTGAATGCTGTTAACAGTGTCGGACACACAAAGGGTATTATTACCTATAGAATTAAATATGAATAAATGTAATAATGAAAATTGGTAGCTACATAATAGATATAAAATTTTAAACAACATTTTTTTAACCAATTATCCAAGACTAAAATCATATTAGAAAGAATAGTTGTACTTACATAGAGGGTTTTTTTTTGTGAGATTGCCTCGCATTTATAATTCACACAGGGCCTCCCAAATCATAATTCTGGCTCTGGCTGTTGGTAAATTAATTTACCCTAAATAATACCAAAAGCGTTTGTTTCAAATAAACCATGTTTGTCTTGTTCATTTCCTGAATAAAATAAATATTTTTAACACGTGTATACTTAATTTTTTGTTGGTTATTTTGATTATACTGTTTTGTTCTTTAATATAATATTGTTATTTTTAATTATATACAATTAAAAGTAATAGATAAAGCTTATAAAAATGCCTAACAAGTGGACCAACATTCAATCATAATGAACTATTAAATAATTTGCCAACTATGTCATGTTTAAACTAAAAAGGTAGTCAACTACAAGCCACAAAAAGTTTTATTATTTCTCTAAAAGGGATTTTAATTCTGTTTATAAATAAATATGTATTAAATATTTTATTCATATTTTAACAATGAGCTCAATATTTAATCTTACTATTATTATTATTGCTTTCGTGCATTATTTAATCAATTCAAGTATTTTAGAAATATACAGAACTCAAAGGTAGATCTAGATTGTAGAATAATACTCCCCCTTCATTGTTGAATAAAGGGCTGTCATTCAATTACAAAAAAAAAAAAAATGTCTACTGTGCATTGTAATAATTGACTTCAAATATTTTTTATTCAAAGGACATTTTATTCTTATATTTAAAGGGTATATCTTAAAATAGAAGTATTTAACAATCCATATTATTAATTAGTTAGCATATTTGTGAAAAATATAGGAGGACACAATCCTCTTAATCGTGAGTATTCCGTTGACATTGCACTTTATTAGTCGGGATATTTACAATAATTATTTCATAGATTAATATTTTTAAGTTATTCTAAGAAAATATCAATTTTATTTTATTTTTTAACTATTTCTCAAATTCAAAAACAATATAAACCTTTTAACATTTAACTTCCAAGGTCAAATTAATTCTTTCAATTGAAAAATGATATCAAAAATTACCTTTATTTTCATAACACACTTTAAGTTCAATGAACGAAACTAATCACAAATTATTATATTCATTTAATTGTATAACAGATGGCAATATTTAACTTCCTAATAGTATACGGGTGATTGATAAGATAGTAGCCACTTCCTAGCATGTTAGTGTGTACTTAAGAATAAATATTCGCACACTTCTAAAGGTTGCAAATGATATCTGTCCTAAATGTATGAGTTGTGTCCACTAGTAAAACTTAGTGTACACAAGTCGTTTCCCACCTTAATATAAGGTTTCAATAACCACATTTTTAATGTAGTTTCGTACAAATGTTCAACATAATTAATCTAAAATTATCATAAATTATTTTATTTTATTTATTTGAATTGAATGACGATAACAATATTGAATATTTTTTTTTCAGTTATCATTTTACAAAGCAATACCATTAAGGGCAATGTCTCGCCTATGGGGTTATATATCAGGATGTTACATCCCGCGGAATTTCAGATACTGGTTATATACTGCATACTCCAAACTTTTTGGCGTTATAATAGATGAAATTGAATTACCCATGGAGTCGTATAAAAGTTTAGGAAAATTTTTCGCTAGACGATTAAAAGATGGAGCTCGACCAATATGTACAGATCGACCTATAGTAAGGATTTTTACACAATAACATAATTGAACGATTAATGAAATATGAATTATGATCGTTAACTGTTTTTTTTTTTGTTTTTGTACAGTAAGCATGTTATTAAAATCACTGATACATTTTCAGGTGTCTCCTGCTGATGGAACCATCGTGAGTGTTGGCCGTGTAACGTCATGTCAAGTAGAACAAGTCAAGGGTGTTACATACACTATCAAGTCATTTTTAGGTTCACCGACCTGGCTTGAAGACTTCGGTTCATTAAATTTAGACTCGTCACCAGTGAATAATTCTATCTCTACAAAAAGCAATCTGATGAAACAGGACTCATCGTCTAATTACAGTGGATGGTCAATCAGCTCCACTTTCCTGTTTTACCATTATGGCCTTCTCACAATGCACATGTACTGCATTAATTTCATATTCAATTTTCTCTCGCAAGGTGTAAGCTTCTTCAGTCTATCATTTAAGAAACAGGATGTCACATTGTCCGATGATACGCAAGACAAAACCGTTTCCGTTGACCGGCAAAACCAAAACGACGATGAATGTCAGCCGTTTGATCCTCATTGGAACGAATATAAATCAAAGCTATTACATAATTCAGACAATGAGTTGTATCAAATAGTGATTTATTTAGCTCCTGGAGATTATCACAGATTTCACTCACCAGCTCAATGGACAGTCAAATTTCGAAGACATTTTCAAGGTACATTTAGAATGTTTTTAATTTTCAGATGGCAATGATATTGGCTAACTTATTTAAATCTTCTACAGGTGAATTGTTGAGTGTTAACCCAAAAATAGCTCGTTTACTGCCAGATTTGTTCGTGTTGAATGAAAGGGCAGTGTATGTTGGTGAGTGGAAACATGGGTTCTTCTCTATGACAGCCGTGGGCGCTACCAATGTAGGATCCATCAAAGTGCATTCTGATAAGGTGAAATTAAATTTAAAAAAATGTATAATCGTTTAGAAATTAACCTTTGTATTTCCTTGTGCGTGCTGTCGTCTGTAGGGCTTACAAACCAATATGAGGTGCCGTCGAAAAGACTTTAATCAACACGACCGTTCATTGGAAACTCAATGGTCGATGGGACAAGAAGTTGGAGAATTCAGAATGGGTTCGACAGTTGTGTTATTGTTTGAAGCACCCAAAGATTTCGTGTTTGATGTCGAAGCTGGACAAACTATTCAAATGGGACAAGCCCTTGGCAAGATAGGTGTTTCACAAGAGAATTCTATTACTTCGGAATAAATTTCAGTAATTAATAAAAAGAAAGAAAATCCTATCGTCTCATAAAAGCTTCAGTACATCCTTCTTACAGAATACCTTAAGGCTGACTAAATTTTTAATTAATTTATAAAACACATAATAATTATTAATTAACTATTTAGTTTTTATGTTTACATAGTAGTTTTGGAGTCATGATCGATGTTGACTAGTATTATTATATCATATATAATAATTAAATCGATTAAAGAGAAAAAGAAAGTATTTTAAAATGAGACCATTTTTTTTTTTTCTGGAAAAAAATTTCATATACTTTTGTCAACATTTAAATTAAATTTTAATATATATATATATAAATGCATGGATAATTTTGAAATCAAAAACGAGTGACTAGAACCAATATTTATGTTAATGTGCTACAGTTCTTTTTGTTCAATATACAAACTACAATTCTCGTTATAAACCGACATAGATTTACTGTGTTTGTGTGATATGTATAAAGTATAATATTAAAATTATGTTATCTAGTATAATAAAAAAAACGGATAGTTAGTCTTTTTTTTTTCTACTAGACATAAACATTTTGGTGTGCTCTCGTAACAATCACAACCCACGTGGATGGGGTTATAACAATTGAACGATTCGTTAATTATTAGCCCTTATTTTTATTTTTTTGTTTTAAGAGGATATTACATTGTAATAATCAACACAGTCATGTAGTAAATAGATCATATAATATTATTATTAAATGTTTTATGTCAATTACCAATAGTTTTTAAAATATATTTATACTCAACAACAATTAAAATGTGTACATTTAATCACATTTAATACAAATAAATTGGTCTATTAAAAAAAATATTTATATAACAATATACTATATCGTAATAGTGTAATCATTTAAAATAAAACGTTTTAAAATATCACAATCATTGCATTTGTTTTTAACAAAATAATCATATGTATGGAACATGTGCAGATCCAAATTGTATCACTCGTTACGTTTTTTTTTTTTTTGTTTTTTTCTTTATAATTATAACATTTGAGCTCATTAAACAAATAATACTTGAAGCAAATTAAGTTCATGCCGCATGGTCTTAAAAATATGTTTATTGAGGTTGGTTATTTTTCTTCCAAAACATTGTTTGCTTAGCAATATTTGAGGATTGAAACATTTTAACCATTTTAGGTTTTAAATCTTGAGTGACGCTTGAATTACCGCTACTACTAATCGTTACAAAGAAAAAAAGAAAGAAAAAATTAGCGAACAATGCAATGCAGCGCAACTACTACTACTACAAAAAAAAAAAATCAAACAATTGAATGTTTCAGATAACATTACCTTTCAGATTGCATAGGTAACCTTGACTCGGCTTCTTTGATTAACATAGCTGATAATTCTTTTTGAGATAAATTATTTGCGTTGCAGAGTTCTTCCAGACATCTACAACGAGTTGTGAGATTTTAAAATCAAACGCATAATGAAAAATATTTAATAATTAATACCTTAAACTTGGCAAAAGAGATGATGTAATAGCGCTTTGAGATAAAGTGCACTCATAAAGAACTGTACTGAACGCATCTAATAACACACGTGTGAGTTCTATTTTCCTTGTGATATCCAATGTCCTTACTGCAACCCCAGAGTACATGTTTAATTGCACCATCATGACTGTGAAAATGATTTAAAATCAAAAATAGTAGCAAGCTATTTTTAACAAGTATTTTTAATCGTACCATCTTCTCTGAAAGCTTGATCCGACTTGGTTGCTAGTTTACCGAATGTTGCTATGAGTTCAGTAGCAAACACGATACTATCGCTCAACGTTCTGTCGTCCATTAGGCTTTTCATTTGGAAACGGCACTTTTCAATGGTATCCTTGTTGTTGGTCGACATCATTAACTGTCCCAATACCGGTACTAAGGCTATTTTTACATCGCTGAAATGATATACGGACGAATAAAAACCAATACTGTTTTCAATGACTATTGCATTTGTAAGCGAACCAATTAGAATCATTTGACAGCGTTATGAGAGCAGGTACAACTCGATTAGTTATATTCGTGTCGGACAAGTATGGAAGCACGGATGACAGCAGTGTGGTAACAGCTAAACGGATTACTTCTTTTTGACTGATAACACCTATGAAATCAATAAAATATACAAATTCCTTCATAAAATCGTCGACAGTCACTACTATATGTATATACATACCTTCCCAGAGAGATGATAATATCAACTCGTGTAACTGTGAATAATTATTGGCTAGTTGGCTGATTGTAAATTGCAATACATCAATGGGCACTCCACACAATGGCAATGTACATATATACTTCTTTAATGTTGTTTCTAATTCGTCGTCTTCGCGCTAAAAAAAAATTAATGCGTTACACAAATTGAATGCTTAAAATTATCAAACAACTAACACATGCTGAAATCGGAGCTAATACTGAACACATGTATATAGAAAGAAGAGTCATTGATGGCAACGTATTGGATATATTTCCTAAAGATTTTTCAAGATCTTGGATTTTCTTTAAAAACAATGGTTTTACCTGTAGAATAAAATGTTTAAACTTAATCAAAATTCAAACGATATAAAACAAAAAAAATCAGCAAATCATACTCTATTTTGAGTGAATTTAGACCCAAATCCACAACAAAATGATTGGAATAGCGCCATGAGTGATTGCAAAAGTTTTTGATTTTCAATGGAAACCAGAGATGAGGATTCAATTAAATCAGGCAACCTAATCAATACAGAAATGTATCAAGTATGCACTATAAAGTAACTAATACAGTTTCGGTTTCTAAATAACAATAATAAATCGCACATGCATTCAAAAAGCCACTGCAGCCTAGGCCATGTTATTTGATTGTCCTCAACAACAGCATCGAATGTACACATTACTGTACCAATTGTATTATTTGGATCGTCAAAGAATACCGTGGGGTTACATAAACCTACACATATATCGGCAAAACCTGTCCCTAGAACAAAACAAAACATTGGGCATTCACATGATCAGAAATAACTCATATTATGCACTATATAATATATATATATATATTCATTCAACTTACTTATTTCTCCTCTAGGGATATCTTCATCTTGTGATGATAAACATTCAGGAGCAGATGCTACAAAGAGCACCAAGTACGGAAGAATAGAACGAAGAGCATTGACCATGTAACAAATATTGGATTCTAACAGTTCGGTTTTATGTGATTTTTTTTGAGCATCAAGAGTCTAAAATAAAATAAAATCTTAATATAAATAAATAAAAATAATGAATTATAGACAAACAAAATAAATTACCTTGATTTGAGCGGTTAAGGAGTTTATTAATCTTGCACAACAATTTGATTGTAAACGGCCATTATCAAATGCCCATTTAGCCAAAACCGGTAATAAGACTCCAACAGTAATTTCAATAACATATTTTAAATTATCTTTCAGACCTACAAAGAGAAGTTCTTCAACCTATAAAACATTCGAAATTATTTCAACTTGTAACATACTGATAGAATTTTGTTTATAATAATCAAGACTATCTTAATGTTGAAAATTAACTAATTATTTTATTTAAAGAAAATTCAATTCAATTATAGTTAATTCGATTTTATAAAAATTGTTATTGGTTTTGATCGTTAATTATTTTAATATTTAATAGTGATAACAATAAACAAAACCTCAAAACATATAATAACTAATAAAACCTAAAATTATTTACTTGAGCATATTTGTCACTGTCATAAATATAAACAGTATTGATTGCAATACTTTTAATAGTAGCTGCGCGTACAGATTCATCAGTGTCTTCAATTAACATTTGTTGCAGTACAGAAAGTAACGATTGCCTCGACTCACACTAAATAATTAAAAGATATAATGAAAACATAGTATTCACGATTAAATTTATAATTATATATTTGAACTTACACTGATTAAAGGGCTAAACCAGGAACAAGCCTCGACAACCAATAGTCTTTTTTCAACATATTTATCTGTTAATAATTGCCATAATTGAGGCAATAATTCATTTTCGAAAAATTCACTATTTGAGTATTTTAAAAACCAAGATAAACCTAGATTAAAAGAGAACAAAATGTCATAATACAAAGATAAAAATAATTATATGAATGTCATTCATTGATACCTCCTATAATTGAATATCTTTCCTTTTTATTGGGTTTTTTTCTCATATGAAACAAAGAAGACAACAATTTTTCCCTTTCAGCTACATCTGGATGAATGTGCATTAGAAAAATACTTAAAATAATAAAATCCTAAAATACAAAATTGAAAAAAAATACCTTTATAATAAATTATTTAGAAAATATGTTAGTAATTACTTCTTGCTTCTCGGATTCCAAGAGATTTTCATCATTTTGATTGCGTACTCTTTGGTTTTCAAGTAATTGTAGTAGTGGATATAAATTCAGTTGGACATCATCATCAGTTATGACATCCAAATCAACATCCAAACACATTAAAGGTAATTGTCGATCGGGCCAACATTTATCAATTAACGTATCACGAAAAACAGATGATTCGACATTTTTATGAACTTTTTCTTTATAGACTTTGCCTGGCCGTAACCACTTTTCCTTAGGCACCTCAAGATTTATATCAGTAATATCTTTAGATGATTTGAGCCTTTAAAAACAAAAATAAATTGATTACATATTCGATAAAATCAACATTAAAATTAAACTATACTTACAATTGTAATTGAGAATTGAGATTTTCATTATCGTTTTCTAATTGAGAGATTCTTTTTGTAAGATCACTGGAGTCTTCATCTATCTATAGAATTCCATTTATTGTAGTATACGGCAAAATTCAGATTAGGTAAAAATTAAAAAGAACAGTTAGTAGTGTTTTATACCTGGGTAGAAATACTTGTGTAATCAATTTTTTCACACTGACAGGAAACATCTGATTTCAAGTAACTTTTGGCTCGATCCCTATACAAAGATAACAAATGCGGAGGCCTTGAAATATTAAGACCAACATCATCCCAGATTTCAAAATCCTAAAATAAAAAAAATAAAGAATAATGTTCTGTCCTACTTTTAATTACAACACAAACAAATCAAATGATATACAACTGAAATCGGTCTCCAAAATTGAATATTATTATTTTTGTTTAACTAATTCGAATTATCCATACTTTTCGTACATTCATCCATCAATATTTCATTAAGAATACTTTATAGGTGATTTTTAAAACTTACAACTACTTTTATATTATTTTAGTATTCTCAACATTTATGTCATTGTAATAATTCAATAATTTGTATAACATACGTCATACTTCTTGGTTTTTAATTTATGTTGAAAATTAAGGATTTAATGATTAATGTCTATTGTTGATAACCATAAATCATGAATTTTGAATACAAATAAGTCTTTGAATAATATTATGTCGTTATATATCTATGAAGACGACCAGAGAGATCATAGGAAAGATTCATATGTGAACATTTTTAGTCCTTTTCACATATACAATAAACATTTACAGAGTGCACATTTATAGGATGAGATAAGATATATAATAGACATTGCATAATGTATATTTATAATATGAGATAAATTAAAATAATTTACTTGATTTTCATTTTCATCAGCAAAAGTAATTGACGTTAACTTATAATTATGTTGCATCAGATATTCATTAACTAAAAAGTTAAGAACTCGCTGCTCATGTGGTTTTATTCTATCATCACACTGGTTAATCTTAGGTTCCTCGCCAGCAAACTCTTCAGATTCTATGATAAAAAAAACCCCAAATAATTTGATTGACATTACATTAGGTAGATAAAATAATTTTTAAACAAGCAGTCACTATTGTTATCGAAACTAACGATATGATTAATACAAAAAGGCAAGATGGTCAAAAAGAAAAACCATTACCTACAGCCGCAACCGTCAAGTTTGTCCTGAGAGCATTGATCGTGTCTTTGGCTTTGCGCAATTCAAACTCGAGCACGGCGACCCGTTCGTTTATCGTCTTGTCGCCATCCTCAGAGTACCTCGTCATCTCCAGCGAGTCGAGCGTGGCCTGACTGGACGACCGGGCTGAAAGAATGAAAAAACCGTAATGGAACTACGGACGGACAAACGAGCGCGACTGTTACAAACGTACCCATGCTCAGGGTTATGCTGATGTTGTCGTTCTGAGGGGACGAGTGTTCGAAATTGCTGGGGTTGGAGAAGAACTCGCGGAGTCCGGGTAGCTCTTTGCCGGCCTCGACCAGCTCGTAGTGGAGCTCCAGCGCGGTGAGCAGCAGACGGTCGTGCAACAGTTTTTTGGCTATGTCGCCGTAGCTCGGGCCGGGCTGCCCATCCTCGGCCATCGTCGTCACGTCGGCGGGTGCAAGAGACGCGCGCGGACTAGAGGACGGGCGCCATGGCGGCGGAATACGGACACGGCGGAAAACGGGAACGTCGCAACAGCGATTCGTGTTCGGGAAATTTTCAAAAAAACAACAACATTAACAATAACAATGATATCTCGCGAGCGCACCGCGGCGGCGTTATCAGCGAATCCGTCGGTCCGTCTACGTGGTGGTTTCCGTCGCGTTGGTCACACTGCGGCCCGCGCGACTGATAACGTGAGGCGGGGTCCGTCGGGCGCGCCCGCCGCCCGCCCCGCCACCACCCCCGCCGCCGCGGCCCCATTGTGCGCGCTCCGGAATGTCATGGAATGCGGATCGTGAGATTACGTTGTCGTCCGCGGCATTCTGTGCTGCGGGCACGCCGCCGCCGCCGCCGCCTCTACCACACCGTCCGCCCATCACTTTTCTATAGTTACCACTCACCGCGGCTCGGTATTGTTGTATATAGTATACAACGCGTTACTACTATTACTATTACTACTACTACGACGACGACGACGAGTCACCACCGGCAGCGAACGCTCGGTCTAGCGGGCGGGTGGGTGGGTGAGCGGGAGGGCGGTTGTACCCGTTGACGACAGTGCTCCGTTCTCGGCGGTGGCCGCAGTCGTACCCCGAACGGAAATACGCGCGCACCGTCGTCACGTAGCAAACGGAAATTCCGTCACGTCTCGTCTCGGCCGTTCACCACGGACGCGCACGTACCCGATCGTTTACCGTACGATATCGCCTGTCACCACGGCCCTCCGACTCCTCCGATAGGCGTCGTCGTCGCCCACGCAAAAGGTTTTTTTTTTTTTCTTTTCGTATGAACTTCTATAGAAGAGGCGCTTGTTGTTGTTGTCGTCGTCGTCTTCGTTAGTAGATTAATGTTCGCGCCTACGTTAACAACAGGTACCTGCCGCGCGGGCCAGTGAAGTCCGTCGATTTTCCGTCACTCATGGATTTACGGTGACCGACAGTCCGACGACCGTGTCCGTGCCCCCTGTGGCACCTGTGCCGTCGCGATCCGTTCGCCCGAAATATCGCCGTTATTGTTGTCATTATTATTATGTCACCTGCAGCCGACTGACCGACCATGTTCCGTTGCATACCGATTTTTAAGGGCTGCAACAGGCAGGTGGAGTTCGTGGACAAGCGGCACAGCTCGTTGAATTCGGTGCCCGAAGAAATACTCCGGTACGCCAGGAGCCTGGAGGAGCTGTTGCTCGACGCCAATCACCTACGTGAACTGCCAAAGGTGAGTGGTGCTTCCGACCCGACAGGGTTTGGGTCTAAAACGTCCGTAATTATATGCTTGTCATGAGCTTAATGTGTGCCCTGCTCTTCGGATACCTGTTGTCTAGAAACGGCAATGCTCCCATAGAGAGGTTGATGATTCTTTGATTTACTAACCGTAGCCAAATCAAAACATTAAACTTCTCTAGGTTGTAACGCTTTTTATTAACGTGGAACGAGCTACGTTTAGTATGATGCTTTTGGCCACATCATACTCTACTTATTTGTGTTACTTTTGACATCAGTTTGACTTGCTCATATAATCAATAATTAATTAAAACTAATCACTTTTAGTGACGTTAATTTTTAATATATTTTAACCAACATGACAAATTATATTTACTCACGTAGAGTAGGTTCCCAAACCATTTTACCAATCTAGATGTGTTTCGTTAAAAAATGTTTACAATTTTTGAAAATTACATTTTTTTAAAAACATTTGTAGGTATTTGACACCTACTTACTTTCATAAATATATTTTCTACCTTTACCTATATATTACTGTTTTTAATGAATACCTAAAAAAATGACAATAATACTTGTTGGTATGATAGGAATTGTACAACACTAATATTATTCATCAATTCATCATTTATTATTATTACTGAATTTAATACATCTGATAAATGATAAAAGTACTTTGAAATTTACAACAGGATACATTTAGAAATAACACATGGCTTTATAATCATTGTACGTCATACTGTGAACTAAACAAGTTGATGGATTTAGTATCTATATTCTATTATGATTTATTCTTAAAATCATTTCCATTTCATATGCTATTTCAGTTTAACCTTGCTTAAATTTAACATTTTCAGTA
Source organism: Drepanosiphum platanoidis (assembly GCA_948098885.1). NCBI lineage: Eukaryota > Metazoa > Arthropoda > Insecta > Hemiptera > Aphididae > Drepanosiphum > Drepanosiphum platanoidis. The sequence goes on from OX402532.1 coordinate 4,786,923, forward strand.
GGTATTAAGTTTATACATTTCAAACTTAAAAAGAATATTTATCCAGATATTTAGGGCGAGACATTATTTTATATTTTGAGTATCTATTTATTGTTGCATTATAAATATTGTCAAAAATTAAACCCCAAAATAAAATTTTACTCTACATAATTTTAAACAATGAGATAGATATACATATTAGAACATACATACATAACTTAATATCAGAATTGACACCATAAAATGTGTTTATTAATTTTTTTAGTTTAAAGAACTTACAATAATAAAAATATTTTTGTTTTGCTGCATTTTTTTGCATGCGTGACCTTGATATTAAATATTATTACTGTTGTTTAGAATACAATTATGAGTTATTATTAGTGTTCTGTATTCAATTAATCATATTATGCACTATAGGAAAAAATTTAATGAATTCCATTGACATTAGTACTATTTCCAGTAATGGTTACCTCAGAGATTACCATATGATGATGATACCTGTTATTTCTTCTATTAGATGCAGTTTCCTTCAATATTACATTAAAACATTCTAGTGCTTTTAATTATCAAAACAAATTTTTATCTTGCATTAAATCTTTGATTATAAGTTGCGGGTATATTTAAGTTTTGTAGGGATGTGAATTTCAAACTCACGACAGGTTTATACAAGTTCTTAGAGTAAACCCCCTTATTAACCCATTATTAATGTTACTTGTATCTTTAACAAAATACGGAAAACATACTAATTTTCTATATTTTTAATAGGTAGATAAGTAAAATTAGTTAGAGATATACTCAATTTATTCTATTGAGTTCAATTTAAACTTTATCAAATAATATGAATCATGCATACCTATTATTGATCATGAATCATTGATGATCTTACATTATACAATTTATAAATGTATTTAAATATGTAGGTGCTTACTGTATAAAAATTGTATTTGCCACTAAGAAAACATATTTATACAAGACCTACTTATTGCTTTTAACAACAATTTTATTCCTAGCTACAAAAAATGTAATTAGTACTTAGGCCCAACATTGGAATATTAAACAAAAGATTTAAAATATCCATGTGAAAATCAAAATATAGAGCATTCTTGCCACACAATGCATGTTGACCAGACAACTTTATCTATGTCATATTATGCATTTTTATTCTTAAAAGTGGTTCCGCCACAAAGTGCCCCACCATCAAATGTATTAAAATAGTTTATACCAATCATGAGGTTAATACAATTCTTACTAGATTGACATATTTGTACTTTCGTTTATTTTATTCATTTTTGAAAAATAAAAGACTATTATTTTATTTCAATTTCCCAAGTGAAAGAATTGTTTTGAATACACTTTATTTAATCAATGTCGAAAACTATAGTGTTAATAAAATAAAAATAATAATAAATATGTTGTAATATTGTATATAAAAATATGCTTAAAAACACAGCCGCTAAAGTGTATGATGTATCATACAATATAATATAATGTTTTTCATTGACACTTCCCACCAATTTCTTTTCAATCCAACTGCAATATCATATGATTGATCAGCATCATAAACCGGTCAAAAGCACTAATGTACTATCTACAATTAAAACTTATATCATTTTTTTCTACTGTATACTGAATGCGTTTTACCTGGATCCACCAAAACACATTGTTTGACTAAGTTCTGATACTCTCATTTATATCTGGTAACACCTATTTTCCAATAACAAATTGTTTTAAACATATCTTCATATTAGCATATGAGTATCAGTTAATAATTTTAATATTCATATAATTCAATTCTTTGAATCAAGGACTTATATTTTTGGCTCCCTAGTTTACCAGAAACTTAAACTTGTTTAAATAAAAACTTCAAAATACAAATGCTAGATCAAACATAAGAATTATTTTTTACCATTATTGAGCTTTAAATCTTGGTAATTATATTTAATTTGACAAGACTACAACTACTTTTTTCATTATTATTTATTAACACAGGAATGACACTTGATTAGCCACTGTTCTGAATGCAAAATCTGTAATATTAATTTTTTAGATATTTCTTTTAAAAAAAATTGTTAACATATTTTGTGTAACCTTTGTCAACAGCAGGCACCAGCAATAGGAACTCATACATGGAACTTCCATGTATGAGTTCCTATTGTATAACTATACTTATAGTTTGGCTGGTAGAAACTATATATAGTTTTATCTGATAACTTTTACATTAAATACCTCGGGGTTATCTTTGGTCTTTGATCATTTATTTTCCAGTTTGTTTTGTTACATTTTATTAACATTTGTACCTAGGTATGCTTTTTATTATTGGTTGAATAGTTATTGAATTATATTAACAATTGAATACTATATTAGGCTTTGTTCTTAATATGTTAATCCCCTCCCAGAACAAAATTCCAATTATGGTTAAGCTTCATACCATTATAGGTTTTTAATGTGTTATGTGTCTAACTATATGATTTAAATTATAATTTGGTAATTACTGATCATAATGAGTTAAATATTATAAAATATAATATTATTTTTATACCTATAATAAATTCTGAGTGAAACAAGGAATCTATTGATTTTATGATGATGTGTTTTTTTTGTGTGTTTGTGTTACGATAAGTACCCGAAAAACGGTTTAATTTTCAACTCCAATATTGGTTTCTTGCAGCAAATTTCATCCTTTTGTTGCAAAAATTAATTTATACCGTAATGGCTCAAAAACGAATTAAAAAAACTTAAAAATATTGTCAAATGTTTTATTTAATAAAATAATGATCTGAATTACCTGGTTTTGCTAGACATGAGATATAAAAACTAATGGAATTAGAAAAATCAATATATTAAATTAAATAAAAGATTTCTTTGCTAACCAAAAAGTGTAAAAACATATCCAGGCCATACTACTGACCGTCTACTATTTCTACATGTCAGATCGAGAATTTCAATACCTTTCAAACCTTCTTTGGACAATCCCAATCATTTTGAAAAACACCATGTGTTAATCAGTCCTATAATTTTTAGTCTGTAGAGGACAAAGAAAAAAAGAAACATTAATTTATATGTAAAGATTTATATTGTGGGTTGATGACTAACAATTTTATTCAAGGTTAACCCTAATTTTTTTTACCTATAAAAAAAAATGACAGATTTGGTTTGGTTCAATTCTTTTGTAAAAAGTGTTTAAATTTTAAATATTGTGAAATTGATTGATTTCATCAATAATAAAGATAATTTTCAATATTCAAGTGTGACTTTTTCAGACGTTTTAGATGTAATTAGTATTGAATTTATAGACAAACTAAATAAATTATGCAACGACCTTACAAGCCAAGTAGAAAATCAGTCAGTATGTAGAATCTGGAATATGCCATATGCTATGTACAAAATATCTTGAATTCATATAAATTATATAGCTAATTGGAACCTAGCTTATCGGTTTAAAAAAATAAATTGAATATTCAACTGAAAAGATACTATTGTTGCTATGAGTATGTAAGTACCTAATAATAGAGATCTATTGACCATTTATTTTATTTTTAACTCATTATTGGTTTAAAAATATTTTGGCATCTTTTCATTTGTTGAAGTAAGTTGATTTATCTACACTACCACCTTTTTTCAATCATAAAACAAATTTATATATATAAATATTGATTAGATACTTACATAAGATTTAACATACATCATACTAATCTGGCAATAAATGTAGGTAATTTATTTTATTTTACTACAAATTTACAATGTAATATATCACATAAATATTTATAGCATTAATTATTTATGTTTATGTTTTATTAAGTTTGTTAGCTCAATTATATATTGCAAGTATTTGACATTTATTATTTGAGATTTTATTGCCAGCCCTTCAAAATGATATACTATGCATGTACCAAAATTTGTCATGAATTAGTTGTAGTACAGATAAACTAAAAATATCTTTTTAAAATGTCTGCATATCAACCCTCCATTAGTTGCTCGATTTTTTGTAATGTGAAAAGAAGTACAATTGTACCCCAATGTGTCTACCATTATTCAAGTTCTATAAAAAAAATTTCATGAATTTGTCCCTACTAACCTGTCAGTCGATTTATATAATAAAACTTTTACAACAAATAAATATCATATTGTTTATTAATACTAAACAAAATTAACATTTTCGAAAAATCTAAAAAAAAATTTTTAAAACTTTCATTAATACTATTTACCTAAGTAAAAATGTTTCAAAAATAACTTTTCGAATATAACTGATTAAAAGTGAAATAATTAGATACTTCATTTCTCAATAAAAAAAATGAATAATACTGTTTTAATAACATTGGCAGTATTGTCCAAAAAGTTATAAGGTTAGTCAGGAAGGGTACATAATATATATTCCAGTCGACTTCATCACGAATATAATAGAACATAAAAAGACCTAACTCAAAAATTAAAATAAGTAACATTAAATATACCTGTGAGAGGTTTATGAAAATTGGATTACTCTTTTGGAATATTTTTGCTAAAAAACTTTGTTTATAAAACACTGGGGTACATTATGTGGCTAACGAAGAGTTGATAACAAAAATAGCAATAATTTTAATAGATTTTCTGTATCTCACACAATGCACCAATTTATATATTTAAATATTAAATTACATTTTTTTCGACTTAGCTATTTCTTCTGTAAAAGCAATAACTAAAATAATAGGGTTCTAAATTGTGGTATTAGGTTCTATAGATAACAATAAAGACTAAATACTTGGTATATAGATATAGTTTATATATTATGTAAATAGTCCAGTCTTAACCAAGGTCTTTTGTAAAATTACATCACTCCTTAGATAATGTATGTGTCATTTATTTTTTAATGACCTTAATAATTTGAGTAATATAATTTATTTTCATACATAATTTTTTAATGTTTAATATCTGTAATTAAATATTACTTGTTACTAATAATAAATTATTACTAATAAAATATATTTGTTTTAGTTATATGCATTAATAATTAACCCTTTAAAAATGTGTTGGATTTCTGTAAAAAAAATTATAAGAAAGTAAATACTGTACTGTATAAGTACAAGTTTATACACAATTTTAAGAATATGTACAAACATTTTCTTGAGTATTTCTTATACATCATAAATCACTTAATATTTATATTTAGGAAAACTGAAATCGTTCTATGAATTTTAATTGGTGTTGAGTTGTTTATTTAATAATTACCTTGTAAGCTAAATATCTGTAATTAAATACCTATTCAAAGATGATTTTATTTACACATTTTTAAAACTATTATGTATGTTTACTGTTTAAAATATTTTGTTGGTTTATTTTTATTACACATTATATATTACTATAATAATTGTATTCAATTAATAAATTTAAAACAATTATTTTATTACATTTTAGAAATGTAATTGTATACTATTATTATATAGGAAGTATGCTAATCATTTATGTGTTTACTTGTACAGTAAATAATTTAAAAACAAAACTTTTTTATGTTTTAAATTTTATTTCTCAATTGACATGTGTTGTCAGTGTAAATAAACTGTAATATTTGATCAATTTAATACCTAACACTTGTTATCACTAATTTAAATTATTATTTTTTAATATTCATCTGTTTCTTTTCTGATGTTTATCTAAACTGATAAAGGATCTTCCTAATTTATACATATTTTTTTTTACAGAATTTCTTCAGACTTCAAAGGTTACGAAAGCTTGGTCTTAGTGACAATGAAATACATCGTTTACCACCAGAAATACAATATTTTGAGAATTTAGTCGAATTAGATGTTTCTAGAAATGGTAATTATAATTTATTTTTAAATTTATTAATTAACTTATAATTAATTTAGTGTTGTTTTTTTTATGCAATACAATACAAATTGTATAATTGATCATATTAGCCATAGTCATTTATGATAACAAATATTTTTAATCCCAATAATAACTGAAGATTGGACTAAAAAATATGTATAGGTATATTGGTACTAGTCATTATAATATCTTTTTTGTTATTTAATAATTTAATGTATGTAGTGTTTGTCCTTGAAAAAATGAAATTTAAAAACATTTATATTTTGTAAATTTGCTGCATCAAAATGTCTAGCAAGCTGGCTGTATATTTTTTATTGGAAAATTAGAGTGTACTTACTATGGCTCTCACTATTTTTTTTATATTACATGCATATAGGCGCAAATCACCAAAAATATTAGGGGGGCTTAAGCACCAAAACAATTTTATAAATTATGAAAATATTATGTTAGTTGTACATACTTTAAATTATAATCGCAGGATTTGGGGTGCAAGCATTAAAATTCAGGATTCTAAGCACCCTTAGCACCCCTGTGATTTGCGCCTATGGTTACATGTGTACTTAAAATGGTACACGCAGCCTATATGTTAAATAATGTACATTCTACTGATCTATAGTTTTATATTTCCTTCAAATACATTAGCCAAATCTTTTAAGATGTTATCCAGCTCAAAAGATTTTAGTATTTTTTTTTTGTTTTTTATTGACATTTTAGCCCAACTTGAAAAAATAACTTAACCATGTCCAAAACGATTTGGAAAAACTTATTTATATTAAACTACTAAACAAAACATGTTTAATCACAAATTAAATAGATAATTCCAATTCCAAGTTTAAATTATTTTCAAAAACATTCCATTAAACAATATTTATCTAGTACGTTTTTGGCCTGTAAACCATGTGTCAATTTTTCTATCTTTTGTTAATCCCCATATTAAATGTTTGCAAATGTATCAACTTCAAACGTGTTTAGAACAATTAACTCCTGAGATACTCTATTAAACAATGTTCACCATAGAACAAATAATTTTAAAATAAAAAAAACATGTTAACTTTATTTTAATTCATAGCAGTGTTAATTAAAATGACACATGATGCAAACAAGACATGGACAGTTGATAATCATGTATTATAATTTATAATCTTATCTAAAAATATAGGCATACATGCAAGGTATGTCAACTTAAATACTTAAATCCGTGAATTTTTAATTTTTAGTAAATATATTGAAATTTTAAAGATTTGATCTTAATTAAGTACATATTCTGATAAAATACTCACAACTGATTTTTAAAACATTTACTCTTAGCTTTTAATTTAGATATTTGTAAGTCAAAGATTCCCTAAGTCGTTTATTTTAATAAATATATACATTTATGGTTTTTATTAAACTTTCATAGATCCATTTTAATATCTCATACACCTCCAATTTTTTTTCTGCTAACAATCTAACATGGACCCCTTGCCAGTCAGAGTCAATTTCAAATAGTTTATGTAAATTACTTTTGGAGTCTTTAATCTAGTAGGTTTCACTGACTTGTGTTGTATATGAACTGATATATAACATTAATATATGAACTGCAATTCAAAAAATAAAATTATTCAAACTTAAATATATTATGTTTTTTTAAATAAAATTGAAATTAGAGAAATATATTTTCTGTATTGATTGATTAATATTTAACTGTAGGAAATATATTTGAATAATACTTTTATACCTATGTATTATATATGTGTATTCTTTGAAAAAAAAATAAAGAAGGAATACGAGATAATTTTATCCAGTCTATTTATACCTTCACATATGCATTTACATGAATTAAACCCCAGGTATATTCTTATCAAAATGTGCAGAACATGTTCCATTATACTTACAGTAAGAGAAAAATTAAAAGTTTTCATCTACTTCAAAGAACAATAGATTTTTTTCTGTTTGTTGGCACCAGAATTTTTTTAATAACATTGAATAATTGTTATTTAAACTTGAAATATCAGTCATTTTATGAAAAAAACTATATTATAAAATGTTTTTTTTTTTAATTATTTATCCTCAGATTAGTTTTTTTAAAGTTCTACTTACCCCTATTGTAGCTTTAAATCATAATACCTATTATAATATTAAATATTAATATGGTATGAATCAACCTCTCACTATAATTGATCTGAAGTATTTTCAATACTTGGAATGAGCTTAGGTGTCTAGATATTCTCATATAAGAACAACAAATGAGTTTAAATTTGTTTGATGCAAACAATTGCCCCGTTTCGTGCTTTATATTTTCATGTAGATGTGGTTCAAGTTCGGTCAGTTTGAAATACCTGTATTAATCTTGTCATTTAAAATTTAATTTAATAACTAGGCTAATGGAGTCAAATAGAACTTATACTAATTGGTCATTTCTAACTTTGATCCTCTATTGAAATGACAGCTAGCCCCTATACTTTTTAACCATGTTATATATCAATGATTAGGGTAATACTTTATTAATTGTGTTTATAAATTTGTTTTTCCTAGAAAAATAAACTTATAATAATATATTAATATACAGTTATTGGTTTGTCATGTGGTTCAATTGTAATTTTTAATTTTTTTTTTTTATGTAATATAATTTATTTGATGATTATTGGTAATGTTGTTACTTTTATAGCTTCTAAAGAATTTTATTTAGGCTAAAATTATTCAAATTAACCTTAGTCATTCTTTGTTTGATATATTTTATACATAGTTGTCGAGTTGGATGTTCTTTTTATTTACATATTTATTTTGTAGTACTCACTAAAAAATATTTAAATTATCTTTTATAAGTTATCAAATTATCTTCTCTTTTATCATGTTATGTTATGCGCTAATGAGTGATGGTATATATAGTATGTATAACAAAAAGTTAGTAGGTAGGTACACGCAATATTAATTTACATATTTTCTAACTCTCTTGTAAAAGTGTATTAGTAATAATGCTTAGTAAAATAATTTAATTTCAGTTCAAAATTAAAAATTTGAACAATAATAGTCTATAATCATGAAGTATTTTCAATATTGAAAACGAGTATTCATATTTTAAATAACAATAGACAATTATTATAATACCATTAAATTAAAAATTATTATTTATTTATACTTTTAATACAAATAGTTTTATTAGATGTATCAATTGATCAGTTAAGTTTTACTTGTTTTTAAGTAATATTGCCTATACTAAGTATTAAAATATCTAAACAATTATAATACAATATTTTCTAGTTACAATTTAATATTTATTTATATTTATTTGAAAAATATTGATGAATACTGATTTTTAAAGATTTTTAGACAAAATATTCTACTCGTGTATAAATCACGATACATTTAGACATAATTATGTTATTATATAGTAAAGAAATTATTAATATTTAAGTTTATTGGACACAGTGTTTTGCTCACACTCAGACATAAGTATTAAATATTAATTAAAATATGTGTGTTATTTTTAAGTTTTGTCTTTTGAGAGATATTCATTGATTAAATTCGTGGAAATATTTCCACTATGATAAATGCAATTGTAGTAAATAGTAACAACAAAACCCATTGCAGAAATAATGTTTGTTGAATGTTTTCATTTTATTTCTTTCATGTGTGTGTAAACGATTAGAATGGTTCCTCCCACCATTCTTATGTGAACCCATGCATACATCCTAGTCATGAACAAGTACATATAGGTTTTGGCTAAAATATGTAGTGCTTCAGGTCATTTGCCTTTGTATATTTTGTAAACCAAACAGTATACTCAACTTAATAATGTTTTTGCATCTATACAGAATATTAAATAAAATTTGACATGGTTGTTACTGAAAAAAAAAAACGTGATCTTTATACAATACAATTTTTATATAGTCATATGATTATTGTCATTGGTCACGAATTACAGTTTAAATAATAAAAGTAACATAAACTTTTCATGTAAAAAAAATGCATTTGTGTGTTGAGAAGAGCTATAGATAAAATCTGTGTTAGAAGACATGATAGTAATAATTTCATTTTAGTTTTTATATTTATTTACAGATCAAATGAGTACATTAAAACTTAATCTTAAATTGTAATGCTAAACAAATGAAAAATGTTTTTAAAAATAATTTAATACATCAAAAAATATGAACAGTTAAAAAATTAACAAATTAATTATATTTAACTGATTTCATTCCCAATCAAGATAACCATAAAGCAATATTATTATCATAAAAACAACATGAATTGAGTTATATCATAGAGATTGGTAGAGATCAGTTTTATTACAAATATGATATGTTCGACTATTGGTAGTTTCAATTAAATTTAATTTTTACCAGTCTTAACAATTGTGCACTCTTTATTATAATACTCAAAGCAAGACCTATTTATTTTATTTATATTATTTATATATTTAGTAATTTTAATAAATTAAGACAATATTTTTATTTCATGAAACACTATTATGCTATATTATTAGCGAACAGTATTTCATTTCATTTAAAATATAATTTATTTTTATATATTTTGTTTGCAAGAATTTGTTCATTAAATACCTAAATAAAAAGAGAGTCGTTTTCAAACATTCTGAACAAATATTTACACATTTTTTGGGGTATGTAATTTATGTACTAAGCGCCACTATAACATTATTCCTACCTTAGTAAAAAAACAAGTATTCATTTATCTGATGAAGCCAAGTGTTATAATTTTTGTTATTAAGTCAGTCTCAAAGAATGAAAAAAATTAATTTTCTTTTATCCTTTGGATTCATTTTTAATGTTTTTCGTAATTTTTTATTTGGTATCCAAAGAATGATTATATTCTTTATTCTTTCGATCATACCATTCAAAACGAATCGTAAAAATTATAACAATTGCTGTCTTCGGGGAGTATTATTCATTTGATTGGTAATTCAAGTAGACTAACTATTTATCCTGCATACTATGCTCATCCTTGTCAGAGACTGTAAACTGGTTTTAGTTATTATATAGTAGGCTCCAGCAATGAGGGTCAATCACCTTGTATTACCTGTATATAATAATAAGGCTGTTGGCAAAGAAAATTGTAAAATGAAATCACATTATTGTTTGGCATCATCTAACAACAAACACTATACTGTTTATAGTACCATCATAGTTATTGCTAATGTTTAAAATTGTATTATTTATAAACTCTATTAACTAACCTTTTAGTATAAATAGTTTCATATATTTTCAATAGGCTAATAGTTGGATAAAGCAATGATTTATTAATTTATACTATATCTATTATCAAAATATAAGTATACTAAACAGATTAATTATGGTATTATTTTTAACATGAATTATTGTAGTTGAAATAATGAAATCTATAAAATTAATTTACGTCAAAATACAAATAAAAAAACAGAATATAATATTTAAAATAAGAATCAAAAAGTATAGTAATTAAGTTAGTTTGTCATCATTAATAATATTAAACTAACACATTAACAAGATTAAATGTTCGGATAATGTTTTTATCAGAAAAATTAATTATTCTGCTCTACTTTTTTAAAAGGGTTTTAATTTTCGTATGTTTATTAAAATTATTTTAATACAGAAGTTAGTTACTGGCCATGTGTCTAGAAATGTAAGGTAATGGTAAAATAATAAATATCGTATTTGTCAGTAGTTTTAAAGTTGAGTCCAACATTCCAAATTCAAAGTATATAATATAATTCAAATATGAAAGAAAATAATCTTGTACTAAAATTTCTTATTTTAGCAATATATCTATAAATCATTAATAACTCATACATCATAATAAACAAGTTTTAAAAAAAAGCCATCTTAGTCAAATTGTCTGATATGTATTTATATTTGGGATGTCATTAGTTCTAAATATAACTTAAACAGTAGTACCAATAATCTATAGATGCTTTATTATTAAACTATTTGGGTACTTCTAAATACAGATTGCTTTTATAATTAAATAACAATTATCTTTATAATAGATAATATATTAGTAGATACTAGATATATGTATATATTATATTTAGCTTAAAATGTATTTAAGCTAAATGACATTATCAAATACTAAATAAGGCCTTTGTCTTTTATCCTGTATATTTTCAGTATTACTTTTAAGTCTTAGGTATTTTAAAATTAAATATGTGAAATATGAACATGAATTTACTTATTAATACTTGTAATCGTACTTCAGGTATCTATTTAAAATTATAGTTAAAGTATATGTTAAATGATTTGTAATTTATTGTTGTAATGAAAGATAATTAGTAGTGATACAATTAGATAGACATAATATTTAAGGTTCTACTTAATTATTCCTTATTTCATACATTTTTCTTTACATAAGAAACATGTGGACAGACATTTTAAAATGTGAAATTATTTATGTTTACATTTTTTAGACATACCTGATATACCAGATGAAATTAGAAGTCTTAGATTACTTCAAGTTGCAGACTTCAGTAGTAATCCTATACCTAAGTAAGTAGTTTAGTTGAATGGAGTACTAATTAATTTACTGTTATTGTTTTTATTTAATTTTTTTTTTTTTTAGATTACCATCTGGATTCTCACAACTACAAAATCTCACTACTTTAGGACTTAATGATATGTCATTAAGTAATCTACCTGCAGATTTTGGACTGTAAGTTATTGTACTTAATATAATTTACAATAATTATAAAATGAATTCATTAAAAGAAAAAAATAGTTTTTTTTTAATATTATTTGTATTTCATTTAAATTAAATTATTTTATAATAATTGCTACAAGTAAAAAAAAAAAAATGTTATTTTTTGAAAAGATTATTCTTTTTCTTTTTTTTTTGAAATACACAATCTGTACAATAGTAGCACAATAAGCACATGTAATGTATATAATAACAACATGAATTTATTTTGATTAAGAAATCACCCATCAATAATCAAGATTATTCTTAAAATTGGTTAATTCAGAAAATATTCATCTAATAATCATATTGAATTATATCCTTGGTGTGATTACATATTTGATAGATTACATAGACTAAAAACAACAAATTTATTTATATATATAAATAAATATAATTTTGATCAAAGAAAAAATATTTATTTTACTCTTATTTTTTTAAAATTATAATTACATGGTTCTGATATAATTCGATTTATCTTTTATTCAATGTATTTTAATTTTAGATTTTTTTTAAACTGACGGACCAACTATTTAATATATACTCTGGTCATTATAATTATTTTTTAACTCATTTTAAAATATAATTAGTTTATTATTAATAATAAACTTTTTTATTAAAAAAATTGAACAAATTTAAAATGTTTGTTACCTATCTATTAATACTTTCCATATTATTCTGAAATTCATAAAAAAAAACTATTAATTTCAATGAAAATCATTAATGCGATAAAAATAATTTTTTTCTAATTTTATTACAATTATGATGAATACTTAGGTACATATATTTATTATATAACCATTGATTAAATATACTATATTTTTAATCAATATCATATCTAATATACTGTTTCATTACTCCACATTTATTGTCTGCACCTGTATTCATATTTATGCAATAATACTTTTTTATCACTAAATTTAATATTTTTTACTTTTAAGGCTAACAAATTTGAAATCACTAGAGCTACGAGAGAATCTTTTGGCATCTTTACCAATATCATTATCACAATTAACGCGCTTAGAACGATTGGATTTAGGTGATAACGAAATAGATCATCTGGTGAGCTAATCCATTGATTATTTTATTCTTACTACTATGTACCAAAAATCATATTATTAATTTTATAAATATTTCAGCCACATCACATTGGTAACCTTCCAGCTCTTCAAGAACTTTGGCTGGACCATAACCATTTACAACACCTACCTCCAGTAATTATAGTTCATAATAATACATTTTTTTTTTTTTTTTAAACACTTTAAAATATGAAAATGTTTTTTTTTACCTAGGAAATAGGAAATCTTAAACAATTGGCCTGTCTAGATGTTTCTGAAAACCGCCTAGAAGACATTCCAGAAGAAATTGGAGGCCTAGAAAACTTAACTGATCTACATTTATCTCAAAATGTAATAGAAATTCTCCCAAATGGTATTGGTGAACTTATTCGTCTAATGATACTAAAAGTAGACCAAAATAGATTAACCATGTTAAATGACCGTATAGGATGGTAAGTAATATCATGATGTAATTAAACATACAATTTTGATAAGTTATTGATTTATTTTGAAACTTTCTTAGTTAATATTTAGTTATTTAAACAATTTTCATTTTTAAAACCCAAATTACTTGTTTTATTTAAATTGTTCATTTATGAATTCATTAACATGTTTTAGAAACAAATATTGAGTATCATAGTTATATTTTTAATTATTTTAAATTACAGCTGTGAAAATCTTCAAGAATTAATTCTTACTGAAAATTTCCTAGTTGAATTACCAGCAACAATCGGTCGACTTGTAAGCCTTACAAATCTTAATGTTGATCGAAATAGTCTTCATTGTCTACCAGCAGAAATTGGTAAATATTCATTACTTAAAATTCATTCTTACTATTTTAATATGAATTAAATAATAAAAATTAATTTAATATTAAAAATAAAATAAAATATTATAAAATTATTTAAATATAGGTAAATGTGATATTTCAAATTATAGTATAAAAACGCAAAGTTATATGATACATTAAAACTTCACTAAAACGGAATCGTTTGGGACCGTCTAATTTTTTTGCATCAATGGAGTTTCCGTTTTGACAAGGTTCAACAAAGAAACCAATACTGTTCGTGGCCAACCAAAAATAATCCAAATGTATTTGGTATTTCCCTGATGTTATTTTCCATCTTAGCGGGAGTTTCAAGCTAATTTCAATGCAAAAATATATTAGTTTCCAGCTTAGTGAATTTTTGCCTTGTGTGCAAAGTTCATTCCAACATTTTAAATTAAACCAAAGAAATTTTCCGTGTTATCAAGGTTTTATCGTATTGAGATTTCACTGTATTTTCTATTGTTTTTAACTGTATTAAAATTAATTTTAACAGATAAATATGTTTCTTACATTGCCTCAATTTTACATTCGAATTAAAATACTTTATTTTTTGTACTAAATTAAACTAACATGAATGTCATGTTTCAAACCTACATAATAATATATTGTTATAGGTAATTTGTGTCAATTGGGTATTCTATCGTTGAGAGATAATAAATTACAATATCTTCCTAATGAAGTTGGAAATTGTGTTGAATTGCATGTATTAGACGTTTCTGGAAACAAGTAATGCATACTATAATATTTGAGTAATACATTGTTTTGAATAAAATGTTTTGTTTTATTTCAGTTTGCAATATTTGCCTTTTTCTTTGGCTAGCCTAAATTTAAAGGCAGTTTGGCTATCAAAAAACCAAGCTCAACCTATGCTCAATTTTCAAACCGATGAAGATGAAAAATCTGGCAAACAAGTACTTACATGTTTTTTGTTGCCTCAACTTGAAATTAGAGGAGAAGGAAATGGTATAGTTTTTATTTATACATATTTTTAATTAAAATGCTATAGAAAGTAGCATGAAATAATTTTGCACGAATTTTTTTATTATAACTATTGTTATTACTACTATTACAGAAAAAAAAACGTTGCAAGTACAGTAAAACTTGCTTAAGACACTTTCTCGCATAAGACACTGTTTTCTGTCTGTCCCTAGACATTTCCTATACTAATCAATAGTAATGTAAAAACTACCTGTTAAGACGCTTGATTTTTCTCTATCTGATCGGATAAAACGCTCTTTAGTTCAGCAGATTAGGATCAATTTTAATATTTGTGAGGTAATAAAAACTGAAATTTTTCTCGTTTACATGTACATATCGTATTTATTATTTTATTTTATCGAATATTTCATCGTATTATGAGGTTTAGTATAGTGCAGTTCGTTAGTAAGTGTACAATCGTTCCGTATTGTGATTTTGTAATGGCTAGCTCTAGTGGTATAAAACGTAAAACGCTATTGATTTCAGACAAATTTTGAAGAAATACGATGAAGAATTGACTGAGAAAAAAAATAGGATATTGCTAATGAACTAATACCTCCTTTCACTTTGAGAACTTTGTTGAAAAATAAACATGACATAGATCAAAGCGGATTAGTAGGTGGAAAATAAAATAGTAAAATAATAATTAATTAATTAACTCAATATTTCAATTACATAATTTTATTTTTCAATTCCCATATAAGACGCTCTAGACAGCTGGTCCCTTGAAGAGTGTCTTAAACTAATTTTACTGTATGTAATATCACTATGATTTTTCTATTTTTGTAATATCATGTTAAAAATTTGTAAAATGTACAGATCTGTAAACAAGTAATTTTATATTATCCTTAAGTCTTAAAATAAGTTTAATATTTTAACTGAAGCAATTATATAGTTTGCATTTACTTATTTGATCTATTTCTCACGTAGTTCTATTTGATATAATTTCAAATTATATTTTCTTTAGATGCAAAATTTATTGATATAATTAGGTAAATTATTTCATAATATCTATGTTGTGCTACTATCTACACGTATTCTGACTCAACTTATATTATAATCTAAGCACACTCTATGCTTACTACATCTGCGCGCATGGCATGCACATTCTTTGTAGGCTTGATCACTGGTGACTATGACCAATTATTCCCGCCACCAGATGAGCCAGCCAGTGAAACAGAAGATAATGAATGGGAAAATAAAGCAGATAGAACAACATCCGTTAAGTTCCCCGATGACGTTAAGGCTGAACCCGATACAAATGTAAGTTTCTTCTAAATTATCTACATTCGAAGAAATATATCAACATAATATATTATAGTGTATTGTAGTGTATTCTTTGGTGTATTTTGGGTTGAGGGAGGGGTGTACTTTTTCCTCCAAAAATATTCTCATAGTTTAATCACAAAGTCATATAGTAAGCTTTGTTCCCCCACAATAATTATCTATTGGTTAATGTCTATTAACTATAGCTAAAATCAGATTAAAGATTTACAGATATATATTAATACATTTTCAAAGCAGCATTAAAATATTTGATCATTTTGTCAACATTATATCATGTAACCCCTTGTAAATATGCCATTGTGTGTTAATAATAAGTTATAATTGTAGTTCTGTAAATTTACAGAACTCACATAACTAGTAATACCTATAACAATTTTATATTATAATAATCAATAAATATTTGATTTCTTCTCATTTTCACAAGTTTGTGTTAGCAAAATCAGCAGTGAAATGAATGTTAAGAAATATTTTTATAATTTAGTACTATAATTGGATTTTCTGTACCCATTCGTAACTAGTTTAATGAAGATATTAAATTATTCTTAATACAATGGTCAATAATCAATATTCACTGCTAAAATTTCAGGGGGATTCCGGACCCCTGGACCTCCTCTGAGAAACTATCCCATAACTGAGAGGGGGTCTCGGTTATGGCTTAAGAAATATGTATTATTGTTGTTTATAATATATTTTGAGTAATTATTTTGCACTTATTTTATATACTAAATTCTGAAACAACAATGTTTAATAAATACTGGTTTTATAGATTTGCTAAAATTATGATAATGATTAATAGTTGTATTAACTTAAAATCCACAGATAAAGTATTTAACTTGACATTTGGCCAGTTTCAGCTTTCGTCTGTAGCCTATATTGTTCAAATATTAAGTGCTGTTGAAAATATTTTTTTATGATTTTAATGTATAAATAATAAAATCATAAAAATATTTATTCTATTAAATCAACGTTTGTACTTAATTATTAATTAAAAAAAAAAGCAATCTAATTTAATATTAAGGTTCATTAAGTACAATTAGAAATAACTTTTACCTCCCTTATATTTTAAAACTCATTAATTAATCAGTAAATATTTATTATTAAAATGGCAACCGCAACAAATTTAAAGTATAAATGTGTTATTTATTTTTAGATTATTCTCATCTGCTCTAATTGAAATTGCATTTCTTCTGTTATTTATATTATGATCATCATATAAGCTAAAATTCCTAAGAATGTTATTTTAAATAAGTTGCATATAGTATGAATTGGTTAATTAACTTCTATTCATTGATAAATGACCTTGTCCCACCCTCATTAAATAAAAAAAATATATGTTCACCTCTGGTAATTCAGTGTTCTAACTATAATACATTTGTTATTTTCAGACATCATTTGTACGACACAACACACCTCATCCTAGAGAGCTGAAAGCTAAAGCAACAAAGCTGTTTGGTAAGACTAAAAGTAATGATAACAGTTTAACTGACAGTCAAAAAGGAGACGATTCTATAGTAAGAAAATATATTCAATTATTGAATGTTTAAAATCAATGTTATATAAATATGATGATCAGCAGGAGAAAAACAATGGACATGAAGTTCTAAATGACAAACATTCAGAAGAAGTAGAATCAATTGCTGAAGAAAATAATATTTTAGAAGAAGAAACAAATGAGGTACACTATTATTATATTCAAAATTTTTCTTTTCTGAAACTAAAAAATGTCTAAAAATTAATTTTATAATTTATTATTTTTATAAAGTTATCCTTTTTTATTTGCATAAAAAAAGATTTTTAAATGTACTTAAACATTGGTTCATACTCATATTTTGAAATAAATTATTAATACACTTAATTTACTTAAATTTAAATTATTTATTATTACTGCTTAACCAATTTTTTCCTTATTTTTTTTCTTTACATTTTAAAGGAAAAGAGTGTAGTTTTCCATCCATCTTCCAATTTTGATGCTGATATTCAAAATAGGCCATTGAAATTACATAGAAGAGATACACCACATCATTTGAAAAATAAAAGAATCACTATAGATGCCAATTTAATCGAACAACAGGTATAATTCTTTAGAAAATTTTAGTTTTATAATAAAACAAAATTTTGAAAGATTACTATTAATGTTATCATTTTATTTAAACAAGTCAATTGTTCTTGAGTGTATTTGTTTTTTTTTTATTATTATTGTCATAGGAAGCACAGTTGAATAGTAATGAAAACGAAAACATGTTAAATTCCTTATCTGAAGATAAAAGTGCTGTATTATTTCCCACTCCACCAGAGTCATTAGTAGATCATACTACTCTTGGTAAATATACTGTTTTGTGTTTTTGTTCATTATAAATATACTTTTATAAAATGAAATCGATATTTATGTCAACCATTAAACCCTTACCAAATAGCAGAAAAAGAATGTATCCTAAACGTGTTAGAATAATGACTTATAAAAAATTTGGTCTGTTATTAAATATTTTTATGTGTGTATTTATTTTCATATATTACAATATGTTTTATTAGTTGATTTTTTATTACAGACGGTGAAATGATTGGAAAAGAAGAACTATTTGAAGTTAGAATTGAAAGAACATCTGCTGGTTTAGGGTTATCAATTGCTGGTGGTCGAAATTCAACACCCTTTAAAGGAAATGATGAAGGCATTTTTGTATCCAGGCTTACACCTGATGGACCTGCTGAACTAGCTGGACTTAGAGTAAACATTTAAACTAATTTAAACCATTTAATTTATCCGTAACATTTTCATTTAATTTTCATGTTAAGGTCGGAGACAAAGTTCTCACAGCTAATGGTCACTCTTTAGTGGATGTTGATCATTATACGTCTGTAGAAGTTTTGCGTTCTTGTGGGTCAGTTTTAGTTCTTCAAATACTAAGAGAAATTAACCCACAGCCAAAAGATTGGGCTATACATATCCCAGGTGATTCAGCGTCATCCAGTTTAAGTAATAGTCGAGCAGCTAGTGTAATCTCACATCATAATAATTATGAGCATACTAATGGCCATACTCTAGATAGGGTAATTTGATTATTTTAATTTAATTTTGATTTCAAAAATCATTTTAATTATTGATTGATTTTTATTTCTCAAGAATCGAAAAACTCCTGAACCATTAAAAGAATTGGATTCAACCAAAAAACAATTAGTGTATACGACATTAATCAGAGATCAAAATGGTCTTGGCTTCAGCATTGCTGGTGGAAAAGGATGTACTCCTTTTAAGGAAAATACAGAGGTAGTAAACATTTTATCAGTCATATGTTATGTGGTCATGTATTCTCATAAATTGATATTACTTGCAGGCAATTTTCATTTCAAGAATAACAGAGGGTGGTGCTGCTGAAAAAGATGGAAAATTGCAAGTTGGCGATCAAGTTATTTCGGTATATAAGATATTAAATTTATGTTTTCTTATTAGTATTATTTGTATCTATTTGAATTATTTTATATGTTTAATATAGATAAATGGTATTGATGTAGCTGGTGCTCGTCATGATCAAGCTGTATCAATGTTAACTGGGTTAGAACGCTTTGTGCGTCTTGTATGTGAACGAATAGTTGATACCCGTAACTCTGATTCAGAATCTCACAATTCTGTTTCACCAAGTATTGCATCCACCAAATCACGTTCATACATGTCTCCAAAAACTCCTCCTCCAGCTCCACCACAAACCCCACCAAAACCTGCACCAAGAAAATTAGTTTCTCAGTCTTCATCAATCAGTTCAGATTCTGAAAGCGTACAAGTAAATTTATTTTTCTATTAATATAGTAGAGCTTAGTTCTAAATTGACACACAAACTTTGTTATGGATTTTTGCACATGTTTTTCAATCTAAATGTTTATCTATTGACTAATAAAACATTTATTCGGGTACCTTGTTTCGCTATTATAATAGCCTAAGCCGTTGACCAATGAAGATTTTGAAGCTATGATCCCTCAACGGTTTCAAAAGAACATTAGGAATACAATTGAAGAACAACCAGTAGCTGTAGTTACTACGTTAACTATCAAAAAACCTGGCAATTTGAATGGAATAGAGTTCAAGGAAAGTCCAACTACTTTAGGTCGTGTCACTGAAACTATAACCAAAAGTACATTTACTGAAACAGTGGTGACTAGGGTGACAGATAACACTTTGGCTAATTCTGTCATTATAGAGGTAAGTAAATTAATAATGAACTTTTACCATTATTATTGATTAAGTATACAATTTGGTGGTGGTGTTTATAATTTTACTTATTATTGCTATACAATTTATAAACAAATTAAGGCATGATAAATTATTGATATAACAAACATGCATGAAGTGAATATGTATGTATGTTGTGTGTGTGTGTGTGCGTGTGGTTTAAAAATAATGTTCATTACATTATTAATTTAATAAATATTATCAAATTGCTTGCACATACAATTATTTTCTGAATTATTGTTTTATTTTTTAAAACATTTTTAGCATATCATTATATAATTTAATAAAGGTATGGTTTCGTTTTTGCAGTCGACTGCAAAATACTGGTGCTTGGATCAGTTGCTGTAGTTGACTGCACACAACAATCAATACCATATGAATTGCAGCAGCTGCATACAACCATTGCTACAGTCAACTGCAGAAATTAAATCATATCTTTACTCATACTTTGCTATTAATCAATTAAATAAATATTAAACAAATCAATTTTATACCTGAGTATAAAATTCTGATATGAAATAATTGTATATTTTTGTTTTGACACACAAACATGAGTTTATTTAACTTTTTATTTTACTTAATCACTAAAACTGCATGAACTATTTCCACTCTATTCTTAGCAATTTTTCAATTACTTGGAGTATTATTATGATAACTTTTACTTCTGCTTTTTTTCTTTATTATTTGCTTTTTTAATTAATTTTTTTATATAAAATACCTTGAATTCATAAACAAGTATAATTTATAAGCTTTAAAAATGTAAAAATACAAATCTTACTTAAATTTTTAAAGAAAATATTTGATCGAATACTTTGAGCATGCTTTTTATATAAATTTTAAATAAAATACTTTAATTTTTTTTCTAAATATGACACTTTAAAGTAGAAATTATTTTAATTGTTCATTTAAGATATAATTTATCATACACTACTTTATATTTATTTATTATTGTATCATATTTCTTACAAGAAAACATAACAATTCTGCTGTTAAAACTAATTGCTTATCAAAGTATACACTCCATCTTGAGTCTATATGTATTTAATATATATGATTTTTTTTTCATCAAAATTAAATCACTGAATTATATTTTAGATATAGGCTCTGGATAATGATGATTCATTTTGTAATTAGTTTTGATTTCTTTAATTCAATATTGTCTGCAAATTTTAATACTTCTCTTAAACTTGGAATAATTTTTGCAAATGCTCAGTCATTTTTGAGAAAATCAAAAATAAATAATCTTTAAAAGTATTATGATAAATTTTGTTACTAAAAAATAGCATTATTATTCAATATAATTTTACATTTTAATTACATTTTCTCAATTATCATGTACTGTACTTCTTAAATATTATATGAAAATCTCATAAAATGATACAAACATATTATGTACCTTTAGATGTTAAACACTATCTTCACTATCTGAGTATGTATACTTTTATTTTAGTACCATAAAACATAATTTATATTTTTCTTATTTTTATATTATATGCAAATGGACTGAAATTAGTATTATTTTCTCTACAGTTGAGATTATTGGAATCTTTGTTAAACTATTAACTTGATTGTTTGAAAGAAATTGTTTTTATTGCATGATTTTTATTTATAGAGCTTATTCTCAAAATACTGTATTTTGAAAAACGCTTCGCTTCCTTATTTAATTTAAATATTTATCATATATTTTGATCACAAATATGACAGCACGGTAAGGGTTATAAAGAAGAATCCAAGTAGGTATAAATTCACGTAGATTTGCAAATGTACCTATGTGTTACTTAATATATATTGTAAACAAATGTTTGTGTGTCAATTTACCAAAACATAGTATTTCTAAATGGTCTAGATAAATGTTTATAATTGAATGGTTATATATTTTGTAATTTTCTGTTTATTTATTAGACTGTCACTTTAGTGAAAGAAGGCGGTTCTTGGGGCTTCAGTATTATTGGAGGGACAGATCATCCATGTATTCCATTTGGAATACAAGAACATGGAATATTCATCTCTCATGTAAATACTCGTAAAATTGTTTATGATGTCTTATTATATTTTTGTTATTGTTTTTTTTATCTTATAAATGTATAAATGATAATTATAGATTGTTCGTAATGGTATTGCTGAAAGTTCAGGAAAATTACGTATGGGCGACCGTTTATTAAATGTAAATGATGAAGATGTTACAAAAATGACACATCAGGATGCTGTGTTAACTCTTTTGAAGCCCACTGAAGAAATTACTCTAACAATTCAACATGACCCTCTTCCAGATAACTTCCAAGTACTAAATAATAATTCAAATTATTCCTTAAATAGGTCTCTTTAATTTAAGTTTTTAAAATATTTCGCAGAGAATACTTTTTGTATTAAATTATTTATTCTTAAACTTTTTATAAACAATTTGTAATTATATAATTATTAATTAATATAAATAAACTTTTATATATTATTAGGAACTGACTATTGTACGAGAAGCAACTGAAAAACTTGGTATGCATATCAAAGGTGGTCTTCGTGGGCATCGAGGAAATCCACTTGATAAAACTGATGAAGGTGTTTTCATATCAAAAATTAACTCAGGTGGTGCAGCCAAAAGGGATGGACGGTTAAAGGTAACATTTTATATTAATTATTATCTATGTCTTGGTTTTTAATTAATAATATAAAATATTATTATGTTTAGGTCGGTCTGCGTCTGTTAGAAGTAAATGATGTATCTCTGTTGGGCGTGACTCACCAAGAAGCCGTGAATTGCTTACGCACTGCTGGTCAACAAATACACATGATTGTTTGTAAAGGATATGATAAGGCAGAAGTTGAAAGGCTGGTCAATGAAGGCAAACTCAGACGTGACAGTAGATCAATATCTCAGAGTGTTTCTAGTTTAGATAGAGATGATGAAGATTCTGAAGTATTTAAACAAGAAATGGAAATAAAAAAAGAGTTGGCTGAATGGGAAAATCAAGAAAAATTACTAAAAGAAGAATTAGAAAATATGGAATTAGATGAAATTAAAGAGAAATCAACCCAAGAAAAAGTAATTATTTATTATTACTAGGTCCACTTTTTAATATTAATACAATTGTCTTACTTGTCATTTTCTAGGTTTTAGATGTTGTTAGAGCTGCTGAAATGTTAACTCTCAACTCATCAGATCCAAACCCTGTTAAACCTAAATCACCAGGTGGCCCAAAATCAGGTGATATACAAAAAACTACCACTATCGTAATGAGTAAACATACTTTAGCCCCTCAAGCTGATCAAGTAAGTAAATCATTGTGCTTAATATTAAACATTTATAAAATACATTTGATGCTGTCATGTGCTTTGGTAGATTTTTTTGTGGTGTGAAGATACCGCTTTTAAATAATAGTTTATTTCAATTGCGTAGCATGTGCTTATTTTGGCTGCTATATATTATTTTTTATTCAGTATAGAAAATCTATGAAATACATACAAAAAATGTGCATTTGTTTGTGTACTAAAAATTATATGTAAGTCTGTTCTGTTGAATTCTTGATTTTCAAGAAGCATTGAAATAATATTAATTAAATTTAAATATTATTGTTGTGAGAACATAGAATGTTAAGTTAATTTTTTTATAATTTACTTTTAGAAGCACTGCTGCTGTCTACAAATTATACATTTTTTTTTATCTTTTTATTTTATTATTTTTTTTTTTTCGCATAAAGGTTTTACATAATTGCATACCATCATTTTACAACATATTCTGTGATTTAGGTTCTTGAACTTTTAAATTTAACTGTCTAATTTTTATCAAATGTATACCATAATTAATTTAATTTAAAAATTTGAACTAAACAAAAATATATATTCCTTCCTTGTTCATTGAGAATCTAATAATATTATAGTTTTAATTCTATTATGAGTTCATAAATTGTAACAGTTATCAAAATGCATTAAAAGAAAATATGATACAAGTTTGAACTAATAGTGTAAATAATTTTTTAAATTATATTATCAATTGCTTAGCTTTATATTTTTAATTAGTCTTCTAAGTTGTATAAATATTAAATTATAATAATTTTATATGAATTCATATTATGTAAGTACAAATAAAAATTTAAGTATTAACTATACAATGTGATTATTTATTGGCCAATCAATATTTTTGTTAAGTATAAAGATAAGAAAAAAGAATACATTTTTACACATTAATTTTAAATTTCTTATACTATAATCTTGAATCTTTCATGAATATTAAATCTAATTATTTGATTTTCAATAATCGATATTTATTTATAAAATGTCTAAACAAATATTTTCCTTAGCCAATAATAAAATAATCACCACGTATATGAACATATTTTGTATATTATAGCCTGTATCATATGTATGTATATTAAAGAAGAAATTAAGAATATAATATTACCATTATTATTCTAAATTATTTTAAACACCATCAAAATATACAATTACATATGCATAACAATATATAGATTATAGAACAGTCATTTTTAGATCTAAATTTCAGTTGAATTATGACTTTGAATAATCACAGGCATTTAAAGATCAAGTGAAATCCCTAGCTGACATTAATTTTTGTTAACCTATTCTCCTAATATACCATAAGTAATTTTTAATTTGAAAAATTCTCAAACTTAAATCACAGTCTACGTACAAATCAAAATTTTAATTGTAAAATTCTAATTTTAATATTAATTTACTATTAAATATTCTCCTGAATATTTATTAGTAAATTTTATTTAATTATAATTAAATGTAATTGTAATATATAAGTTGGTATTTTAATTTGTTATTAAGGGAGATATATTTTACCATTCTACATTTTTGTAAGATAAAATTATTCAATTTCAGAAAATGCTTTTTAAATTGTATTATATTATAAAATTATTTTGCATGATTATTATACATAATACAATATATATATAATATTTAATTTTAGTCTAAAGTTTCCTAGTTTGACTCGATCTTAAGAAACTAAATTCTCTATTTAAACATACAATTTATATTTTATATAAATTTATGTAATTTAATTTAAATTACATTTTTAAAAATAAACATACATTTCTTTTTATACACTTAGATATAGGTAAATTATATAGTTACTACTTTTACTGTGATTTATGAATTATATTTCTATATTGAATAATATTTGTTTGTGTATGATTTTATACTACATACAAAATTTGTAGCCAATTTATAATAAAATTTAAGATCGAGAAAACTCTTAAGTTATTAATTAATAAACATGTTGATTTCTTAATATTATATTTACATTTGTTATTTTCAGTGTGTCATTAATTCTGTGACTGGATTATAACATCGCAAACATAATACAGGGACATATTATCTCAATTTATCCCATTATATTTCTAAGCTAGTTCAAATTTGTACAAATTAAACTATTAAATAATATTTACTCTGTTTTTTTTCTCTTGTTCTTAATTTTTAAGCATTTTGTGATCGCATTTCATCAAGTATTATTGACTAAAAGAAATTTTCTTGTACTATTTTTAAGATTATTATAAGATTTAAGTATAAATATAAAATACTTAATAGTATACTTTATGAACCAATACCAAGTGAGTAATTCCATTCATATAAATAATAATTGATTTTATGACATCGAGCGGACCATAACATTTTTAATTTAGTTCATATTAATTTAATTATTTTTTGAACTAACATACTTTTGTATTGTATATTATTATAATTTTTAATCCTTAAATTATTTTTCATTTTTTTATATACATAAATAATTTGTTTTTAATCTTCAAGTTGTATACCTCTATACCCCACCCTAAATTAAATCTCCATGATTACCCATAAATTATTTTAACATTGTATTTAAAATAAAATACATTTTTGTGTAATTTTATAGCATATTATATTATATTTAATAATATAGTAATATACCAGCTATAAAATAAGCACATACTACTGGATCTTTTTATGTTCATATTTTCATCATTATTATTCAGCATGTGTATAACATAAAACCAAATTTAAGTGGTGTAAATATGTATTGTCATGGTAACAATAAATCATTTACACCACTGATTAAAAAAAAAAAATAATGCAGCCAAAATAAATTAACATTGCTATTATTTTTTGCATGAACATTAACAGGTAGTTATTCAGAAACGACCTAACACGTCTCCTAAACCACCCTCGTCCAAACCTTCCCGTCCATCAAAACATATACATTTCCAAGATGTTCCTAGTACCAACTCTCCTCCTCTACGAACAGTCGTTGTGGAACGACCAAAACCTACTCGAGTAGAAATGATGCCTTATGTTACCAAAGTCAATACATTGCCAGCTGATCAGTTTTGTGTGCCAGACTTCACAGATGTTGAAAGTAGTTCATCCTTGGAGACTACACAATCCCTAGAACCACCTCCTGTAAACTATTCCACACATCCGTCCACTCCTCATTGGTTGGAAATATATAATGATACCCCGTCGCTTTTGACCTATTACAATGCGGTTAATAATTCCTGTAAGGTACGATCTTCTTTATACTGTGTTGAAATTATTTATCTATTTTTCATACTTTTTAGTTTACAGTAGCAGTAACTTAAGCTTTTAGAATAATTTGAAAATCTGTATTTATCATAGTTTAATATTTACATATATTTATATTAAGTTAATGGGAAACATGTAATGAATATAAAAACAATTTTGATCATATTTGGAAATTTTTAGCAAAATTCTGGTACAAAAGCTTCAGTTAGTGATAAAATGAAATTTTTTGAAAAAGCCATGGAAGAGCATCATAATCCAAGTCCAAAACCCGGTCAGTAAATTTAATTTTATTGATTTAATTAATAATTAATGTTATACATACTGTTTGTATTCTAGAAAGGGTATTTAGCTTCCTAAGCAAGGATGAAGTAGAAAAAATGAAACAAGAAGAAGGTAATAAATTTAACAAAAAAAATATTTTTCAAATTAAAATATTGTAAATAATTTGTAGAGCAAAAAATGGGTACATTAATGAAGCAAAGGTTAATAAATCAACAAGAAAAATTTGTGGAAGAAGACGATTATTATGATGATGAAGATGACCTTGATGGCGGTAGTTTGATTTTTGAAAACACACAGTAAGCTAAATTACTATTATTTATTTAAAAAAAAAAAATTATTAAGTTAAACAAATGTTTTTAGGAGCATTGAATCACCAAAAAAAACCAATGAGAATGTGTGTGTACGAACATTTAAAGCTGAAAAGAGAATGAAAGAAAGACTAAGTCAAGAGGTAAATATTAATTTCAAAAAATATGTTCAGTCCATGTTATAAATCATTATTTTTAGGGAATTGTATCAAACGAAAATAGTAAAGAGCTTTCTCCTTCGGAACAACGTGCACTTAATGCCGAAAAAAAAGCTGCATGGCGACAAGCCAGATTGAAGTCCTTAGAACAGGTAATAAAATATATTGTAATAAAACCCGAATAAGCCAAGCAAGTTACCGAGGAAAACTGTGGGTCTGACAAAATTTGGGCTGACAATGTAATAATGAGAAAGAATTTTGGAAGAATCTCCTTCACATTTTACAGAATTTCCTTATTTATATTTTTCATATTTATTTATTCTTATCTAACGGGCTAATCCCTATACAGCAGTTTAAACATAATACACACAATTTAATAATTAATACTTAAATGAGGCTATGGAGAGTCGATTAAAATCTTATAACTCAGTGGGCCGGTACCTTGCCTATCCAACACAGATTGTAATATTGAGTATTAAAGTACTTAAATTATAAAATTTTATTATCAGGATGCATTACAAGCACAAATAGTAATTAAAGAATTGAGTGAGATAAGTGAGAATAAATCAACTATTGATGCTGTCAGTGAAGAAATATCAGGCACACAACCAAAAGAATGCATAGAAAACAAAACAGTGGAGGTAATTTAATATTAATTCAAAAATTAAGTTTATGACATAATTAGTTAAGTGATAACTCATCTCATTGCTTTGTAATTTTATCTAACACTAAGCATCATGATTTATAAGGGGGAAAGGAATTGATCTGTTATTTGTTTTTTTTTTTTTTTTGTTTTTTTTTATACATAATATAATAACCACTTTTGTTTTTATGCCTTAGTTATTATTAACTGCTGATTTACTAGTTAATTTTACTTAAAGTTTTAACTGAAAATACCATTGACTATTTCTATTAGTTAATTTATTATTTTTAATTGATTGATTTGTTAATTCATAATGTTTTTTTATTTGTTGATTCAAATAAATAATTGTTACTACTCGGCATGTATTATGTGTGTTCATATACATAATAAAAAATAATAAACTTAATATACATACATTATATTAATATAAAAACTAATTGGCCTTTGGTGGCGGCTAATTAGTGCTTGCGGCCAACCAGCGAAGACTTTCCCCGCCTACGCCTACGCGAGTCCCCCGTCCAGACTAAAGTGTCGGAACGTGAGACAATCGTCGGCGAGAGCGTGTCCCTACGGACCGAGCAGTATGTTGACCACATATCCGGTCAGCTGAAAGTCAGGACCGTCGAGATAATTGAAAAAGTCATTGAGAAAGAGGTATCTACTACCATACAATCAAATACCTCCTTTCTGAATTTCGCACCAATTTTCCCAAACACAATTGAATTTTAATTTTAATAATATTAATTAATTATCGCATGCTGCATGGCTGACATTAATAAAAGTAAATACAAAACTTCTCTTTAACATTTAAAGTCAACCTCTTCGTTCACACAGTATTTATGCATGTAAGTAGTAGAATCGTTTAAAGAAAAAATGTTATTAATTTGAACCATACATATATAATGTATAATTTGTATTATGTAAATATTATACGATTTATTAGTAGAAGACTAGACAATGTTGTTATCCCACAGTAATGTATTATTCCAACAATATTATAGCTTATTAATGTCCCATCAATATCACCTAATTCTGTGTGTAATTAAGGTGGAAACGACCAAAGAAAAAATTGTGTCACTCGAGTTAAGTACTCCCGAAGCTGAAATCCCAGACACCCCAATTGAAGAAACTGCCGAAGACGAAGAAGTGTCAGAAAAAAAACCGTCCACCAATATATCTGGCAAGAAGAGACGCCGAAAACGTACCAAGTCTACAGATAAACAAACATCGTAGTAATAATTATAAACAAAAACCATTAGCAGCTCATGTTTAATTATAATATGAATTTACTATTAATTGAATATATCATCCTTCATTCCTACATATTTTATAGTATTACTAGGAGTAACAAATTGTGATCACTATTATTATTATTATTATTATTATTATTATTATTAAATAATAGTATAGTATACATTAAAATATATATATATATATATATAATATAATACATATATAATATGTATATATATTTATTTATTTGTCATTTTAATATTATATCCTGATATTTAAACCACCTGCATTTCATTATGGACCAATTTTTTTACATTTTATTACTATTTTAACTTGATATTAGTGACGAGATTTCGAGTTTGTTTTTACTAAAGCTGTTGTTGTTACGCTTTTCGTCCTTCGTCACAAATCATTTAAAATTATCATTTGTACTAAAAGCAAAACACTTATATATTTTTTTATGTAATATTTACGAACGAGAAAATAAGATAATAACTATAGTATTTGTAACTCATAGGGAACCAAATCTATGATGAACCATTATTATTATTATATTATAAAAATATTTGTAATAGATGGACCTAATCATTTTGTAATTACTATAAATTAAATTATAATAATTGAACAATATCAATCGAATATGTTATTTTTTTTATGTCTAATTGATTATCCATAATATTGATATAAAAGCAATTTACTCGTTTGATTTATAACTGGTAAATATTTCAAAGGTAATTTTCAAAGACGTTTACGTCATTTAACACTTTTGGTAAATTTGACTGGTAATTGAATTTAAAACACATATTGTCAACATTATTCATCAAACAATTTCCTTCTTGTCGGAAATTAGAGTACGTTAACGGTAACGGTTGTGTAAGTTATCATGAATCCGACAATGAAACGCCACTAAGTATGCGTGTGGAGTGTTTTTATGGAAAAAATGTGACAAAATCGTAAGCCAAATCAAAGAACAAAAAATCCAAGTTGCAATAAGGTAACTAAATAATCAGGTGCGACTTATATGACATAAAATGCATAAACCTATGCAATTCAGGAAGGCATTAGGGGCGATGATTCCTGGGTGAGTTTGTTTTATTCGAAAACCTATTTCGGTAAAAACGACGATGAGTTGGGCAAGTCAGTCGTTTGATAATTGTAATATATGGCGAAAGTACTAAGATAATAATGACAATTTAAACTAAAAGCATTGATTCTATAATAGATTATATTATATAAAAGTGTAATTTCAGAAAAAATTATTTTTTCATTTATGCAACGCCATCTGTCGGCAGTTTGTAAAAACATAATTTTAGTAGCCGAAAACCCCTATACCGTGGTAATACGTCATCACATCACGCGCTGAGGATATAACTGGATACCGCGGTCACGGTCGTCCGTTCAGAGGTCGTTTAAAAAAACGACCGTTAAAAAACAAATCACTTTCCATGAATTCGTGAATAATTCTCATTGGCTTGTTCGTTTCAACCGTTCTAACGGCCGACGACGTGGGGATTTCCTTTCCGTTGTCCCTTCGGCCTTCAGTCTTCGTCGGTTCGCGAGTATGTGGTGGGCTCCTCCGAACGGGTCCGTGTTTCGAGATTTTTATGCCGACCGCCATAGTCTCGTCTCACGGTTTCTACAATTCCTTTTTAATCGCACGTCTCACGGCGGTCGCAACCAAATTATTTCGTCGCCAAAATACTACCGTACCATCGATATTCGGTGTTTAGCGTATTTTTCGTATCGTTTCGCCGCCGCCGTCGCGTCCGGTGCGCGCGATCCATTACGCGAGTGTAATGGCCGTCGCCTTCGGATTTTTAACGATTCCGTCGAGGCTCGGACGACGTCTAATACAAGCCGGTAAAGGCTTCGAGTGTGCGTTTTTTGACGTCGTCGTCGTTTCGTATCGTATCGCCGCCGCCGTCGCGTCCGGTGCGCGCGATCCATTACGCGAGTGTAATGGCCGTCGCCTTCGGATTTTTAACGATTCCGTCGAGGCTCGGACGACGTCTAATCTGAGCCGGTAAAGGCTTCGAGTGTGCGTTTTTGACGTCGTCGTCGTTTCGTATCGTATTCGCCGTGGTCGGTGCGATCGCCGCCATTTGTACTATCGACATTCGGTGTTGAGCGTATTTTTCGCCTCGGTCGCGTTCGCGGTGTGCCGTTCGCCGAAACAGTTTGTACATTTTACCGTCCGCCATTTTGTTTTTGGTGTTCCGCGAGTCACGGCCATGGCTCGGATGGTAAAAATATAACACTTTTTTTTTTCGTTTCGATTTGTGCGTGTAAAGAATTCGCGATCGCTTAAAGCGGGCCGTCCACAATATGGGTGCATCACATTCGTTCATTATTGTATTGCGATGCCGTCACAAAGAAACCTTTATTCGAGGTAAGGTTTATTATTATAGTAATAATATGATTCATTTGTATATTATTTATTATTCCGATTGTGTCGAACAGCCGACTTATTTATGTCTCGGTCATACTGTCGAGGCAACATATTATTATTATTATTATTATTTAAGTACATGATTATTGAAATTATTAGTTTATTACTGAATAATTACTATTCTTTTTATCTATTATTGAAACATTATTATCATGATATTTACTATATTGTATTATCCGTGTGTAACGTTATATTGTAAACGAAAAAAATAGTAACGGTTTTATTTATTTTTTTAATTTTAATACGCGCGTATACTCACTGGCAGTCTGGCACAACTAGGCTAAATTGGGCCCTAGTCTCGCTTTGAAGAAAGGGCCCTATAAATTTTGTTTTTTACAATAATATACATTTAATAATGAAATTCAACTTGGAAAAGTGTCCATTCATAAACTATTAAGTAGCAAATCTAGTCCTTTTCAGGTGAAAAACAATATCTGGTCTATAAGGTGTCTTTATGATAAAATACATCTTTTAATAATATGATTGCTCTTAATATTTTCTTCGAAATGTATTCTGTCGGTAGAATAATTATTATGTATATTAAAACCTAATAATAAGAAGTAAAAAATAATTAATCACCAATATATAGGTACTTATATATTAAAATAGATACATTGATTTGTAAAAGGTCTTAGTAAAAAGTTTGGTTTGTGACGAGTCTCAAAGCTATAGACTGGAAGGCTTGCAATGGTCTGATGTTAGATGGTTTGGTGGGTCCCCATATTTGAATCCCGCATGACAAGGTGGTCTAATTAAACTTTTGTAGAAGAGCATTTTATTTGCTAGGCAGATTTTTGATTTAAGAATGAGACTGAGTACAATGAGTACATGGAGTCGGAGGGTTGCTTGTTTGAGTTTTAATTATTTATATTCTCATACAAAAAAAAATTTTTACACAAATATGATTAGCTATTTATCAATTAACAACTATATTAAAAAACAAATTACTTTGGCTGATGTATTAAAATATTATCATTATTATTAGAATTTCACACATTGGTTCAGGAAAAATATATGTGCCAAATTACACTCTACCGCCCTCCAAATGATACTCCTACATTCGGGGTATGCAGTGGTGAACCCTGTGACCCTCCTGCTTACACCTATGGACTTTAAACTCAGAAATTATACCACTATCATAATAGTGTTATGACATTAAACAATTGCCATTTAAAATAATGATTTAGTATTGATTTTATGATATTAAGTGTATAAATTATGAATAAAATAATAAAACACATAGCTTAAAAATGTATATAGACCATTTTAATATTAAAATTTTTTACATTGAAAAAATACTTTCAAAAGGAACATTCTTGTGAATATTATAAATATATTATATAGTTGATGATTTCAAAAAACTTTAATCTAGATTAATTAAATTAGAACTATAACTTTCTCTCCTTCTTCTTGCCTGAAACATTAAAATTGAAAACTTATGAAATAATAATTGTAGAATTTAAGAGAAGTTAATTATCAAAATAGGCTTTATAGTCCAGTATTAAAATGTATAAATAATGTTTTTAATAGATAAATAATAACAAAAGATTTTTAATTAATTAAAAATAGATTATGTTGATATGTGAAAACATAATCTACACAGATACCACGTTTTTAAAAATAAAATTTAACTTAATACTCGCATAAATCAATACAAAAAGAGTAAAATACAAAAGTATTTTATACAGTACAATATTAACCAAAAAATTCGAAACTAAAAAAATTTTATGAAAAAAAAAAATTATTATAACTATGACGATTAGAAAATAAACTAAAATAATACATTGTTTAAGATAACTAAATAAATTTTGTTTAATAAAACTGTTAAAAAAGTTAATTTTTATGTAATTTTATCAAATTAAATATAAATAATAAAAAATGTTATTACTAAATAGAATAAATTACCAATGGAATATAGTAGAATAGTTTTCGTATTTCTTTCAGTAACTTCCATCGGACCAACCATATCAATATCATTAACAATAGAACAGTTAGTATAATTCCTAAAAAGAAATGATAACACAAGAAATTAAAAATTATTTAATTAATATTTTAAACACAAAAAGAAAAATTAAAACAATTTTTTTTTTTTTTTAAGATATCAATTTAAATTGAGTAATCATTACCTGAGTGGAATGCAATACCAGACAGGGCAGATACTTTTTTTTTCAAAGGCAGTATATCAGTGAAATTACTATTGTCAGTTATCCCTAAATAAATTTTATTTTATATAATAAAAATAGATTTCTGAATCATTCATCAACATACCTCGCATTTGTTGTGAAGAT
The DNA here is from genome assembly GCA_948098885.1 of Drepanosiphum platanoidis. Classification (NCBI taxonomy): domain Eukaryota; kingdom Metazoa; phylum Arthropoda; class Insecta; order Hemiptera; family Aphididae; genus Drepanosiphum; species Drepanosiphum platanoidis. Next base: position 4,821,594 of record OX402532.1, read on the forward strand.
GAATTATTATCTTCTTCTTCCTTATATATATTAGATTCTTCAGTTAGTTCTTTAAATAATGGGACTGATTCATCTGAATAAGTTTCATTCAGTTTATGATTCTGAATATCTGTAGAAAATTCGTTTTCAATAGCACTGGTAGTTGTAATTATTGATGTAGTTGAAATATCTGCTAATGAATCATTTTTACAAATTTCCTCATTTGTGTGATCAGTATAGTCCATACAACATAATTTTTCGGAATAAATGTTAATAATAATTTCATCCTGAAAAATGTTTAATTTAAATTGATGTACATTTAAAATAAAATACTAATGATTTCTCAAATCTATCAAGCTAGCCAAAAACTTTAATTTAGTCCAAGTATTTTGTAAAAACGAACAATTGTTATTAGTAATCAATTATATTACACAATTATTACACAATTATTACACAATTAGTACATTAATTTCAATTTCAAAAATGTAAATTCATATATTGTGTACAACAAAACTTACACCATTTAGTACAATTTTAGGCCCTGCTAAATCGTCAACTGATCTGGAGCATTTTATTATGATTTTCAAAGCTAAAATATAAATTGTTAGAATATTACAAATGAATTACAATTATAAGTAAAATCATTATACAATATACAAATAAGCCATTCTATTGTTTAATACAGCAACAAAAAATACATCCAAAAGAGATAAATGTAAAGAAGGTGGTATGCCTTGTTCCTACATTATTCTTCTTGAAAATGAATTTTGTTAATTGCCATATTAAGTAAAATGACCTATCTGTTTAATGTTTATTATAAAATATTAAAATCTATATCTAAGTAGGTATACCATAGTTTGAACTACCTACTTGTGCTATTAATATTTTGAACATTAGCTATCAATTGATTTTTATTAACATCATATTGAAAACTCATATTACTAAAATATATAGAACTGTTGACACAAACAAATCCATTGGAAATATGATCACAGACATTTACTTCAAACGACGTATTTGTTGAGTTATCTAAAAACTGAAATACAAAAAGGGTACTAATACTATTAACTTATTATTATTTTTTTATTATCAAGTATATGAACTTTAATATAAATTTATACTAAAAAACGTATACCCAATACTATTAATTTATGAAATTATTAAAATAGAACTTACTTTAGTAGTATAAAAGATATTTTTCATATCGATATTTTTATTGTTAGAAAAATCTTTTCTATAGCCTATTATGGATACTTCACGAGTACACCCATTAAATTCAAACAATTTTTTCGGACATACTTTATTGGTGTTCCATAAAAATTGCAAAACACATTTTCTATTTGTCTTTATAACTATCGGTTTTCCCTGCAGATTATAATGAATAATAATATATAATAACAATGAAACTAAAATGCATTTTTTTTTACTTCAATATCATCACATATTAATTGAATTTTAGTTGAATACTTTCTTCGCATATTCATTTTCATTTCGTCACCACACATGTCACCATTCTTAAAATCTATATTAATTATACCTTCCATGTCAATTGATGGCGGTGTTAATGGATAACCAATGCTCTAAAACAATTTAATAACACGATATCTTAATACTATTAATGATTATAAGAAGATAATACAAATCAATAATTTTATCGTAACTAGTATAAAATTAATTTTTTTTTTTAATTTTTGCACAATTAGACAATTTTTTTAACACGTTTTAATTATAAATCTAGTTATAAAAATAAACACATATTATATAAAAACTTAAACTATTTCTAAATATTGGTTTAAGTTTAATTTTATGTTACTCACATAATTTTTACCATTGATTTCCATAATTCCTCCATTAATGTTTTTTCCAGGCATACACATGTTAATATAATACTTGGGTTGGCCATCATCAGTAACTACATAAGTTCCTTTTAAAGATACTAGATCAAAGTAACTTACTCCACGTGGAAACTGGAATTTCAATATTTAATAAAAATATATAAATAATTTTATGAAAACAAATTAAAAAATTTCAAATTTCTATAAATATCATAAAAAAAGCCAAAACTGTTTGAATTTTACATCATCTCTAAAGAAAAGTACTATTATTAGGTGAACATTTCAAGTCCCTGAGAATTACGATGAAAATAAAAGTTATGGTGTGCCATACATTTTGTCGTTTTTCATCAGTTTTTCACGTACCTACATCTTTTAAACTATTGGGGAATTCAATAAATGACCTCTTCAGAGTACCAACTAGATACAATTTCCTACCCAAAACCAATACTGAAATTGAAAATCGGGCCATATTTTCAGGTACTTTTTATAAAAAAAAAAATAAACACTTATGATAAAATCAATAGATTCCTCGTTTCACTCAGATCTAAATTAAAATTACATTAAAAAGTTAAAGTTTAGAGATAAATAATAAATTAATACATTTATTAGAAAATAAAAAATGAATATATTATACCAGGGGTGGCCAAATCACGGCTCGCGAGCCGCATGCGGCTCTCGTCACAGTCGTATGCGGTTCGCGGTCTTATTTACAAAAACCAAAATATTTTAATTTTTTTTGTATACATTTATAAAAAAAAAAAAATGTTTTTATTGTATTTATTTAAGGCTATAGTATTATATACTTTCGCAATAAGTATCGGTAAAATATTACAAATATAATTATTAAATATTACAAATATTTTACAAAACAAATTGAGGTGTTTACAATAGGACTTAATCAACACAGACTACAGACTATATTAAAAACGATATAATTTCATATTTCGTAATTTGATATGTTTATCGGCTGTTTGCTATCTTTATTACTTTTGTGGTATAAAAGAACACATTAGATAATTTGGCTCTTGATATAATTTTATTAATACATGTGGCTCGTGTGTGTAGTCGCGTACATAGTCATGTTGGCCACCCCTGTATAATACGATCTGTACTAATTTATACAATGGGTAATACATGACAAAATTACATTAAGCTAGAGAAGATTGGAGTTGGATGAGATACAAGTGAAAGGTACTGATTAATATTGCTAAGTTGGTCTTTTAAATTTTAATCCAATGTTTACCATTGCTGAAAAAAAATCTGAGAAAATGAGGATCGGTGGATCAACCATTATTTCTAAATAGTTAAAATTATCTAATTTCATTAAATTAAATTTTAAAATTTTAAGTTTTATGATTTTTATACTTTAAGAAGTATATATAAATTATTTTAATAAACCAAATAATCATGTAATTCAAATATTTTGTTTGTTCATTAGTATTTTTTAACATCAATCAAAATACTCTATAACTTTCCAAGAATAATATTCTAAATTAGATTTACCTCCGTGAACATGTGTATAGGGATGTTGCCATACCCATCATTTTTTTCAATTACTTCTAGTTTTTGACTTTGTTTATGCGAATAAGGACATACTAATGGTGTCTCCCATTTGAATGTAAATTTATGGTTAAATTCATTTATAAAAACTGGACCCTGTATGAAAAAATATAAATAATCCGTATTACTATTTTTTCTAAAAAATATAAATTATTAATATTACAAGAGTCGGATGAGATATACGAGTAAGTGACGGGTAGTTGATACTGGTGAATTTGTTTTTTACATTTGAAATCAAATTATGTACCCTTACTCTCGAAAAAAAAACCATTCTGAGTGAAAGTGGTGGAGTGGATCAGTTAACTAGTTAAATTCAGTTAACTCCATTTAACTAACATAGTTTATTATTATTTAAATATAATAAGCAAATGGGTACAAGGAAAGAATGTTAGTAGTCCATTTTGGTTGATTTGTAGATAATGGTACCGTTTAATATTATACGAGTATTATAGTATACCAGTATACTAGGAGTATTATCGAATGTTGAAATTAATTAAGTGAAAAGTTGGCTGATATTAAAAGTAAAAGATTCAATATATAGCGCAGAAAGATTGTTTTTCAAAGTTTATTTGAATATGAAAACATTTTTAAGAATTGACTTTATTCTTTCCTTTGCACTCTTAAAATTTAAGTCATAATTTACAATTTTATCCTGCAGTTCAAAAATTACAACTTGAAGATATTTTAATACAATCAGTTTTGAAATAAATATTTTTTTTAAATAATCAACAATGAATAACAAACTTAAAATTTTACATCATATGAAAACTAAAATCATACATCATTGATTATAGAATATTAAATAAAAATGTCCACTCTAAGTCCATACTTGATATAATTCTTATACTTCAAGCTGATAGAAAAAATCATATATATATATATTATATATAAAATAATTTTAAATTATAAAAGCATTTGAGAATCTATTCTATTATATTAATAATTTAACCATCATAGAACACAGGTACGGTTTGAATACAATTTGTTTTTTATCAAGAGTGTTATTGTTTAAAACATCTAGAAAATTTTTTTATATAATCTTTATTAAAATATTATACGTAGATACACTAAATACTTACATTATTTTGATCTGAACATACAAATTCAATAACTGATGTGATAGTATTACGATCATAAAAACCATTATTCATTTCTAATAAAATTTTATTTTCTACTATATAAGGACTTTTGTCAACATTCCCTAGATTTTTATACCTGAAATTAATATTTAACAAAAATATTGTAATTAATTTTAATATACTTAAATATTTTTTTAAAAACCAATAAAATACAAATTTAATTATTCTTACCGATCAGAAAACAATAAATTGTTACTTTCAACTAAACATATTCCACTATTTAATTGGCAATTAAGACCATTAATATCATTGTTAATAACAGAATGACAAACATTCAAAATAATTTTTTTCTTTCCTTTTATCGGAATTTCATAATTACTGTTTAGTTTAGTCAAATTACTTAAATCATAAATGTTTCCTAACCGATCATTTACAATACAATCTGGAGTCTTGAATTCTTGAGAACAAGCATACTTTGTATATATGAGGAATTCAAAAAGACACTCTTCTAAGTTCTAATGAATAAAATATAAAAAACATTACTGTATAACAAAAACTGATAACATAAGGTACACAAAATAAATTTTAAGTGTTATGAATATAATTTTTATCATAACTATAAAGATTTTTAAAATTTACTGTGTGCAGATGTACACTGTATTATGTATATCAATATATATTTCATACACAAAAACATAGAATTTAGAGTTTACATTGAGGTTTAGATTATTCTTTTTGAAACAGAAATAATAATAAAGTTTTCATAGTCCCAATCACTTAAAATAAAGCTACATCATTTATACTAGAGAATCGAGACACAAATACTCTAAATGGGATAGAGTAGCTGAAAAGTGAGAGTTATAAGGTGACACTGCTGAAGTGCAATGTCACTCGTTCAAAACCCGGTCACGGATGGCCTCTTTCTCTGAACAGGGTACTGTTCAGAGAAATCAAATCCGCCATGTCTCTTGTGAAAAAAGCAACGGGAACATACAGCACAGTAAAAATCCCAAGAACTGTCAACATATATAGGCATATATAACATATTTGTTATCTAACAAACCTAACTGTAGTAAAAAAAATAATATATTCTCAACACTAGTTGTAATTTGTAAATAAATTAAGTGATACTAACCTTTATAATTTTAATATTTTTTGAATCAGAGTAATCACATATAAATCTAATAGTAGTGTAACTATTTGGTCCATTATTATCACATTTTTCTCCTTGCATGGATATATAGATTTTACCATTATCAAATACTACTTCTTCAGTAAATAGCCCTATGTTTATTTCATAACCTCTACTTGACCAACAGGCTGCTGATTCTAAAATTCCATTACAGGGTGTTTTCAATGGACTACAAATACTAAATCGAAATTTGTCTTCGTTATCATCACCATTAACTTTAAAACTCTGATCTTTTAAAGCAGTAATATTGTATATAATACTATCATAGTATGGGTCGGCAGCAATACATTGGTTTTTTCTTTTAAACTTGAATAAAATATTTAAAAAAATTGTATTTGTTTAAGTAAACTATGCATATATTTAGTTTATATTTACCAATGAATTACAAGCTTCTCTACTATTCCATTGAAATACATGAGTGCAAGAAGTAAAGTCTGTTAATACATGCACCAGTTCTGATTTATCAGCACAAGTAAAATGTATAATTGTTGTCCATTTCAAAGAATAATTCATACAATCCTCTCCATCTGAAAACAATTATTTAATATTTTTAAACAATAAATACATAATTCATTCAACAAATAATAAATTGTTTATACCTATGTAATGCAATTGTGTTGAACTTCCTTTGAAATATGGACCAATTTGAGATGATCCTATAGATATTCCTTTCTTAGAAGTATTATTCACATAACAAGCTGAAGTTTTACCATCTAATGTGGAAAAAAATATATTTATTACTTGAATAAAATATATTTTAAGACATAATTTAGATAATACTTTTCTCTTTTTAAGGAGATTATAAAATTAATAACTAAAAATAAATATAATAATACCTATACATGATTCTGGAACTGATTCACCATATGGATTCAGATAACTACAAAAATTGAGATAGAATGTCCCGCCATTTTTATAGTTCTTTACCATCCAATTTCCTACTCGCTTGTGAAAAGTTCTTAAATTAATGCGAGCAGAATTTGCGTAGATCTATGAATAATATAGTATGACAATTTTTATGAATTTTTTTTTTATTTCAATAATTGTAAAATGACTAATAAATTTGAACTCTAATAACTTAAGATTGTAAATGCAATACCTACTATATTTCTCTTAAAAGAAAAATAAATTGGTTACAATAGAGACTAGAATATCGTTTATAACAATAAAATTCTAACATAAAATGTTAAATTATTCCATAAAAGGTTTTAAATGTTTTTTTTTAGTACTTTTCTTCTTGAGTTACTTAATTGAGTACTTTTCAGTTGTGTTGTAAACCTAGGATTGCTTGTAATCATGATTTGATTATCTCAACTACTATAAAATTTAAATTTAAACGTGATTTTTCAGAATAAATCGAGGGACATTTTTAATTTAAACTATCTGACTGAACAAAGTCACCCAGCCTCTAAGTCTCTAAGTGCACCCTAAATGTATTTACTTTGTCTCATTACCTACCGATATCAATCATATATATAGATCTGATTCAGTTGGGTAGAGTTATCAAAGAAAACTCAAGGGAATAATGCAAAATTAATGAAAATTATGAAAAAACAACATTTTAACTGATAGTGTAGTATGATGTAATGTGTAGCCAATAATATTTTATTGTTGATCATATTACTCAGTGATAGTTCAAAATGTTTTATAAATATATTTCTATTTTCTGTGAAAATCTTACAGTTTAACTGGTTATAATTTAAAAAATCCTTGAAATCAATCATTATAAGTATTAGGTACCTACTTGTAAAATATTGTTGACAATATTATAAATTATTATTATAGTAATTAAAATTGTAGAAGGCAAGCTAACTGTGAGGGTCTTTGGTTAGTGAGTATAATAATTTGTGCAGTAACCCCTGTATATATATAACCAAATTCTCAGCAATGAGAAGGGCGATTAAAATCTTAAAACTCGGTAGGCTAATACCTCCCTAACCCAATGCTGTCACAAACCTAACCCCTTACAAGATAGTAAGCAATAAGAGTACAACATTGGTTTATTTCAAATATTTATATAATAATATTAATATTAATATAAAAATTTAAGTTAAATAAAATATATGGTGTATAATATTTCTATGGTAAACAAGAAATGTATGAATAAAATAATGTTAATATTATGTAGGTAAAAATATACAATTAAAAATGCTTACTTCGCATGAAGTCATTCTTGGAATGCAAACTGTTGATGTTGCTACTTCAAAATAAAAAACATTATAGCTGGTGCTTCCTTTTGGATAATTTTCTTCCTTTAAGAATTCTGGTTTTGTTTTCTCAGGAGTAATGCTTTCATTACATTTAAAAATAATTTCAACTTTTCTACCCTCTAGGTATTAAAAATTATTTTAATTTAAATTAAAAATATATTATAGATTTTATACTTTACTTTGTTTTTTAAATTGTCTTTCATATTGTATTAATTTTACATTTTTACTTTCAGTATCAAAAAATAATTTATCCCTTTTATTATTTTCTACAGCACAAATTCTTGAATTTGAGGCATCAGTGATATCACATATTGTGGTACTAACACCACATTTATTATCAACCAAATGACCACAAATATTGACCAGAAAACGTCGATTTTGATTTTCAACCAAATAATCAGTCGTTAAACGCCGTAATAGATTTAAATTAAACCTGAAAAAAAAACAAAAATTACAACTTTATTTTTTATAGTCTAACTTTAAGTTTAAATTAAGTCCCAACTTTAAGGTGTTTCTATGTTTTTTTTTTAGTTAAAATAAAATGTGTTACTTGTAATTGCTGTTAGGTATTGAAACAGTACACATTTTCCTTATATCCAAATCATCTACTGGACAAGCGACTAAAGAAGAAATTTCTATAATATGTTTGAAACTATCTATAGTTGGTTTATAAACAATTTTTTTTTCATTTATCTAAAATTGAATAATTAAATATTAAATACGGTTAATATATACTTAACATAATTTAATTATAATGTTTCAATAAAAAGGTATTAAGTATTTGAAATTGCTTTCATAATACATAATTATTATACACAAAATAACATATACATAGATAAACATGAATCACAAATTTTATAACACAACCTTATGTAATTGTTCAATTCATGAAATTGTTAAATTAGTGTTTAAATAGTCAATTGGATTAATTATTTTCATAGTATATAAGTCACTAAATATTTAATTTTATTTCTAAATTATTTGTTTAACCAAATTTTCTAAAACATAGAGAATAAATTATACATCAGTATTGATATATTTGTAACATTGTAACTTGTGTTACGTATAATTCAATATTATGAATTGAAATTGGAGTTTAAATCCACCAATAATAATATTTCTCTCTCCAATATTGGCAAATGCGCTAATTGTGTAGCAAGTTTTATATATAGACTAAGGCTCATATTGGTTGAAAATTCAAAATTTCATATGATACATCTACAATTATATTATTAATATTTGATGCATTAATTCACGGATTTTTTATTAAAATGTATCTATTTTTAACGATTTCAATCAAAAATAGATTTTAAATTTCATACTTATAATTTAAATATGTACTTTATATTATTTACTTGCCTATTACCAAATGTCACATGTACTAAAATGTAAAATATGATTTCTAATTATTTTTGAAATTAAAAAGCGTTATAATTTATAATCAAATAGAAAAATATATAATAAATATAATAATTAATAAACATATCTAAAAATACAAATTGGTACTAATTATTTCATGAATTGTCAATTACAAGAACAAGATTAGAATTTAACATAGTCATTATATACATTATTCTTTGACTTACACTCTTGTCACAAATAAATGTTACATTAGTTGTATGTTTTTTATTTTTCTCATAAGTTTTATTCCCTTCCAAAGTAATAACAAGTTGATTTTTTTCATCCAATTTTATTTCTATAAACAAAAATGTAAATTTTTAAAGCAAGTTCTTTTAAATATTTTTTTTTTATAATAAGTGATAATAATGAATTTAAAAATTAAAAATATCAATATATTAAGAACTTGCTATTCCAACACTTGCAAGACCTACAAACTTTAGTAATCCAGCATTACTTCTCGTTAGATGTATACATACATATTAATTAGATTTTTACATACTAAATACATTTTATGACATTCATAATCCATAATGTGCCTGTTTTGATGGAACCTCTAATAATTTAACACACCTAAATAATAAACAACTTCAACATTTATTTAAAATGTCAACTAAAATTAAATTACTTAGATTCTATAGCACAATTTTTGTAAGTACTCGTATAAACAAGTTTAAAAGGTTAAATAAAAATAAAAATCTATACATATAAATGGATAAACAGGCTGATATCAAATCAAGATATCAATGCAATATGCACGCCTAAACCAGTTAGGTCTAGAGTCTAGACTCTAGACCAGCGGTTTTCAACGGTGCGCCCTTGAAGTGTGCCACGATAAATCTATTAATAGTTTTACAATTTTGTATTCTCCAGTATTATTATCAATATTCGGTGAAAACTGATAAATAACAATCATAAGGACAGATTAAAATACTAAATCATTAATCGTAGATACGTATAATAGTATTTAATATTATAATATATTATAGTTTGCCGTCTCACATATTATATATTATATGGATTGGTGTGCAGCGAAAATTTTGTGGGAGATGAAATTGTTAAAAAGGTTGAATTTATTTTACCAAATGATAATATGAAATTGATTTTTTGATATATTTTGATTATCAATGCAAATTATTGAATTTAAATAATTTATTCAAAACAAATTGGTTATGAAAAACGTTAAAAAATGGTTCTAACGTAAAAAATATATATATGTAGTAAATTAAGAAAAAAAATTGACACCCCTTCCCCGAAATTTGTCTTCAGTTATGATTTATGGCCCTTGTTAGTACCTATGAAACCAATTGGTTCCCTCCTTAAATGAGGTTCAAATTTGCTATTGTTTTATACACATAGCTCTAAGCCACCACCAAGGTGCTGAATTAGGTATAAAATAAAATATAGATAAAAATTTGGTAATTACAGTATTACATTTCATTTTAATTCACGTTTTATGTATAACGTGAAAATAAAAATATAAAATTATAGATCATATTATGTATCAAAGTGGTGATCGCTCGAAATTTAAAAAAAAAAAATTAATAAAAATAAAATATGTTACCTTCAAATTTTGATCCTATATCAATTTTATCGTTTTCTTTTATTAAACATATTTTGGATCTAATTCCATCACAAGTTGATTGTTGTTCTTTATTTCCACATAATTTAATGTTGATCGTATATAAATTATTTTCCTCGGTACTTTGAGTATCTAAAAAACTTTAAATAAAAAATATATTTAAATTAGGACGTGTACTATATAGTTAATTTATTATTGTTCCGAGGTATAACTGTCGACTACAGTCAATGGTAAATGCATAAGTATGTGTTAAATTTTTTACCTGACCAAATCAAATTGAATGTTTTTTCCGTTAAGTTCCAAATTGAAAACACAATCTTCTGTACAATGTGTGACTGCAGCACACACGACGAGCACCAACAGTTTATTAATCGTCATTATACGGAAATGTCAATTCGTTATGGAACCTTACTACTGAATCATAAATTTATTCAAGACGATGTTACATTTGTTCGAAATATTCACATTACAACCGACAGATAGATTATTCGATTAGCCGCAGCGTCTGATCACAACTGTTGAACAACGAGAGCATGCACATAGAATGTACGCTTCAAACAGTTCAAACTAATAAATTAATAATTATTAATTGAAACTATATAGAATCTATATATTATAGATAATTGTTAACAATCGCTGATAAGTTATTATAAAATTAAATTTAAAGATATCGAATAAACCAAAAGCAAAAAATGCAATCTACCAATCGACGACGAATGAACACATGGCGGCTACACATTAGGGTTGCCACCTCTCCACCTCTCATCTGGACAATCCGGTCTTACATATACATTTTCGGGCTCCGTGTTTAGGGAATGATTCTCCGGGTCTTCGTAAAATTAATACTATTTGTACATCTATAGTATTTGTTGTACTATTATATCGTTTGTCGATAAGCAACGAGAACAATGACTATTGACTATATAATGTGTGTGATAAAATAATAATAATAACACAGGATGTAGACGCAGTATATTTTACTGACGACCTTTTCCTTTTTCAATTTATCACTGTCTCCCTGGGTCTGTCATCTTTCAAAGATCTTTGCATTTGGTCGCCGGCATCCATAAATAAATGTAATGTAATCACTAATCACATTACAACTACGGATATGAATATTATATAATTATCACTGTACACAAATAATACAATCAGTGTCAAACATCGGTGCATACACACGAAATTTAGGGGGGGGGGAGCGATCCCCCAAAAGTCATATTGTATTATACAGTAACTATAATATGAAAATTGAAAAATTGAAATTATAAATTTGCCCGATAGTATAATCACAGATTATGTAAATTTATCTAATCCGTTAAAATTATAATAATCCACGATCCATACGCAAATAATTTACATGTTTTTGTATAGATACTTATGGGTATAACTTACATTGTTGTTGTAGTCTAATTTTCAATAATATTAATATGCACACGACACACTACAATAAAATTGATTTACAAGCTAATAAGAAACTAAATATTAATGAAATGAAATAAAGAAAAATCACGATACGGAATGCGTATGATTGGATAAGTAAAATAATGAAATTATCTACCTACCGATGTTGCTTATTCATCACGTACGTAATGCATTGACTAAGCTAATTTATTGTGTACATAGTGTATTAAATTTCATAGCAAATTACTGACAATTACTAACAAATAATGATGTAAACTGGTAAATGGTAATTATTTATAAATTATTTTTTATACTAATATAATATTATTGTATTTACAAATAATTGTACGAAATAAATAACGCCAAGTCGGCAAATACTTTTGTTCCTGTAATAGTGTAATAGATCGGATCATATATATGACTCGTTTCTACCAATTTCAACAAATTATTTTACAATATTATTGACACGTAATCTAAAATCGAATTAAAATTCGAATGGTAAATAGTTAGAAATGAAAGTTATAAAAAATAAAACGCACGGAAATTAGTAAATTAAAAATCGCAAACAAAATTTATTAACTTTAAGCAACTAAGGTTTAAAGTTTAAATATAATTTTTAGACAGTATGGAGAAAAGTACGCTTAGATGCAATCTACCTTATTTAGGCCTACTACAAATTACAATCATCGAACCATTGATAATATTTTTACTTCTTCGCATTTTATACCTTTGTAAATATTTACCAAGTACATCCATCTGGTATATAGTCCTGATTCCGAATTATACATTGACATGTATAATAGGGACCTAATTAACATATTTTGACATTTCAGTTATAAGTTTATAACATTATAACAAACAAGGTACATAGCAGGTATATTTCATTATTGTTACAATATGAGTATTTTGTTTTATTATATATATTTGAAAACAACGAGTCCTTGGCCACCGCCTTTAAAATACTCAGTTACTGACACCCGTCTTAAAGGAATTGTATGATCATCTTCAGATAATTTTTATAAATTCATCAACATAAATGATAAGTTTTACTTGTTTGCTTCGCTGCACCAATCTATCTGTAACATCTTTATATTGATGGTTCTTAATTGTATACACTGAAATTTAAGTGTGGTCAATACATGCTAAATATCAATATTGTGATTGTCAACAACCACCGGCGGCTTTTGATTGCGTAAAGACTATTTTGACATTTATCACTATAAATTTTAGAAAATGTTGTCATAATATACAGGTCATTGTCGATATTCGATATTCCAGCAGTCACACACTCTTTAACACATATATAAATATATAGTTATATATTTTATTTGTATAATAAACAATCATAATACAGTAATAACATTAAATTATGATTAAACAAATTATCATCAATATTTTGAGACTTGATAGAGTTTCAGATTTAAAAGTTTACATCAACTAATAATAAACAATGAAGAATAGAAAAAAAATGTGTCTTTTGTACCATAATACAATCTAATAATAATTGGAGTATTAAAAACAAAAACTTCCATAATTCTTTTAAGTTATAATGTTTATTGAATATTTCTAAGATTATCATTTACCTATATAGTGCTTTTTATAACATAGGAACTACATTGGAAAATATGACATACTAGCAAATCTACTTAGATAAAGGAATGGCATGATGCAAAGTGCGTGCTTCGTGTTTCAATAAAGTAGCATCTGGAGATGGATCATGGGCAATTTTTGACAGTGATTTGTCTAAGGCTTGTCTTAATGCCAAGGCCTCACGACTGGTTTTGGCTGTTTTATTTATGTATGCTTGTCGTCTCTTAGTTTCTTCCGTCAACTGATCCCTCAACATTGCGACCTAATAAACAATACCTTTATTTGTTTTATGTTTTCATTTATATTTTGTTACAAATAGTTTTACTTGATTTTCTAATCTATGTATTTGTTGCCTATGCGACTGCTCACGTGCCTCTAACATGCGTTCGGCTTGCAATTGTCCGGCTCGATAACGTTCTAAATCTGTATGTTTTACAGGAATATTTGAACTGATAAAAAAATAAAAAAGCATAAAACATTTCAAGTCAATATAAATGTATTTTCCATCTTTTACCTGTAATCTGAAGACATTTTACAATTTTTGAACTCAACTTCTCTTTCATATAATCTCCTTTCTAATTCATCACATCTATTTTTTAAATCTCTATTTTCTTCTAAAAACCGTCCACTATGGCCAAATTTTCCTTCATAATCTACTCTTTCAAAACTTTTGCTTCTTGATAAAGCTTTTTTCTCCAAGCTTCGTTTTTCTGATTCTAGCAAACGAACCTAATATAATATAAAAATTCATATATTTTCAATAATATACAATTTAACTATTTATCATTATGTATTGCACCTTATCATTGAGCGATTGTAACTTAAATCTAAGATCAGAACTATCATCATAGAGATCTTTATTTGATTGTCTTGGCAGTGATTTATTTCCCAAAGCTCTTAATTGAGCTTCTAAATTAGATTTTTGTACTTCTTTGTTTTCTAAATCCATCTGAAGTCTAATAATAGACTCATTCACTGACTGTTGGTCACGACGACAATCAGCCAAATTATGCTGAGCTATATCCAAACGTTCCAAAGCAATTTTTTTTTCGTTTTCACAGTTTTGTAACGCTCTTTGTAACTAAATAAATTTAAAATTTAATTAATAGTTATAAATAGTGTAAAATCTTAATGTAAAAATGAATATAAATTTATTAATGAAAATGTTTAAGTTATATACAATTGTTTTAAAACATTAAAGTAATGTGAATATTAATTTAATGTATCCAATAATTATAATCATTAATGATATAATATTTATTGATTTATAAATGAGTACAGAACATATGATATTACTTGTTTAAATTTGTCACCATGTGAAGCAGAAGACAAAGAAGCATCATGCAAAGATCGTTGAAGTGCTTGAATTTGAGCCTTTAAATCACATTCATTAGCAGTAGCTTGTGCTAATGAAGCATTCAAGCGCTCAATTGCAGCATTTAATGAAACACATCTTTCCTCGAGTGCAGCAGAAGCTTTAGAATGACTCTCACATTTATCTTCAAGTTGCTAAAAATGAAATAAATTAGAAATAATTAAAAATTTCAAATAAAAAGTTGAATTTTTAATATAATATACTTGTATATGACCATCCTTCTCCTGCAACATCATTTGTAATCGCTGCAAATCTCCATCAAGACCAATTCTAAGTATTTCTAACTTTGTAGCTTTTGATTCAGTTTGAGTCAACTCATCTTGTAGATGTCTTTTTTCAGCTTCTAATTGATTTAAATGAAGTTTTAGCTTCTCTAAACGTTCTTTCAATTGTATTTTTTCATTTTTATCAGCATGCATGAGAGTTTCATGGCTGGTCAATATTTCTTTATTTTTCTTAATCTCATCTGATTTTTCCTTAATTTCTGCTGCCTAAAACATTATTCAATTTGTAAAAGATTTATTCACAATCAATAATAAAAATATATTTACTTGGGATAAGAGTATAGATTGTTTTTGACCAAGTTTTGATTCTAGTTCGACTTTTTCATCTTGAAGTTTCCTTAAAATCTGAATAGTTGAACTCAATTTATTATCTGTTTTTTTATGAATATCTCCTATTTCTTCGAGTTGCCTATTCATATTCGCTAGTTGAGATTTATAATCATCTTTTTCTCTTTCAACTTGTGCTACTTGTTGCATTAAATTTCTTACGCCTTTTTTGACTACTTCAGGATCCACTAACTTACCACCATCCATACGAACTGGATCAGAACCTTGTTCTAAAACTAAAAAAGTCATGTACTTAGATAGTAAATAGTTTTATTAATATTAATAAAAAACCTAATTTATAAATATTACATAATAAAAACTAACTATACTATTTTCTTCATGTACATGAAGAGGGAGTCTATATTTTATCATTTTCTTGGTCAATTTGTGTTATCAAACATTTTTTTTACAATTTAAGTTATTATTATGTATTTATATGAAATGTTCATTCAACAAAATTGTTACACTATTAAAAACATTTAAACGATGACTTTCAAAATATATGATTACATTTAAAAAAAGTAAAAATCTCAAAATTATTAATGTAAAAATCTTATTTGTTCAAAAATATGTAATAATGTCTTTTTATAAAAGCATAAATTGATTAAGAAAATGAAAAAATACAGCTTAACAATACAAACTATGACGAAAAATATGATAAAATTACTTTTGCTGGGACTCCATTTTCTTATTCTTACAGACCCATCTGCTTGCATGCCTGTAACTCGTTTTAAAGTTGACCATATTGTATTAAGTCGATTTTCTACATCACGTTTAGTTCTCTCTATATCTCCAAGTTGAGAATCTGCCGAGCGAAGTCGACCTTCCGCCGCACTCAATTTACATTTCAGTTCTTGGATCTGTACAGTTTGATCAGATAAGCAAACTTCTAGATTATGTTTTTGATCTTCAAGTTTTCGTTCATGGCCTATTCCATCTTCGAGACGATCAAGTAGTTCTTGTTCTCGTGTCTTCCAACGTAATTCATCTTCATCAACACGATGACGTAAACGCATAACCTCTTGTTCACAACCATCCAAAATTCCTTCCAACTCATTTACCTAAACCACAATACATAGTTATAGTTTATTATAGAAAACATTTTTATAAATTGTACTACTTTTCTTCTAAGTTGTTGAACGAGTTCACACGCCCTTTCTTTTTCTTCTGTTTCAGCATCAAGTTTTGTCTGTAATTGTTTATGTTCATTTCTACGAGATTCTCCAGTTACGGCAGCTCTTTGAAGATCTTCTTGAAGAGCTTTACATGTTTTTTCAGTTTCCTCTAGTCTTCTGCTAGCTTCTTTGCATTCAGCATTTAAACGTGTGCGCTCTACTTCGACTTGATTACATTTATCATCAATTCCAGCAATCTTTTGTACGGCCTCTTCTAAGAGTCTTCCTTGTTCACGTTTATCTGTTTCAGATTTTTTAATAAGTTCTCGTAATTCTCTATTGGAAATTTGGTATTTTTCTTTTTCTATAGTAGTTTCATTCAAATTTCGTCTTGTTTCAATCAAATCTTTCCGCGTATGATCAACTATAGAATCAGCTATAAACAAATGGAGGAAAAAATTACTTTAAAATGTAAATTAAAATATTTAATAATTATAATTACTTACATTCTTTTAATTTTCTATTAATATCATTTAAATGAGCCTGGTAGTTATCAAGTTTATCTTCTGCTTTACAGAGTTGAGACTTGATTTCCATACATTCTTGTATGTGTTTATCCCGTTCCATTTGAATTTCATCTATTTGACCAATTAACTGAGACTTTTCACTTTCAGATTGCATACGTAGCTCATTTAATTCATTTTTTATTTTTGCTAACTGTTCACGTAATGAAGTCACCATACTTTTCTCATTTTCTAATTTTCCCCGTGTCTCTCTTAGAGAACGTTCATAGCTTTCCTTTTCTCCTTCTAATTCTTTTTTAACACTTTCTAATTTACTAACAATGGCTTTTTGATCTCGATGTACTAAAAATTAAATTAAATTAAAATTATTTTAGATTACATTATTATGTAAAAAAATAACCAACAATATATATATACACAATAGCTTCGGGGAAAATTTGTATGTGTGAGTAGAGGTGTTATAAATGGGCACAATAGTTGAATAGTTATACTTTTGTTTAAAAGTGAAAAAAAACAACACATTAAAAGCTTAAAGCTGGGGGCAGATGAATTTTTTGAATAATTTAGGTCAGGTCTGAAAAACATTCAACTTAATACTTTACTAATGTCTGACTTAAATGGGTCAAAGAGTTGTTAGATAGTTGAATTATTGAAAATTTGTCCCAAAACAGTCTAATACTGAGTTATAATCGCAAGACATATATGTATTTACTTAGTAAACATCAAATAAAATGTATTTTACTAATACAATATGAAGTATTCAATTACTGAGATGATGGTCAGAATAATTGGATCCTTACATATATTAAAATTTTTAAATAAGCGTAACCATTTTTTTTTTCACCTAATAGTAAAGTTTGTTGTTTATCATTTTCAGCCCTTAAAAGTGCTTCATCGTGTTGTTGTGTAATTGTATCAATATTTTTTTGCAATACATCTAATTTTTGTTTTAGTTTTGCTATTTCACTATCTTTATTCTTCCCCAAGCGGTTTAAATCTTCTTGAATTTTTCTTTCATAATTAGCTTTAAGCGTTTCCTAAAAAAATAAGGAAAATAAAAATGGTATATTATTTAAAAAACATATTTCAAATACTTGAATTATAAATTTCATTACATACTTTTTCATTGGATAATTTTTTAAGGTTTTCTTCGGATTGTTTCTTCAATGATTCAATAGTTTGCTGAAATTCTGTTTCTAAAGCTCTAGACTGACTCAATAGTTCAGACTTTGTATGATTTGCTGTTTGTTCACAATTTTCTATATCTTTACACAAACGATATATTTCACCTTTCATAGATTCCTAAGAGAAAAAAAAGTCAATCATTGTTTATAATATAAGTTATTTTAAATTCATACTTGTTTTATTAGTAGTTCTTGCTTTTCTCGTTCCATCTGTTTACACCGATTTTCTGATATCCCTAAATTATTTTGCACATCGTATAACATTGCTTCAAGGTTTTCTTTCTCGCCACAAAGAGAAGAAAATTGCCGTTCCATATTATCTAATTGTTTAGCACAACCATCTAAAGCAATCTGAATAATAATACAATTAGTCAAGTTTAATCTAATTAATACACAACATTTTTAATCAATTACTCAACCTGTTTTTCTTCACTTTCTTTTACAATACTTTGAAGTTGATTATTTAATCTAGAATTAGATTCCATGGTATGATCGATCTTTTGATTTAATCGAATTAACTCTTCATTAAGAGATTGTTTTTTATGTTTTTCATTTACCAACTGATCTTCTAGATGAGATCGATCTTTCAATAACTCTTCTAATTCATTTTCTAACTAAATATACAATTAGAAATCAATCAAACATTATTTTTTTAGCACTTATTTTACATTTTCAATAATTTATCATATTGATTGGATAAAATTGGTTGGTTAAAAATCACATAAATATGTAATAATAAATTATATGTATGTTATCAAAAATCAATATTTTAGATTAAATATTCATAATTATTTAAACTATTTGATATTAAGAATACTATTCAAAAATGTACCACTAAGTAGAAATTTTTAATTATCTCCTTAAAATAAAATTTGAATTTAATTAATATAATGATTTTTATTTTTTCTTAATTTGCCCTATCCTAATTTTAAATTTCTGAGACTACAAAATACTTTTGATTTTCAATTAAAAGTGTAATAGTACCTTTTCTTTTTCCAATGATGTCGATTTCCATTTGTCTGTTATGTTTGACCGTTCAACTTCTAATTCTTGTTTATCTTGTTCCATTTGAAGTAATTCTTTTCTCAGCGCTACTAAATCACTAGATAAATCATCAACCTTTATTTGTAGATTTTTTTTTTCTTCATTCAAAATCTCTTGTTGTTTTTGAAATTTAATTTTTTCTGTATTTCCATTCAAAATAAGTGATTCGGCTTTAGCTAATGATTCCTGACAATCAGTTCTATCTGATGATATTTTTTCTAATTCAGATTCAAGATCACCTAAAGTATTATTACAGAATTAATGAATAATATATTTAGAATAAAAAAATCAAATCAATAATTATTAATTTCAAAATTAAGTCTTTTTATTATAAAAAGCTCTCTCATAACTAGGGATCTGAATGCTTTTGTGCACATAATACACTATTAAATTTTATTTTTATAAAAATTATGTAAGCATTAAAAATTATTCAGAGTAATTATGAAATATGTCGTTAAATATTATTTTATAAATAAGATATAATTATTATACTTTTATAATAAATAAAAACCTTTATTTTTCTCCATTTTAGCTTGCAAAATTTCCAGTTCAAGACAACGTTGTTCTAATAAATCTTTATCTAAATAGACTTGATTCAATTCTTCTTTGATACTAATCAATTCTTCTTTTAAACAGCTACACCTGTCTTGTACCTCATTTTCTGATAAAATTCTTAAGTCAATTTCTTTTAATAGCCGATCTATCTCTCCTTGTTGGAACATCTTTTCATCTTCTAATGTATCATTGAACTTTTGTAATTTACTATTAGCTTTTTGTATTTTATCGTAATCTGAATTCATATTTTCCACCTGAAATTAAAAAAAAAGAAATTATTTGACCTTTTTATTTTTTATATGCCTTTATTAATTTCTATAAATACTATAAATATTAAGTAAATATATTAATATTTGAACAAACATATTACCACAGCGCTAACATGCATTCTATTTTGCTGCAATGCTTGAGCCTCATTTCGAAGTCTTTCGAGTGTTTCTGCAAGAGAATCACGTTCATGGCCCAATTGATTATTAACAGTACGACACTCATCTAGCTCTTTACTCAATTCTTCAATCTTCACTTGTAAATCTTTTTCTAATAATTCCAATTGTTCACAGTGTTTTTTTGTTTCTGACATTTTATCAACACACGATGATAATTGTACTTGAAGTTCATGAATATTTGATTGATATCTGTAAACAATTGTCTGAACGGCTGACAAAGTACTATCAACATAATTACTAGTAGCAGATACTGGTTTTAATTTTGTATCAGGTTTAATAATTCCAGTGCTAAGGTGCACATGTGGTGGAGCCGGAAGTCTGATTATATCACCAATAATTTCTTTGTCTTGTTGTAACACTTTAACTATTTCCTGCATTCCAGACATCAACACATCAACATCAATACGTAAAATATCTGCTTCTCTTTCATTTTTATTTGCGTCCAAACATTTATCTTCCTACAAAAGTAAAAAAAAAAACTTTATAACATGACAAGTAAATCAAAAATAATTATTTAACTTACAAATTCAGAAAGATTGGCTTTAAGATCTTCTAAATTCATTTCTTTTTGACGTAACTGTGAGCATATGGTATCATAATCATTCTGGAGTTGTTCCAATTTATTTTGTAATGTTGTATTTTCTTTTAAAAGTTGATCATATTGTTTTTCCTAAAATTTGATAGACATAAAAACAATGTATAATTTTTAATATATTTCATACTATACTTCAGTATAAGTAGACCGTTTAACAGCATTCACTAAACCACTACAAGTAGTAACCATGTCGTTTGATGCTAATGAAAGTTCACCACGGATTTTATTAAGATCTTGTTGAGTTGACGATTTCATATCAGTGAACATTCGTTTCACTTGAGCTACATCCTGCCAAAGACTCATCATTCTACTGTGTTCTAAAGAGCAGTACTCATTAAACATGTGTTCTTCTTCTTTCCATTCTTCTTCTTTAGCATTCATATCATCTCTCATTTTTTCCCAATCACTTGTTAATTTTTGCAAATCTGTTGACAATGTTTCATTGCTTGTTTGAGCTTCATCTAATTGATCTCTAAGTGTAGAGTTTAGTTCCATAATTTTTTCCGATCTAAAATGTTAACAATTTCATAATGATTTTCAAAATAAAAAATGATTTATTTTTTTATCTTAGTAGTTTTACTTGGTCCGTTCTTGTTCCAAGGCACGCAATGCAGAATCCAAGTCCATTGATTGATAATCTCTAACCGAATCTCGATAACTCCTAACATTATCAATTGCTGGAATACTATTTCGCATTTCCCGTTCCAACTCGGCACATCGTTCTCTATATTGCATAACCTGGAAAAAATAAAAATTTAAAATGATTAGAATTATACAATTTGAAAAGCCTACCTTTGATTGGAGTCTGCTGACAAGAACAGCCTGTCGTTGTTGCGCCAATTTATATGTGTCTAAACGTCTATCATATCGAGCTGCTTCTTCCCGCAGGCGCTCGTGCAAAGCCTGATTCTCCCGAGCTAAATCCATTGGTGGTTCAGGTTTTTGTGTACGATTTGCTGGTAATCTTAAGCTTGTTCGTCCTCCATCCATTCGAACTATACCTTCAGTACCCAATTTTGGAACGTTTCTGGATTTTCCTGGTATAGTAGTTTCTTTCTTGGAGAACTAATAAAATATTTAAAAATATAAATTTTATACAAATTATTTCACATTTTATTGTGCAATGGTGTTAAAATAAAAACGACGTATCTACTAAAGTGTTTTTTTTTTCAAGTTTTACCATCACCCAAAAAAAAAGTTTTGTAAATCTGATAAAAAAAAACTTTCTAATTGATTTATCAATAAATTAAGAAACAGACAATAAATCCGGAATACTTTTAATGATTAACTTGGTAATGTTTCAATTGAAAGGGCATTGAACTTTTACATCTGTTTTAAAATTATACTTACCCTAGGCATTTTAGCAACGGCCCTGCGGAACTTTTCAATCGGCCTTAGGGACACCACCTCAACAACGAGTGTCTTTTGCGACTGTTGTTCAATTTTGGGGGATTCAGGTGCCAGTGCCATCTCCATATTGGCGTCTTCGGGTAGGCAAAGGGGTAACCGTGATCTCGCCGACAGATACGGAGACAAATTGCTCTCGTCACGTGACACTTCTGATTCCATGACACACGACAGTAAACCCTAAAGGCGGAGTTACGGATCGCATGACTTATGCATATTTCAGCGTGGTATTAAATCATAACGTTTTTCTGTCATTGATTGTTTTCTTTTAGGGTGAAATATAATGGGTAATAAATGAGGGTGATTATATGATCAGATAATTTTTGTATTTTTGTTATATTATGGTGGCGTTTAAAACTAAACATGATAGGGTAGCTCGCGAAATCATACTGGCACTGTTTATTTATTATTATTATTATTATTATTATTTTTTTTTACTCAAAGGAAAAATGCGGGCGAAATGGCTTCAGCCTTTCAGACATAATATTAATCACAAAAGTTTTGAAAGTTGACAGCAGGAAGCGATTATAAAGCATTGAGAAATTGCATTGCGCGTGCAACAATAAGTAAAAATAGTCGTGAAAACAACCACTGATAATGCAGTGTTAAAAACAAATATAAGGATATGTTAGTTCAATGTGTTGTTTAAAACGTTAAATATTATATGCATTATAAATATAATAAAATATCTTACCTTGGCCTATGATAATCCATGTTAATGTCAGACATTACCTAAAAGCAGAAAAATTATCCAATTAACAAGTATATTAAAATATTACATTATTACTATATTAGCACACAGTAATCAGTGTAAAAAACCTAATAAATACAAAAACGTTTCTGCTGATGATACCTAGTAATAGATATTTGATAATAATTCAAAATAAATCTCTGATTATGTCAACTTTCTATAACAAGTACACTCAATGATTCGTTGATTTGAAATAATTGAACTGATTTTGAATCAAATAAATGCGAAAATGGATACAAATAAAAGTATAATCTATATGATCATATATCTACATAATCATGTGAAAAATACCTAAAAACCACATGTCTTTTTTTTAACTCAATTAAAGACTTGAAAAGAATTTTTCTAGAACATTTAAATCACACTGTAAATCGATTTCATTTCATCGACTAAAATGCTCAACAGATATTATGTTACAAATAATATATTAATTTGCATTATTCGGATTTAAAGTACTATAATCATTGGTTATATTGTATATTTTAATTACTATACCGTCTATACCTACCATGTATACATATTATACATGATATAAATAATAAATTCCTATATTGGTACATCAAAACAAAGTTTGAATTTGAAGTATTATTTAAAAACCGCTTGAAATTGAATTGTATTTTTATAAAAAAAATTCATCTGATATCGATATACGTTCAAATCAAAATACTATTGTAAAAATATTTGTTTTAAATATCAATAAAGTTATACATGTTATATTTCATATTCATAAACTAATGTTAAGACTCCTAATTTTATTGATAAAAAAACATTAACAATAAATAACAACAATAATTAGATGTGTTAAAGTTCAAACTACGATATTATTATTCTTCTACAATTAATTTGTAATTATTATTTATTACTTAACATTCATATCATTTAGTGTATATCAGTGTATTTATTATATCTATTTCTAAACGTAATATCGGGGTGTACGAGACACACATCATGTTTGAACAGAATAAATATTAAACATGGCTACAAGGAATAAAATCTTACTCTTATGTACTTGACCTCTGACATGTGTGCTTTGTATATTTTGAAATACCCGTATATGTTTATGTGTATATTTATTTATAAAAATAATAAAAAATTATTTAATATAAATATTAAAAATTGATAAAAATTCATGAATGATGAAGGAAGACATGATCTTTGTATTAACTCGTTAATTTGTAATTGCATCAGTCAAAATGATGACATACGAATGCTTCATGAAACAAATTATGCCGTTTATTTGACGATATATGTGAAATTCATTTTAAATGAACAATAAATATTTTAAATTTATGAAATGTAATTCATTTATTATATTTAGCGCGAAACAAATCAAAGGTTGAGGAAACAAGCGATCCGTAAAATCCTGATAAAACTTTGATATCAATATATTTCAGAACTTTGACCATCAAACCAAACCAAGTTTTTCTTTTTCAACAGTACTCGTTCGTTTGTTCATGATGCCGGACACAGTTCGTCAAATACCCATTTCTAATGACCGCTACCAGTGCAATTCGAGTAGCTGTGCTCCTTCGCCGGCCGTTTCACCTTCACACAGCTTTAAACGTTCGAGATCTACATTTTATCTTCTCGATAGACGTACTTCTCCACCGCCGGGTCGTCTTTCACAGCAACAAAATGTCACGGTTGGAACAGTTAATTGGTACATCGCGTTTTTTTGGAAGTTAATCAATTCCTTTCTGAGTTCACCATTTGTAATCATGTTACTGTTGCGAATCCCAGCAATGTGGTTGTGTTTTTTGATCAAATTGACTTGGAAATGTACAAGAATACCGTTGGTAATTTCAAAACATATTTTGCGCTTTTGCTTTGCGACATCAAAACATAAAGGGGAACAACGCACCGTGTTGATAAACGGAGGGAGCACCATACAAACGTTGCATTTGGCTAGAAACTTTTATCTGACAGGCGCTAGGGTCATTATATGCGAAATTGAAGGTTGTGCAGAATTGTCTTCTTTTTCCATTGCAGTCGATAATTATTACACTATACCCAAACCGAACGAAGATAATTGTGTTCAATACGTGGACGCATTAAGAACGATCGTCGAAAAGGAACGTGTCGGCTTTTATGTACCCACGGGGACCACAGTATCTGCATACTACGATGCAATGGCTAAATCTCACCTAGAATTATTAGGATGTAAATGCTGCACGCCTGGGCTCGACGGCATTTCCATTTTAAACGATTTATCCGAAGTGTTTCAAAAATGTGAGATCGAAGGTTTACCAATCCCGAAACATTTACTAGTGTGTTCCAAAGAAGACATCATAAAACTATACGATAACGTGTCGTTTAGAGCCGATAAACATTTCATTGTCAACATTGGGCTATCTGGCTGTAAAAATAAGCACAGTTTGCAGTTGCCGGCAAACAGAAAATCATTGAAGCTGCCTGGAATGGTGTCAGAAGACTGCCCGTGGCTATTGGTGCAAAATTGTCTCGGGTCCTATTATATTACTTGTACAACCGTGCAAAATGGAGCAGTAATTGGAAATGTAACGTGCAGCGTTCAAGATGGAAATGTCATGCAAAACGAATTGATTGATAATTGGGTGACACATTTCATTTCGACGTTGTCATGTTCGTTCGATAGTATTTTAACTTTTAAAATTTGTATATCGCCTTCGAGAAAAGTGATACCATTAGAGTGTCAAATCGGAGTACCCATAATATACACATTTTACAAAAGCAATTTAGAAAAAATATTATATCCACCGTGTATGCATCAGTCATTACTGCCAGAAATGAAAATTACTGAAAGATATTACATAACAGAATTGATGTACAAAACAATTACCCAATTAAATACGCTTAACTCTATTAAACATCTTGTGAACACTATAATCACAAAGAAGGAAATGATTTTTACTTATTGGGATCCAATGCCGTATTTTGTATATTACAATTTACAACTGATTATAGTTAACATAAATAACGTCTTAGATAAGGTAAAATTATCGAGCCAAAAAAACAAATACACTACATTTTAAAACTAGATGCTTAATACTGTACAAAACTTTAATTTATTTTATTTTAGAAATATTGTTAAGTATCATATAATATTGTTAAACATTTGCGGCGTTATAATTTTTTTAACTAATAAAATATAAGCTAGTTTAAGGTTTTGTAAAATTAAAAACTCAAATAATACAGTTTCATTTTAACATTTTTATTTTTTTAACTCCAGCAATTGATAGGGGGAAAACGTATTAGTATTATAAGTAACTGTGTTATGGGGTAAATCGTAAATATATACCCGGTACCAATAATGTATAAAAAAGATTTGGTGCAAGGAAGTAACTGTTACGAAATAAATCCAGCAAGGCGAATTATACTACACGGTCGTTATGATGATATGGGTCATAGAAAACGAAATTCATAGTCACTTCAACACGTAACATTTAGAATTCAGATGCCTGAAAATGTAAATATACAGGAATTTAACTCTCCAAAAAACAATAAAATAATAATAATTTATTGCGGGTATACCCCATATATCTATTTAAATATATAAGAGAGTAAAGTACACTCATAAAAGTGTATAAATACATGATAAAACTATAAAAACTTTGTAAATTGTAAACTTTGTTTTTTTGTTTTTTTTTGTAATTTGTAATTTGTAGTGCTAAAAAATTTAATGTTTTCAAATATATGATGCATTAAATATAATAATTATAAATTATTTTAATTGACCTGCAATGTTTTACCATATACCTACTAGATCATAAGAGATATATCATTATCATATATTCAAATATATTTATTGTATACCTACTTTTAAATAATAAATTTATTAAAATCTCTTTTAAAATGTTTTATTTTACTCCAATTAATTGGGGTTATTTTTAAATGAACATTTTATTCAGTGCATATTATGAATACAAAAACAATTGTCATAGAAACCAACTATACTTTATTGATTAAAAAAGCGAATATAAAATAAGCCTGTCATATTTCATCACCAAATCAAATAAATTATTTTAAATTGTTTTTTTCTTCTACACCAAAGATAATTTTAATGATTTAATGTTACATGGTAAAACGAAAAATATTTCTCAATAGTTTAAAAAAACACTTCTAAAAATTATTTTAAAATGATTACATTTAAGGTATACACGTTTTAAATAATGGTTTTGGTGATTAAGTTTTGATTAAAACAATAATAAATCTGAAGGCTTTAAGTTTTCTATGGTTAAGTATGTTAACAATACATAGAATAAAAATGAGATTCTTTAAAATACTTGAGCATATTTGATCCAAAATGCCAAATATAAAATTTGAAATATACAACATAATTAAAAAAATTAACATTTAAGTCTTAAAAATATAATTTAACCTAAACCTGGGGTTTTCAGATTTTTACTGGCTGTTGGCCACACGAGTAAAAAAATAGAGTAAAATATTTGTATGAAAAATTAGAATCAAGTAGAATGTTAATAACATTTAAATTAATGTTTAATTAAATTAATTTTGACAACATACAAATCACAGAATTAATCAAAGTATGATTTACTATGTTAAAAATATAAGAAAATTTGTGACACCTTATAAAGTTTATATGTATTTATCTAAGATCCATGTTAAATTGACCACAGTAACTATTGTTACTTGTTAGACACATTAATTTTGATTACACTCATATAAAGTATTCCTATGTTTAAAAATTTGATATAGGATTTTGATCAAAACTTTTTATATTTTTACTGAAGTATGAGATAACATTTTTTTACATGGATACTGTTTTGTATGATTAATTTCCCTATAGTGAAACTTTTGATGACAGTCACTTCTACTATATATATAACTTATCTATAACATAACAGTAATTTTTTGTCCTGTTGATTGTTAGGTATGAAGAATGGCAGTTTCCTGTACACCCATCACCACCTCTCTATCCGAGGAATAGAGTAACAAAAGACAAATACTATATCATCATATCTTAAATTTTGTAATCAAATTTTTTTAATTTGTAAGTAGTTAATCAAATTTCATAATTTTTTGAAAACGATTAGGTAACAGAAAATCAAATTATAAGAAGCGTTAATAGATAATAATAATGCATTCACTTTGCCATCCAGGTATTGTAAAATGATATTGAAATAGAAAATTACAATTAATTTATCATACAATGAACAATATTTAATCAAATTAAAATAACCAAAAATGTTAATTAAGGGGAATTTTAACTACTAAAATAATAACTTGAGTCACCACAAATATCTTAATAGCTCAATGAGAAATATCAAAAGATAAAAAAAACATTTAACCTATATATACTCAATATTACTGTGGTTAATATGTTAATAATGTCTATACGATATACCATAGTATATATATATATATTTATACATTAAATATTCTTATTTAATGTTATTAATTTTTAGTGGTTTTCTAGAACAATTAGCTTTATAATAAGTCATAGTATTGTACAACTCTAGTTTCTACACCTAATTTTTAATAGTATAGCAAGAGTATATTTTATATTTAAAAGTTCAATTTTTTGACATTAAAAATATATAATATATCAACCAAATAATATGTTGATTTCACATTTAATTCAAACTAAATTAATTTAGTACTACGTTAAACATTCTCGTAAAAATATACATTTAACACACATTGTATATTACCAAAAGAACTTTTTTCAAAACTTTTGTAGAAAAAAAAAGGAATGCGATGAATAAAAAACAATGTAAAGATGATTGTAGCTATAACTAATTCCACTTTTATAACGAAACATAATTTAAATTCCAAACAGAAAATTGATTATAATTTAAATTGAATGAAATAAATAATTAAATAGTTAGATGAATAAATCTGTCTCATTCGATGTTTACAGGTACACAATATCAACGAAACATTGTTATTATTATTTATCACAAAAACGTATTAATTAACTATAGTAAGTACCGAGTAATTTAAAAAAATATAACCACTTACTAATTTAAAAGAAAATTCCATTCTGAATTATTCGATAGGACCATTAACTACTATACCTATGAAGTATTTTAAATAAAACATTGAAACAAATTGAATACAATTCACCTTTGTACAGATGAAATGTCCAATTTTAAAGAGAAAACGGACGATATTTTTATGAACCGAATTTTCGTTGCAGATTTCTTTGAAAATATTATTTAACTTTTCATAATATTAAGCGCCGGTTGGCTGACGTAGCCCATAGGCGGACGGACTTACGGAAAAAGTATTGTTATTTGTTATTATTTATCTTTGATGCTTATCACTTATCAGTAATATTTCGGTTGTACAAGGGGCGATCGTTTGTGTTGTTCTATACGTCGTGTCTTATGTGTAACCTCAAACGCACAGCCATTTCTACAATGATAACTCCCTTCTTATGTTGATAAATACAAAATAAATAAAATAAATGATAACTACGTCAATTTTTTAGTATACTTTTTTATTCGTTTTTTTTTTTTTTTTTACTTATCTTTAAACTAATTAAAAGTAATTGACATGGCCGTGTCTATTATATTTAGTAGCTGTTAAACCTTTGGTATTATTTGTTATGTGTTTCAAGCCGTATGTACTTGAACACCAGTAAATGTATATTACGTTTTGAATTCACAAACGAACAGATTGTTTCACGCTAAGGTTTTCGGCAGAATATAAAGAGTGCTGAACGTTTCAAAGTATGTCGGCAGGAAGACCAATTAAATGTGTAGTCGTTGGTGACGGTACTGTGGGCAAAACATGCATGCTGATATCATACACTACCGACAGCTTTCCTGGGGAATATGTACCCACTGTGTAAGTATAATTCTGTAGGTGAAACTAATTTATCAAAAAAATTACTGTACCATTTTGTTCCTATCATTTCATAGATTTGATAATTATTCAGCCCCAATGGTGGTCGATAGTATACCCGTCAGTCTTGGCCTTTGGGATACAGCAGGCCAAGAAGATTATGACCGTTTAAGACCACTTTCTTATCCTCAGGTAAACAGTATTTAATACATTCTATTGTAGTTTATTATTTTAATTTTTCAATTTTTTGTTTTTCAGACGGATGTATTTTTGGTTTGCTTTAGTGTTGCAAGTCCATCTTCTTTTGAAAATGTGGTTTCCAAATGGTATCCGGAAATTAAACACCACTGTCCTGATGCACCTATGATTTTAGTTGGTACGAAAATAGACTTAAGAGAAGACAAAGAAACATTAAATATTTTGTCCGAGCAAGGATTATCCCCAATAAAACGTGAACAGGGACAAAAGTTGGCCAATAAAATAAGAGCTGTGAAATATCTCGAATGTTCTGCATTGACCCAAAGAGGATTAAAACTTGTAAGTGAAATTAGCAGTTAAAGAAATTAGTCAAAACAAAGTTCTTTTATTATAAACGTTGCCCATATTTAAGGTATTTGATGAAGCTGTGAGAGCTGTTTTGCGGCCTGTGCCACTCAAACACCAACAAAGGAAATGTACTATAGCCTAGTACAATAGACTGAAAAAAACAGCTATATTCCTACCTCTGTATAAAAATAATTTAAAAGGGTTGTTTAGATACTTCATTCTTCTTTTTTTTTTCGAAATCATTTATTTAATCTATTTGGCATGATATTAATGTTAGCTTGAAAATCAAGATCAAAATCAGTGCCATTTAGTTAATATTATTGTTTACCAAAGATATGTTTTAATGGTTCATTTTTTTACTTTTGAAAATAAAATAAAAATAAGCATTTTACATTTCCATTTCTGCGCATGACTATAATAAACAGTACAAAATTAATGAACAGTCTTCCTCGGTTGACAATGTAGTGCCTTTTTTATTTTCATTAATTTTTTATTTTTTTTCATCGCACTATTAACATTAGGCTTATTGTAGATTCTTTCTTTTTTTTTTTTTATCTATTATTTTGCTCAAAACTAATTTTATGTAAGAACAAAGTACATGAATCTCTATTATTTAGTTTTTTACATCTAGTCATGCAACATTTTTGTAATTAATGCAACAAATTGGCAGTTTAGATTAGAGGTTGTGAAAAATTTGGCTGACCAACATTATTATCATACTTTTATTTAAGAAGATTGTCATGTTTCATATTATAACTATTAAAATTATTATATTTTGAATTTTTTTATTTAAATAAAATAATTCGTATTATTAAATGAATTACATTTAGTGTTCAGCTTTACTACCTACCAATAAATACATACATTTACATAATATATGTTATGTGTATAAACATAAATTCATAAATATACATATGAATACGATTTATTCCGTTAAATATTGTTTTAAAAATTGATATAAGCTGCTTAAAAGTATAAACAGAATATAAATACCTAACACATTGACTTTGGTCTATTACATCAATGCCAGAGCTTGTAATAAACAACAATAATGTTTGATATTTGCTATTTTCTTTTTATTAGTTTATACCAGTTATTACTTGACTGCACACTACTTGCATCCCGAAAAGTTGAACACAACCATACGCACTACTTGGGTTCTAATTTCATTTAGTCTTATCAAACCACCATAAGGACACAACTAGGAAAATAGTGTACACTGGAGTATTTGTTATCCATAAGTTATAGAAAACCTAACATATATCTAGTAATAAAAGTAGTAAGTGTTTGATTGTGGCCAAATGGGGTACAACAATATCAATGTGAAGGATACAAATTAAAATAAATTACATTTTAAAATTAATCAGCTGAATACATTTATAATGATATAGGTGTTCAACTATGTGACTTGGCATAGTTATTTATTTACTTCAAGTAAATTACTATAAAATACTTCAAGTACAAAATGGATAACTTTTACAATTTAGGAGCCTAACATTATATTTGGTAGCTGTTGTTTGCTCGATTTTATTATAATTTTTTACAGTGTAATAGAATCAATATTCAATTACAACAGAGAGGTCCAGGCTGAACTAGCTTGATACCTTTAACACAATTGCTTTAATATTTAAATTCATTTTAATCGGTAATTGTAGGTAATAATAATACATTATGAATAACAAATATAAAAGAAGTCTATATTCACTTGCAAAGGACAACGCACATATTGTTATTTTTTTTTATAGTAAACTTGATGGCCAGATAACATGAGCGGCTAGATATAAACACCAAAATTCAAGGTTGTTTATTCCTCTATGATTAGGTGAAATTAATAAAAACATTAACCTATTTTTGAATTCATACTTATTACTTGGTTTATATATTTATATATATAGATACAATATTTATTATTTATAGTAAACATTTGTGTTTTTATTAAAATTGTTTCAACCTCAATATTTTCTGGATGATTTGAAGCTATTGGTTGTTCTTCCACTTGAATATTTCTAGAATTATTATGATTGATAATTTAGTTAATTATTACAATTTGTTGGTAACTATTACGACAATACATATAACAATTTGAAAAATCATACTCATATTTTTACAATTCATTAAAAGTCAATTTACTTCTAGTAATATATTTTGATGCTTTTTCTTCTTTGACCATAAATATTGAAGTGTTCAAAAACTTTAAAATACTAATGGGCAACTGCAAACTACATTTTGATCACCGTATTTGCTGTCTATGCGCCCTACAGTTGGCCAAACTTTATTCTCATGTCCCTAATAAATATCATTAAATTATTTAATCTATAGACATAATATTATAATCAATTATAAGCCATACTATCTAGATTTAAATTTATATTACCATTGGATAAGCTGCTAATTTTCTGGAATATGGCTTATTCCAATTGTCCATACAGATTTGTTTTAATGTATGTGGTGCCGATTTTAGAACATTTTGATCATGGTCAGCTGTACCATTTTCTATTTGTCTTATTTCTTCTCTTATACCTGCAAAAACAAAATATTTAGTATTTAATAAAATATATGTTACAGGTTCATTCACTCACTGATTAAAGCATCACAAAACCGATCCAATTCTACTTTACTTTCAGATTCAGTAGGCTCTATCATCAATGTACCAGCTACTGGCCAAGACATAGTAGGAGCATGAAATCCTAAAAATTAAATTTTAATTAATATTTGACAAACTATTATGAATATATAATTACCGTAATCCATTAATCGTTTAGCAATATCTGTTGCATCAATATTGGCAGTTTTTTTTAATTCTCTTGTATCTATTATAAATTCATGGGCTACCAATCCACATTTGGTACCAACAAATAATGTTTTATAGTGTGTACTTAATTTTTTACTCATATAATTAGCATTTAATATAGCTATCTGAGTTGCTTTCCGTAGTCCTTCAGAACCCATCAACTATAATTTATTATTATTATTATTAATGTATTGTTTATAGGTTTGAAATCGACCAATATTAATTATTTAATTACCTTTATATATGCCCAGGAAATAGGGATAATAGAAGCAGATCCGTAAGGAGCAGCACTAATAGTGCCTAAATTAAATTCACCACCAGTGTGAATTATCGGATGAGTTGGTAAATATGGAGCCAAGTGTGATTTACTGAATAGTGATGAATATATTAACAATAGTTTATGATATAATTTCAACCAATTATATTTACTTACACTCCTATCGGACCCATCCCAGGACCTCCACCGCCATGTGGAATACAGAATGTTTTGTGTAAATTCAAATGAGATACATCCGCTCCAAAATCACCAGGTCGACATAATCCTACTTGAGCATTCATGTTAGCTCCATCTAAGTAAACCTCAAATTCAATTTAAATTTGCTTAGTTTATTATGTGCCAATCAAAATATTTATCAAAATGAACTAAAATATCTTACTTGTCCACCATTCGTATGAATTAAATCACATATGTCCATGACAGATTCTTCAAACACTCCATTAGTAGATGGGTATGTAATCATAACACACGATAACTGATTTTTAAATTCATCAACCTATAAGATTAAAGTGAATACAATTTGTAATGTTTTATTTAATACATCAAGTTTATTGAGTAAGGATAAAGTTATTTGCTAGAATAGATTTATAAACCTTATCTTTAAGGTGTTGTAGATCAATGCAACCATCTTTGGCTACATTTACCGGCTGTATATCCATTCCAGCCATCTGTGCTGATGCCGGATTTGTGCCATGTGCTGACGTAGGAATTAAACACACTTTTCTATCTTTATCTCCGCGATGTTGATGATATTTCATTATGGCGCATAAACCTGCGAATTCTCCTTGAGAGCCACTACGCAAACATATTTAGACACAATTAATTAAAATATAATTATTTTTTACCTAATGTATTGTGTATGCACCTATTAGGCTGGAAAGATATTCTATCATAACCAGTGAGCTGGCAAAGATCATATTCTAATTCTTCAAATAGTTTTTGATATCCTGAAACTTGTTCAAGTGGTACAAACGGATGAATATTAACAAACCCGGGTTCTGAGAGCGGTAACAGTTCAATAGTGGCATTTAATTTCATGGTACATGATCCCTAAAAATGAATAATAAATGAATGTTTGAAATGTTTATGTTTGTATACATAATATATAATTCTTGTTGATATTGTACTCACTAATGGAATCATAGAATGAACAAGTGAGACGTCTTTATTTTCCAGTTGTTTCATATATCGCACAATTTGTGTTTCTGATTGATGACTGTTGAATACTGGATGTTGCAAATACTGTGAGGTCCTTTTAAATTTTGTTCTAGTTACACTTTTTTCTAAAAGTTGGTCATCAGACATAACCTATAACAGACCATACGTTATAAAACAAATAAAACATACGTTGGTAATTTGGTATGCAAATAATGTAGGAGCTCACTTGATTTACACTTTTTTCGTATCCAAAAATCCACAGCAAGTCACTCAAGTCTTCAGTTGTTACTGTTTCGTCCAATGATATGCCAACCTATAACAAAACGGTATTTAAAATTAAAAACAACATTGTCTATCGAAAATAATTTGTATGCCAACATACAGTCTGGTCGTCGAAAAATCTTAGATTAATCATCTTTTCTTTACATTTATTTAATATCTCTGCACGAGGAATTTCGCTTTTTATGTGTAACGTATCGAAGAAGTCAGCGTTGCCAGTATTGCAACCTATTTCGTTCAGTGCGGTCTTCAGTATTATGGTACTGTTGTGTATTCTTTCGGCTATATTTTTCAATCCAGTGGCTCCGTGGTAGACTGCATACATAGCTACTAAATTGGCCAGCAAAGCTTGAGCCGTACAAATGTTACTGGTCGCCCGTTCGCGACGAATGTGTTGTTCGCGAGTTTGCAACGTCAACCTGTACGCCTTGTCTCCGTCCGCGTCTCTAAACGCGCATACAATTGTATTAAGAATAGAAAAACATTAAGAATATCAAATAAACTCTTTTCGACGACTGTCGACCTTCACTCGAACTCGTTAAAACCAGTGGCGGTTTTCCCGGGGAGGCAAGGGAAATTAGGGAGAAAAAATGGTTAAAATCATAGTAATTATTATAGACTAGACTTATTATAGACTATAGAGTATTATCGCAGATTAGATATCCTTTTATCTATACTAATATATAAAATGATAGCGTTTGTTTGAATGTTCGGGGTAAACTCCAAAACTACTACTAATTGGATCGTCTTGCAGTTTTTTTTAAATTAAAGAGGACATCACAGAGAAGGTTTTAGGCATAAATTTAGTCCGATAAAGTTAATAAATAATTAGTTATTATTAATTTAAAATAAACGTGTAAATTGCATACCTATACATATTTTATATACATATTGTGCGGCACGGCGGTGGCCCGTGGGTTTCCAGCTACCTGCAACCTGACCTTTTTGTTTGTCAAATTATTATATTGTGTTTAATATCGGCGTGTAGATATGAATATTGTTCCGAGAAGTTTACAACATGTATACCAAATATTCGAAAAAATATCTTTTTATTATCCAAATTTAATCTGTACATTTTGACGTCGTTTACAAAGAAATTTTTTAAATCTTTGATTATTATCAAAATACTATCATAATTTATTACAAATCTTGCAATAGAGAAGCATTGCCGGGTCAGCTATTATATATATATGTCTATTATCTATTAAATATATAAAAGAACAGGCCTTTTTTATGTTCCCATTTTGTGACGACGCTATTTAACTTTTTTCCAATTTTTTTTCACAGAGTTGTTCTGAGTACCTTCCTGAGTGTCACCACGTCACCCGATTTTTAAAAATTTGCTTTTAAAGGGTTGAAATCAGTAAAAATAATATTATATAAAAATGAATCCCTATTTACCAGGTATCCTCATCACGCGTGAACGGCTGGACCGATTTAGCTAATACTTTTTTTTTTTTGTGTTTGTTATTGTCAGGAGAAGGATTTCTTTTATTTTAAAAATATAAAATTAACCCTATAACCCGCTAACGACGATGAGTTGGGCAAGTCAGTCGTTTGATAATTGTAATATATGGCGAAAGTACTAAGATAATAACGAAAATTGTAACTAAAAGTGTAATTTCAGAAAAAATTATTTTTTCATTTATGCAACGCCACCTGTCGGCAGTTTGTATAAACATAATTTTAGTAGCTGAAAACCCTTATACCGTGTCTATACCGTGGTAATGCGTCATCACATCGCGCGCTGCGGATAGAACTCTGGATACCGCGGTCGCGGTCGTCCGTTCGGAAGTCGTTTAAAAAAACGATCGTTAAAAAAACAAATCACTTTCCATGAATTCGTGAATAATTCTCATTGGCTTGTTCGTTTCAACCGTTCTAACGGCCGACGACGTGGGGATTTCCTTTCCGTTGTCCCTTCAGTCTTCGTCGGTTCGCGAGTATGTGGTGGGCTCCTCCGAACGGGTATGTGTTTCGAGATTTTTATGCCGACCGCCATAGTCTCGTCTCACGGTTTCTAAAATTCCTTTCGCGGCTCTGGTAATAGTATTTATCGACGAATAATCGCACGTCTCACGGCGGTCGCGTGGGCACAACCAAATTATTTGTCGCCAAAATACTACCGTACCATCGACATTCGGTGTTTAGCGTGTTTTTCGTATCGTATCGCCGCCGCCGTCGCGTCCGGTGCGCGATCCATTACGCGAATGTAATGGCCGTCGTCTTCGGATTTCCCACGATTCCGTCGAGGCTCGGACGACGTCTAATCCAAGCCGGTAAAGGCTTCGAGTGTGCGTTTTTTGACGTCGTCGTTTCGTATCGCCGCCGTCGCGTTCGGTGCGCGATCTATTACGCGAGTGTAATGGCCGCCGCCTTCGGATTTCCCACGATTCCGTCGAGGCTCGGACGATGTCTAATCCAAGCCGGTAAAGGCTTCGAGTGTGCGTTTTTTGACGTCGTCGTTTCGTATCGCCGCCGTCGCGTTCGGTGCGCGATCTATTACGCGAGTGTAATGGCCGCCGCCTTCGGATTTCCCACGATTCCGTCGAGGCTCGGACGATGTCTAATCCAAGCCGGTAAAGGCTTCGAGTGTGCGTTTTTTGACGTCGTCGTTTCGTATCGCCGCCGTCGCGTTCGGTGCGCGATCTATTACGCGAGTGTAATGGCCGCCGCCTTCGGATTTCCCACGATTCCGTCGAGGCTCGGACGACGTCTAATCCAAGCCGGTAAAGGCTTCGAGTGTGCGTTTTTTGACGTCGTCGTCGTCGTCGTTTCATATCGTATTCGCCGTCGCCCGGCACGACGATTTTTGGTTTTTTTTTTCGTGTTTTGCGAGTCACGACCACGGAAGCTCGGATGGTAAAAACAACACTTTTCTCCGTCGATAACGTTTCGCGTGACATTTTCTAACGTTTCGATTTGTGCGTACATACGATGTGTAAATAAAATTTAACATTTCTTTGCGACAATTCGCGATCGCTCAAAACGGGCCGGCCACAATGGGTGCATCACGTTTGTTCATTATTGTATTGCGATGCCGTCACAAAGAAACCTTTATTCGAGGTAAGGTTTATTATTATAGTAATAATATGATTCGTTTGTATATTATTTATTATTCCGATTGTGTCGAACAGCCGACTTATTTATGTCTCGGTCGTGCCAACGAGGCAACATATTATTATTATTATTATTATTTAAGTACATGATTATTGAAATTATTAGTATATTAGTATATTACACTGAACAATTACTATTCTTTTTACCTTAACTTTTATGAAAAATAATAAAAAAGTCCTTTGCTGCTTTTGATTTTAAAAGAGAAAAAGGTGGTTTTTAAACAATATGAAGGAGAATTATGTGGGTGTAGGGAAATTGTGCCTATAGGCTATAAGTCAAGAACTTGAACGATTCCAAGTTGTTGCCTTCCCAAAAATGTAATGCCAGAACCACTACTGGTTAAAACTAATATAGAAATACCTCGTAACGCCAACCATCCTTCCGGGTATTAATCTCATCAGGGGTTTTTTACACGCAATAAATGCGGCGTGTGGTCCTCCGTATCCGAGCGGAGTGCCGAACCGCTGACTACTTCCGACCACGATATCAGCACCGAATTCGCCCGGAGCTTTGATTAGAGTGAGCGACAGCAAGTCCGTGGCGCACACGACTAGCGTCTATATACAAACACATATGTCACACAATAACAATGTAATATTATTATTTACATCCCACTACAAGCCCGTCTCGTGGCGTTTTCACAAACCCTATCGTTGTGAGCCTTGTTCGCGATTTCCTCGTAATCCAACAGATACCCATACGTATCCGGGTACTGCAACAAAATCCCACTGTACGGTTTGAAATCTATTCGGCTGGGGTCACCGACGTGGACTTCGATATCGAGAGCCAAGGCTCTCGTGCGCACGACCGACAACGTTTGAGGGTGCACATTGTCGGCCACGAACCAACGTTTGCGTTTGTTCTGTCGGTACGTCATCGCCAGTGCTTCGGAAGCTGCAGTGGCTTCGTCCAGCAGAGACGCATTGGCTACGTCCATGCACGTAAGATCCACGATCAATGTCTGAAAGTTCAATAAACTTTCTAGTCTGCCCTGGCCGATTTCTTCTTGGTAAGGAGTGTAAGGTGTTAACCTAAATTGTGAATTTTCGTAAACATAAAAATGTGTTTATCGTACGAAATATGTAGTAGACGGAAATTACCAGCCAGGATTTTCTAACATGTTTCTCGCGATGACATGAGGCATGTAACAATTGTGGTAACCCATTCCTATAAAACTTCGCCATACCTGATTTTTACTTGCGATTGATTTCACTAAGTTGGCTAAAGTCTGTTCGTCTGCAAAATATAATCATATTATATTCTCGTTAATTTTCACTAATGGTCAAAATGATGCAGAATTAAACAGTTTGAAATATGTCAGATTCTATTTTTTTTTAGTAAAAAATTTGTAATTATGCTAGAATAAATAATATCAGAAAACTATATAGTTTTCTAGTTTCCTTGTCTTAAATAAAGACGATCAAAGAATAAATTATCAAATAAAAATGTATTACCTAATATTTTTATTAACGAGCAGTATACTATGTTTATCATTACATTTTATAAATTATACTATTTTTACAATATTATATAATATATACATATATATATGTATTGGTTTACTTTGAACTCAGATTATTTTTTATTATAATTATACACCTTTAAAGTATAATAGGTATAGTAAATATTGTATCCTTCATAATATATATATATATATTACAAGAAACTAATTATTACAAGAAACAACTGAAGACAATTAAGTTAACCTAAATAGTAATGATTGTATATCACGTGATATCGTGGATTAGAAACATATAACAAAGGAAAATCATTTCGTAGTAGGTAGGTACCTATACAAAATATTTCTATTGAGAATTTCTAATTGGTAATATGAATGTGTATATTTGAACTCGTTAACAATGTTTAAATCCCTTCATTACCGAAAGGTTATCAGATGTTTTTATATTATAATATAACATACCTATGACTAATGACTTTAAATCGGGCGACTTCTGGAGATAAACGCTATCTGGGATCACGGCCTTGCTCAAATCTTCTAAACTCTGAAAATACCAATTTACGGTCCATACATACATTTCATTAAGTTCTATTCATAAAAATTATCCACGCTTTTAGTGATTATTTGTGACATATTTAGGGACATTATTTTGGAACATGGGGAAAATCACAATTATTATCCATTTTATTACCTTACAATATTAAATCAATATTCATTTTTGACATATCTTGTATATATTATATAATATATAGGTATTTTATTTTGGATGTATAAAAATAATAAATATATCAATAGGTACTCGCATATGCATTTTCCAACTGCTTAATCGTTCACGTAAAATTATAATTTTCGAAAACCTGGTATTCATTCTACAGCTGTTTAAACTATAAGTAATAATAGTTTCAAAAACATTTTCAAATAAAATTTTAACTTTCTGAAAACCGAAAAATTATATGTTTAAATCATAGATATTTTATTAGCACCGTCTCAGTGATCAATGAATGATATTTTCTTATCTACGGCGAGAAATGAACAACTAAGTGAATTAATATTTTCATCGGTGTTAGAAGCAATGAAAAATTGGTTGATACAATAGCTAGTATGTAAATTAATATAAATTCAATTCAAACTCATAAAATGTATTTTCTTTAATTTATTTTTTTTTTGAGTACCAACTGAAAAGGGCAAGTTTCTAAAAAATAATGCGTGTAGAGAAGGGTTAGATTTGTTTGTTAGAAGATGATTTTTATTTATCTTATTCTACCAAAAGACGAAACTTGCCTCAGTCAAAATTCATTACATAGCCATTTAAGTTTATGAATATCTACAAAATATACATTGAATGGTTTAATGCCAACATATCTGGTAAAAGATTTATAATAATTATATAATCACAGACGTAATAAATAGCGCTTGAAATTTAAGTTTAAGTATATATAATGTACAGCATGGTTAATAAAACAATTTTTGAAAATATAAATTAAATTTAACTTCTTAGATGTGTTAGATGTTATTATATAATTATAAAATAATTAGATTGGGTTGAAAATAAAGGGTATTATAAAAATAAAATAAAGACAATTAATTTACTCTTGAAAATCTTCATAAACGTATCGAATCACTTTGAATTTGTCAACAAAAAAATGTGTCATCGTTAACAGTAACTCTGCTTCATAACAATAGATTATTGTCGTTCTAAATCTATAACGTTAAATATCGTACCTACATTAACTTTTGTTTAAAATAAATATACCTAAGTAGGTAAAAATAATGTTGTTTTATACTTAAATTAATGGATACGCGAATCACAACATTTTAAATGAAATATCTTCAGGTAAAATGTTTTCATACAATTTAAATTGAATTAAACCAAAGTAAAATTACTATTTTAGTGTACTTGGTATTTTATTAAATGGTGAGGTACCTGATATCCGAGCTCTTTGAGCATCTGCTCTTGTTCCACATCGTTGGGCCCGATGTGTCGACGAGCAAAGGACTCGCGATCAAACACGGAATTCGATACATACTTAAACGCGTAAGAGCGCTGCGTCCTGCGCAAACAATCTAAACGGCGAAACATGACTGAATTCGATTCTAACACAATACAACAATAATCATCAACAAATCGATTGTTTTGTACACATTATATTATTGTCT
This sequence comes from Drepanosiphum platanoidis, assembly GCA_948098885.1. Lineage (NCBI taxonomy): Eukaryota > Metazoa > Arthropoda > Insecta > Hemiptera > Aphididae > Drepanosiphum > Drepanosiphum platanoidis. Next base: position 4,863,603 of record OX402532.1, read on the forward strand.
AATCGTAACCGTTCATATTCATTTACAATCTAATGAGAATAAAATACGAATACAAAAACATACTTAATTAATGCGGTGTCTATAATTTTATTTTCTTATGTTTAATTTATAATAACATCATTTAAATTTGTTATATCATTATTATCGTACTCAAACTATAGTGAAATCAAATAGCTGTATTTACATACTAATTATTTATCATATAAAAACTGAAAAATAAATTTTGATTTTCAATACTTTAAAATTTAAATTAATCAATAGATGGTACCTATTTTATCTCAATTATGATCACACGTCATTTATTCACCTATTTTATTTATTTTTAAAAGTATTAATTAATTTTGAATATTAAACATTCAATACGCATAATGACGTTTAATATAATTGAGTATGCGTAGTAAACAAGAAACTATTTGAAATACTTAAAAAAAATATTAATTACTTTATATATTAGTACATATTTTTTTTTGTAATGAGCCAATTGACTTTTTAATAAACTCTCATTAATTCATCATTAGACAAAACACTATACAATTTTACCATTTCAAATTAATTAAAATTTAATAAAATTAGATTACAAAGCTCGATTTAAAATTAACCAAATACTACTTTTCATATCTTGTAAGCAAATATAAATATTTTGAATATTTTTATATAGGTATATAATATTTAGAATACATTATGAATATTGTTAAGTGGATTAGGTACAATTAAATATTTGGGTCACATATTTTGAATACTATTTTTTTTAAATATTAAAATGTTTATTCAGTCATTCTTAATACTTTCAAAAAGCATTTTAATATTTTACCCAGGGGCATATCACAAAACGTTTGGCACTTTTAATTCAATAATTAAGTTTTTCGAAAACAAAGTAAATATTAAAAAAATGCATAACAAAATTTTAATTTTTTTAAAATTCTAATACATGAAACGAATTGTGTGCTTGAAAGGGATGTTTTATAGAATGCCTACAAAGAAATTAAATTTGTATTTAAATTCACTACCTATAGTTATAATTTATGTACCAATCAAAACAATTGATTATATTACAATTTCAAGATAATTACATGTAGATTATTTTGCACCTACAAAAAGTACTTGATTATTTAATCTGCAATTTCATTATATCAAACTATTATAGTATATTAATTAACGAGGTAGTTATAGCTGTAATTTTTGAGAAGCAAATTATTTTGCAAATACAATACGTCACAACAATTAAGTTGAAAAAAAAATTTTAATCGATAATGTCTATTTCCCAATGATTACAAGTTGGAATGATTGCGAAACTTTACCCTATTAAAACATAAAACATTAATATAATAAATAAGAATATATTTATTAGATTTATAAGAATTACTGGATCATTAACGTCGAAATGGTGTTTTCATTGTAACTCAAAACGTATTGATCGCAGATATATAACTGAAGTATCTAACTGGCTTTTCTAAATTAGTCTATAATTTTTCAGAATGCAAATTTCCGAAACAATTAAAAATCCTCTATTTTTTCTAATTCAAGCACCGTTTCAATTTTATTTTAATAGGATGTACAAAATTTAAAAATAAAATTTATTTAAAATATGTCATCTGTACTTAGAATAAATTGTACTGTAATAGGTTATAAAAAATGTTTAAACATAATATATATAATTTTACAGTTTATAATACAAATATAAGTAGTATTGTGATACAGTGAACAATAAAATAATTCAACGAGCAAAATATAATATAATCATAATTTATAACCAACAAAACTGTAAAAATATGAATATAATTTCTACAAAGGTAGATTCCATTAATTATAATGTTATGGTAAGTACCTATTTGTATTAATTATATTTCATATTATTATAATGTACACAATTTTTCAAGTTGACATCTGTATTTTGAATGAAAATTAATTTATATAATAATACACAAAACATACAACAAAAAATAACTTAAAAATTAATAAAACTACACAATCCTGTATTTTTCAACAGTTATAGAATAATAATTATTAGTGGTATAGTAATACATTTATGGGAAAACACACCTTTATTAAGAATAACTATATGTGGGGGGGGCTGTGTTCTCTCAATATACATAATTTATTTTATTTTAATTCCATTGTATATCATATTGACAAAATATTTTAAATACATTTCAGTATAAATAATTTTATGAGTACATTTTACATCTTTTGGTATTAAGAGTGTTAGCAAGGGGCCAGAGTGGCCGAGCGATATAAGGCAGCACAGCCGACATGCATTGTCTCCGGTTCATACCCGGCCACGGGACGCCTCTCTCTGTGGGCAGCCAACTGTCTAGAGCAGTGGTTCTCAATTATTTTAAGACCACGACCCAAATTTTCTTCCAAAAATCTATTGCGACCCCCCATAGTTTTACATTTACAGAATAAAAAAGTAGTTTCAAAAAACAAATATTTTTTATTGTTATTACCTCTTTACTACCATTTTATAAAAATAAAATTTTAAGTCTATAGTCTATACAATTTAAAAAAATATAAATTTCTTACAATTTGTATAATTAAAAAAACTTCTCGCGACCCCCAATGGGTCCTGACCTACAGTTTGAGAAAAACTGGTCTAGAGAGAGAAACCACCATCTCCCCTGTGTAGAAGGCAATGGGGAAACTACTGCACAACAATCCCTCTCCCGTGTAAACAGACTTAAGCCTGTCAAACCAACATTACCATTGTAGACTTAAAAATAAAAGTGTTAGCAGGGGTATTCTATTTTTAAATACTGTTATCTTCAGTAGTTTAATGTCCCATAATACAACTTTTGACATTTTTTTCAGCTAATTAATAAAGACCAATACTGAATTATCTTGATTTCTTATTTAAAATATATATATTTTTTTTCAATTAATGGGAGTTAGAGTAATGCATAGTAATAATGATAAATTAAATACAAAAGGTTTGGAGTAATTTAATTAAAAGTAAAAATAAGAAAGGAAGGGTCTTCCGCGGGGAACAATATTAAGCCTCTCATTGGTTTGTTTTTTATATAATTACTTTAAAATTGGGGAATATGTACAGGTAGAATATTGAGGAATTTTAAAGTTTATAAATGATAAGAGAGCAGTAATGTTTATAGTGTTAGACAAAAGACCGAAAAGAGCAAGAATCTTTACGATTGGGGGTGTAATCATGAGGGGGCATTGAATGCATAATATAAAACTTCCATACCTTAAGAATTTGCGACGAACTCTTTCAAGATGAATAAAACCATTTGCGGTATATGGGTACCAAATTTCTGAGCCATTTTTTAAAATCGGTTAGGATATTATAAATAATATATCTAAATATTAAATTATATTCATATTAACTGTCCACATGCAAGACCATAGTCATGTATTCATGAACATTAGTTTTTAATGAGTTTGGAAATAGGCAATTCTCTACTATACCATTGACATAATTTGAAACTAGAATACATATTTGTAAAGATTAGAAATCACATAATTATAAAAAATTACAAAATGGCGAGTAATAATTGTGAGTTAAAATTAATGAATTTATTCTCATTACAGACAAAAATTAGATCTAAAGTGTTTTTTAATTTCTTGACTAATTGAACAAAAAAAAAAATTTTTTACAAATTCACTGGGTATCATATTTTAGTTATGTCTACCATAGTGTATTCGTGTATAAGTGACACAAAATTTACCACAATGCCATTTGGCGTTGTCTGTATTACTAAATAATTTTCACATCATATGCTGTAAGATACCAATTTGTGTCTATTGTATACGCAATAATACTGTAAAATAAAATATATAATGACAAGACTTTACTAACTTTATTGACATCCAAACTTGTCAAATTTCATAAGAAAAGTAATTGGAATATAAATTTAGACTCATGGATAACCGATTAAGAAAAGAAATTGAATATAAATGGAAAAAAGTTTATTTTATTATACTTTACAATATCTATATATACGATGCTGACCAAAAATTAAAATGTAGGTCTTAATGCTGACTGCTTGTAAGCACATTAAAATTGGAGATCAGTCGACACTAATTGACATATGGATAATAACGCTAAAGACACCAATTGGTGTCATACGCAGTTTTTAAGCTATGTAAATTTCAATATAAAATTTAATTTAGTTTACTTTTTTTTAATGACCAATCATTTGTCATAGTTTTGATTATTATTTTTTTTAAATTACTCATTAATGAATAAATATGTAAGACACCATTTATTATACAATAATAGGTACCTATTTACAATTTTTTCCCAATGCCTACTAGAAATAACTTTTTATCGCAAAATCATTTATGAAAACCTATTGATTTAAATAAATATTGCAGTTAATTAACATAACAATTATAATTTACATAATAATTATTGATTGTAATGTCTAACATTTATAAAAATTATTTTATACACTACAGATAACTTAAAACTACTAATTACATAATAATTAATGATTTTTGAAATGTATGTTAGTATTCACAATTCTTATTACTGTATACTATCATTATTTTGTCCATTTTCTAAATGTGTTTTAACATGTTCTTTAAGTTGCTCATCAGAGTCAAAAGACATTACACAAACATGACACAAGAATATTACACTCTCTTGTTTATTTATCATGTTATACACACACTCACTACATTTCGCTGCATATCTCAAATGCATTTTCATATGTTGGACATACTCATACCATGTTTTAGATTCCAATAAACATTCTTTGCAAATAAATGGTGGAATTTCTCTATGGTTTTCATCTTTATGTTTATTTAGTATAGATTCATTTTTTATCATAAAGCAGCTAGAGCACGGTGGTTTAGATGGTGACACATTATTTTCATTACTTTTTGGTAATCTGGAAATAACAAAATTCAATATGAATAAATTTTTTTCAGAAATGTTATGAATAAGTGTTAAAAGGTATAATTAATAATTTTGAAAGCCATGAAATGAACTTTTAATACATTTGATAAAAATGAAATTTCTTAATTTTAAATGCATATAATTATTATATATGGTATAGTAGTGAAATATGTTCATAATATATTATTTATATCAAGGAAAAAGAGATTAAATTGTTCATATTCATAATTATTCAAATGACATTATCATAATGAAGTTAAATATAGATTTTTAATTTATGACAGTGAAAAGTATAGTTTAATGAAATAAATAAATTTAAGAACTGTAAGGTACGAATAAATATAATTTGACTTAATTTATATCATTTTTTTGATACAAATCTAATTATAACATTTAATATATTATTACCTGGCAAAGCATTTTCTACAAGACATACATTCAGTAAGTCGTAGTTGACTTTGAAATTGCTTTGGAAGTATATCTTCTTCAATAAGACCAGCCTTGACAAGAGCATTTTTCCAAAATAATGGACCAATTAATTTAGCTTCATTAAATTGACCAGTAGAATTTTTTTCAAGTATTATGGCTTCTAGAAGCTTTTGATACTCTTCAGTGTTATAATCATTTGTTTGCTGTTTCCTTTTTTTAAGCATATTCTGTATATCTAGTCTAGAACTTTCTATTGCTTCCTGAATAGCTTCTCGTTCACTTTTTTCTTCTTCAGCCTAAAATAAAATAGTTTTAATTAACAAGTACAACAAATTTTTAATTCCTGTTATCTTACATCTAAATAAATATTTTCCAATTCTCGTTGTTGTTTTTCCCATGCTTTTTTAGCAAATAAAGGACCAAATGGTTCACTATCTTTTTTAAATTTTCGTGAACCAATTTTTCTCTTTTTGTAATATGAAGCTTTTGGATTAAAATCTTCATCACTATCAGATGAACTAGTGTGGTAAGGTCGAGGATTACGAATTTTATTATGAACATCCATATAATGAATATAATAATTTTTTTCACCAACAATAGTTTTTCGACAAAGAGAACAAACCAAAGTTCTAACATTATTATGACTTCTTAAATGTGTTCGAAAATTTGCTATATGACGAAATTTACGATCACACACCCGGCAATGATGTGGTTTTTCTCCTGTGTGTGTTAACATGTGTTCGTTGTATGAAAGCTGACTTTTACAGATTTTCAGACATTCATTACATCTTAAATATTTTGAAGGCCTTATTGAAGAGCAAGGTAAAGGCTCACTGATACAGTTGATATTACTATGATGGAATGTCTCATCATCACTGTGAGTACGTAAATGTGCATCTAGGTCATACTGTGTGTCGTATGACACATAGCACATAAAACATGAATAACATTCATCATAAATTTCTTCCGTTTCACTTTCAATCTGAGAATTGTCCATAGGATACAAATCAGTGATTTTATTTTCAATCTGAAATAAATTTAATAATTCAATTATTTATAAACACTTTTCTTATAATCACCTTCAAAGCAAATTAACAAATATAATATTATGATCTATAGACTAGGTATAGTGAAAGGTATAATTATTTTATAATTTTGTAGTAAAAAATATTTTTACATTTTATTAGTATTAACTAATATTTTATATTTTAAATAAATTAAAATTTAATAATGATTAATTAATTTAATAGGTAGATTCTTTGGATAAATTATTTATCAGCTAGTCTTATAAAAATAATCAGACAGCAGTATATTTAAGATTTATCACAAGAATGTCAATATTCACATATTAGTTAATAACACATTTAAATTCTATCTGCATAAATTTATAATTATCAATTAAAATCTCGGTCACTAAATTCGAAAAATCTTAAATACACCATAAAATATGAGCAATTCATAATATTAATTTTATTATGTATTCATAGGGATCAAGAATAGATATATTTAAAATAAAAAAAATTAATGTGAAAAAATATATAATATAGCTAAGATTACATATAGGTATATCTAGTTGCAATTAGTAAAATAATGTATACAGATACATAATTTAAAACATTTATAACAAAAATAATAAGCAATTAAAATGCCTAGAATATAAGAAAATTTTGTCGGTTTTAATCAAATATCCAATCATATCATCGAATCATAAATTAATCTATTGTATTTATGTTGAGAATTAGCCAAGTATATATTAAAATAAAATTGAATGGAAATAATAAATGTATTAGAAAAACAAATACCACCCATATTACCTATTATGTTTATTTTAAATAGATCAATAGCAAAGAAAATATATTACCAAATCATCATTATCCAACTTGGGAATTACATATTGCAAAGCAAGTGCATCATAATCTGTAGAATTTTCTTTGGAAATGTCAATGTCGTCGTCAGCTATGTCAATGATTGGCTCAGGACTCATATAGTTTACTTCTGTTTTGAAACCCATATTATCCATTGTTCGAACTAAAAAAACATCCAATATTTTATAAACTTAATTCGCTAACTCAGTAATTAGAAACAACAATAATTTTATAATTATGAAAACCCAGTATTAAATCAGTGGTAATATATATTACAAATACAATTTCAACTGAAGTGAAATCACGTAGGTGATAATTATCATGCTTTTCAATATTCTCAATCAAACGTTATCTATTAAGGATACTTACCGGTAAGTTCAATGATCTGAAACGGACGATATTAACGATATTATTAGACGTCTACTAAAGTACTAATTTGTGAAAATAATAACATCTACAAATTTAACGACGATAAGTTTAAAATACTCACATAATATTCACAGACACCGGGGATTCGTGTTTACTTGAATTTTGGATGTTGGACGTAGATTACGGAAAATGTCTAGGAAATTACGACTGTGCGACCTCTTTGGTTGACCAAGGACAATGATTAAAATTTAAATTATTCAGCGGGAAACTGAAAGTCAAACAATGGCAAAAGAAAATTTAAATGCATTTTTAAACGATGTGATATTTATGTTTGCGAATATGTGACGTATGAAGATATTATTTGCCCAAATACTATTCGAAAACAACTCAATGTGATGAAAATAATCCTTATCGTAGACGGCATTTTATAATATAAGAGCAAAAAGTAAGAATCTAGATTGAAATGATAGAATATATTTTTATAATAATAAATTTTATTTATGATTACATTGGGAAATTCAAGATAGGTACGTAGATGTTTTTATAAAAATTAATTTTATTTTTAATTAAATAATTTGAACATAAGGAATGTGTTCAAAATTATTTGTCTTAATTTGGATTTACCACAATTTAAATTTGATCTCTGAATACATTTTTTTTAAAATATAATTCATACAAACGATCAATGTTTTAAAATCATTGATGAGGCCGCACTAAAATCTACTGCTCTAGGGTACAGTCTGAGGATTTTTAAAACCATTCTTTCGAACATAAAACCTCACTACTGATGTCAACCTTGTCAAAATATGCCTATTTATTTTAAAAGACTCATACATGATACACAATAAATTACCATTTGTATTCCTTGTAATAAGTTCGTTTGTTTTTCTTTTCTTTGTCTTACTGTGTGCCAGTTTTATTTAAATATTTTATTGTTTATTTAATTTGAAGATCATCATTAAGTAATCTAATATATATTATTGAATTTTTGGTTGTAAACTTTAAGGAACCAATAGTGTTTATTCACTGATAATGTTAATTTAGTAATGTTTATTTGTTTTGTAAATCTATAATTGTCTTATGTATTCGAATATTGAATAGTATGCTGTGTCTTATGGCAACCCCCATAGTGGGCAGCTCGCTTTAAATAAAAGTTGTTTCTTTCTCTGGCTCTATCTTTTTATTAATTTTAATTCATTATTGAGATAATTAGCATTAAAATCTATATAGATTTGAAAAATTCTAACATTAATTTACTGTACTTATAAAAAATATTTAATACAAATTAAAACATTTATCTACTTACTTTCTTCTTACTTGGCTAATCGAAAACTTTTTGAAATTGAGACTTTACTAAATATTAAACATAAAATATTATAAGAGTTAATAAAATACAAAGCATACTATTAGAAAATATAAATATTTATTGAAAACAAATTAAATACATGTTTATTAACTCAATACAATATTATTAGTATAAATAAAACTAAAAATAATAGTAATTATCTTGTATAATACATTTATATGTTTATTGATAAGTTTAAAAAATATTAAAACATTAATTGAATAACAAAAAAATTATTGTATTATAATTATTACATTAATATATATATATACAATTCTCAATCAAGTGTAAATATCCTAGCCGAAATATCACTTACCATCCAATTAATGCCTTCTAATAAGTTCTCTCCTGTGTATGCACTACAATGTATTATTTTCCAATGATGTGTCTTAATACGATCTAACTGTAGTATCTATATTTAAATGTAGAAAAATATTTATTGATAAGTGATAAATTAAAAATTTTAAATATGATATGCCATTTTTAAAATTCTGAACAAATTAAGGTTTATTTTTTTCAATAATTAAAGTTTTAGGCTGTGAATTTGGAACAAAAGTTTTATATTGTACCTTATAAAATAACAAATTAGAAAAAACTTTAAAACAATATAACATTTTGTCAATGTTTTATTAGGTTAAGTTATGAAACTTTATAAAATTTCTTAATAATAATTTTATTGAATAAGTTATTTTATAACTGTATATATAATATATTACACTGTATTTTGCTTAGAATTTCTTTTGAATGTAATGGCTTATCATTATTAATATGACAAAAATAACAATAGCTAAATGTTAGATTTCATTACTTTAAAGCAATCATTAATTTTAATCTTTAATGATTACTTTGAAATTGCATTGGTTAAAAAATACCTCTTTGATTTCTTCTGATGATAAAGCACCGGGTAGATCTTGTTTGTTAGCAAATATTAATAATGTAGCTCCAGCTAATCTCTAAAAATAAATAAAATGGTATTTTTTAAAAAAATTCAATAATTATTTGCCATAATACAATTAAATAGATAAATAGCATGATAAATTTATTAAAATTCAAAATTTAATGTTACTAATATTATGGCCGATGAATTATTGAAAACATCAACATTAAATAACTATATTTCAGGATCATATTTATAAGAAAGGCTGTAAGGTACAGCCCCACCAGAAAAATATCTAATATTTGATTAGTAACTTGTAATTTTTCTTTTTTTCAAATATTGGTATTAATTTATAATAATTTACGTCCCTAATAAAGTAAATATTAATGAATCATACATATTAATTATGGTCAATATTAGTTAAATTTGAACTAAAAACAATTTGTAGACACACACATACAGAATCACAGCAATTTATTATTTTAAAATTATTATCCTGAACTTATACCCAATTGGATTTATAATATTACTAGCAATACAATTACCATGAAGGTAACAAAAATAATTAATCACAACCATAATTCTGAATTTTATTATAATACGCTATTAAACGCTATTAATACTTAATTGATAATTTAAACCGTTCAGATATTCATTATTTTTTAAATTAAAATTGATTTTAAAAAGTAGTAAAACTAAGTTTTTAAATACCTCTTCTTCGATTAAACTGTGTAATTCAGTAGTACAATCACCCAGTCTTCTTTTATCTGCACTGTCGACCACCCAAATAAGTCCATCAGTACTTTCAAAATAGTTACGCCAATATGATCGCAGTGATTTTTGACCACCAACATCCCATACATTAAGTTTATAGCTGAAATGAAAATGAATAACAATTATTTTAAAATACTTGTGTGTTTACAAATTTTAGTGAATTAAATTTTGTAATTTAACAATAACTACAAAAAATCGGTAATCACATGAAAAGTACAGTAAACATCATAAAACATAAAATCTCTTAATGAATATATTTCATATATGCAGCAATGAATATAACATTCACTACAGTGATTACAATAAGGAATAGACATAAATACTAATAAATTATAACTTATAAGATCATAAATATAACTATAGCATTAACTCTTATGCAATGTAAGTGAAATTAATTACTTTTTATGATCTAATGTTTTAATGTTGAAACCCAATGTCGGTTCAATCGTGTTAGTTGGTTCGCCATTATATTTTTTCAGTATTGTTGTTTTTCCAGCATTATCTAAACCTCTGATAAATAAACACAGTTAAGGCAAACCACTAAATATTATAAAAGATTAGTCAATCATCACCACGATTTAATATAAATTTTAGATCATCAGCATCAATCAATACTTAATTAACAATTTATTTCTCAATATTAACAGTAAAAAAATTTAAAAAGGATACAAGATTAAGATTCTCATCTCTTTTTCCTTCTGTTTCATCTTCTTTAAAACTGTCATTAATCCCATTTTGTACAATATATGTTTATAATTCTACAATAATATATCGATACGTACCACTTAAAACTTTTTCAATTTTTATAATAAAACAATTGGTTTTTTTTTAGATTTATTAGTTCAATCTTGTCGGGTGACGTCCAAAAATCCAATGCTGCAATGCGTGTAAGTTTTATTTATTTTTTCATCAATTATAATGCATATTCAGAAATATAATCACAATACAACACGTCCTTATCTTAATATTATCTATCATATGAGTATATCATTTATTATCACCAATTCGGTGATAATCCAAGACTGTGAATTCGGTAAAAATATGATTTTTGAATTTTTGATACAAAATAAAATCGTAACTCGCTACGTGTCTGAATAATTTCGAGACGCGTTTTTTTTAATCAGTTCTAAACTGTCCGGTAATTATTTTATGCAGTGTTTAATGACAACGTGACCACAGAAAGTCACTGAAATATAAAAAATTAAAACGAAGTCGCTTTCCTTCTAAGGCCAACTTTAAATGTAATATATTGTTATTACTGATTAGTGATTACCAATGACCACAACACTAATAATAATTGTGTTCTAACTAAACATTTTTATTGCTTTTTTCTATGTAATAATTTATTTCAACTACAAAAGGCACAACGACAAACACTGTCAACAAAGACATTTTGTAAATAGTAATTTTAACGTAATATTTTTTTATTTGTAAATTATTTTGTTTACATTATAATAAGCCACATAAGAATAAATATTACAAAATTAAAATTTTTAAAACTTTGACCTGACATTGTTGAATAATATTCAGCCAGTGTTTATATGTACACATAAATGAACATGTATTTTTTTCGGTACTTTAATGAACTTAAAACTGAAGATGTATTTACAAATATATATCTATAGCTGTTGTCCTTAAATCTGCAATATTAGGATATAGTACAGTTTCTTTGTGCGAGTGGCAGAGTAAACAAAACAGTTCTCACAGCTTCTCCAAACACCTTAAACAATAGCAATATTCATTTGAATTATATTGATTTGAAACCATTAGTTTTTCTTACAATTTTCAAACCACTTTGTGTCAATGCAGAACATTCTAGATATTTGACAGCTTTTATTTTATCAGCCAACTTTTGTCCCTGCGCACGGTTGATCGGAGATAGCCCTTGCCTAGACAATAAACTCAATATGTTCTCGTCTTCTCTTAATTCTGCTTTTGTACCGACTAAAATTATAGGTACATTTGGACAGTGGTGTTTGATTTCCAAATACCATTTGGGAAATACATTAGCATAAGATGACGGGATTGTAACACTAAAGCAAATCAAAAATATATCCGTCTGCAAAAAAATCAAAACTATGAAATACATAAAAATAAACTAAAATTCTCTTATGACCTACCTCAGAATAGAAACATGGTCTAAAACGGTCGTAATCATCCACTCCGGGCGTATCCCAAAGATTAAGCCTAATGGATATATTGTTAACAACCAATTTCACAGAAAAATTATCGTATCTATGTTAGAACGATAGAAACATTATGATCGAGCTTTGTATGATTTTTGTATTAGTCGACAGCTCAATACTTACACGGTAGGTGTATATTCCATAGAAAAGTTTTCATTAATGTACGACGTCAACATGCATGTTTTACCTACACAGCTGTCTCCAACAATTACACATTTGATTGATCTTTCTGTGTCTTCTGTCGACATATTTTCAAACTTCTTGTTCCAAATCGGTTTTTTTCTTCTAAAAGTATAGCAAACAATTTATCATTCTAATAGCAACAAACTAACAAATAACAATATTATATGATGATGCGAGTGGTCGACTGGAAGAAACGATCGAAACAGAAAATTCACAATTTAAGTGAATTTAATTACATTAGCGAACACCAATCATAAGTTGTATATTTATTTTGTATAGGTTCGTGGTTTATTATTCATGATTATTCTAAGCGTCGATATATAAATGTTTTTTTTTTTAATGTAATGACGTGGTTGGGAATTTCAACAAATATATGAAAAATAATATCTATTAGATATTGAATTTTATCATCATACCAGCTAGAAAATGATATTCATAAAATGTGAATGACAAACTAAGTAAATAAATGTAGAAACTGTCTACTATCGATAGCTTTAATTCACACCGCGTTTACATAAAATTATGTATTAGTATTTATTGTCTTATTATTTATTGTTTAAGTTAGGCATACGTGTTAGTTAAAGTAATTAAAAAAATTACCTGGTAATCAAAAATAATGGATCTATTCGTCCATATTTTCAGTTTGAAAATATGGATTTAAAATATTAAATAATTACCAGCTATCAACTAAACCAAGTACGACGAGGGTACCAAATCATTATCGGTATTCGTGCAGTTTTGATTTGGTTATAATTGTTATAAATATCGATCAAAGATTTCACAAACCCTAGCTGGTGATTTACTCGTTACTTTTCAAATTTTAGAATAGTTTAAAATTGTCGAGTCCTAATGGTTAATATTAATAACAATTACATTTTTTGGAACACTAAAAGTATATAAATATAAATAATACACGTCTCTAATATTATTTCTTTTAATAAAAATTTAAAAACCAAAGATATCAATAAAATATTAAAAATGCAGCTAGTCATGCAATGATGCAAATAAATTCCTACTACAATCAAACATTAATGTAATTATCGTTTATTTTTATCTACTGACTAGCGGATATATTATGTGTTTAATAAATATGCCTCATCACTAGTGTACTAGATAGCACTTGCTAATAATCTGTCAATACATGGTGACATGGTGAAAAATTTGCCATAAAATACATAGTTTTAAAATGAATACATGATAAAATACGTATTTCATATCAAACCCTTATTTTTCCTCAAATAACTATGCTCTTGAAATTAATGAAGTAATTCGTTTTAATTGCTCCTTCATACTTAAAATGAGTTCCTTTTTAACCAAATTGTCTGATATACATAGTTCGTTATGAATAATAATAATTATTAAACCACTTAATAATATCATTATTACCAAAAAAACTCCTAAATCATAGCGAATGTTTGGAGTCGATGGTAAACAATTTCTTCTATTCAATTACAATATTTAAATATTTGCTTATTGTAAATGTGTATTAAAAAAATAATGTAATATTCTCTTCTTCATATCGTTAGCTTTCAGTATATTAATAACTAGAATTTTATTTTTTATAATAATAATATTGGCTTTATTGGTATGAGCATTGATTATAGAATACAATTATATCTATTCTATAATCAATGGTATGAGTTATCCATACATTTATCATTTATTATTATTATTATTATTATTTAAAAACAAACAGTTTTAAAAATGATAGGCAGTATTCAAAAATAATTTTGATTTATAATTTTCAAAAAATAAACAAATAATATGTAATAGTTGTACATACCTGATTGTTAATGATTATTCGAGTATTGTTAACTGGTGATATAACAATGCAAAATTCATCAAGATTCAATACGAAAAATACTAAGTTATCATAATTACCTGTTTCAAAAAGTTTTCAATTTTTTAGAAAGAAAAATAAAAACTTTGACGGTACAAATGCTTTCAGTTTAATGAGACTACCGATTGAAAAAATTTCAAAATTAAAATTTCGTATTTGTAATTACAATTGAAATATTGTAGTTTAATTAATATATTTTTAATAAAATAAACATATCTATAATAACACAATATTTTATAATTTAGTTACAGAAATCGCCACTACGTAAACATTTGAGTCCACCTTATCGTAGGTAGTTTACCTCAACTATATTAATACCAGCTACAATCATTATCATATCAAAGTTTACCATTAGATTTATTATTTAAATGTATGTTAAACGGCGAAATAAGTATATAATGTAATACAAGTGTAGAAAATCATTTTTAAAATAACTTAAAACTACAGAGTAACGTGTAGACAATGAAAATCCTTGGTAAGAATATTGTTGGTCTCTTCGACCTCCTCTATTAGTACACTATGTTATAGCACACTCACGTGATAAAACTGGTGAATTTACAGCTCGTACAACTTCATCAAACACCTTAAATATTGACGGTTTCAATTTTATGTAGAAAAACTTAAAATAAAACAGTTATTTTTACTTACAAGTTTTAATCCTTTTTGTGTCAATGAAGAACATTCGAGATATTTAACGGCTTTAATTTTATTGGCCATCTTTTGTCCCTGTTTACGTGTGATTGGCGACAGTCCTTGCTCACATAAGACATTCAATGTTTCACTATCTTCTCTCAAATCTATTTTCATACCAACTAACATTATATGTGCATATGGACAGTAGTATTTAATTTCTGTAAACCATTTCTTAACCCCATGATCTAAAGAGGATTGATCGACAATACTAAAGCAAATCAAAAATACATCCGTCTGAAAATACGAACAAAAAATAAATAAAGCAACAACTTTATTTAAAAAATTAATAATCACACTAAATACCTGAGGATAAAAAAGTGGTCTTAACAGGTTGTAATCTTCTAGACCAGCTGTATCCCAAAGACTAAGGGTGACCGTTGTATTATCAACTTCTGCTTTCACTGAATTAAAACCAAATCTATGGAAAATAATAAGAACAATAAAACTAAACGTCTTCTCGATAATTAACCCAAGTACTCACCCGTATACATATTCTTCAGGAAATCTGCCTGTAGCGTATGTCATTAACAAACATGTTTTGCCCACAGAGCGGTCACCAACAACTATACATTTAATTGGTCTGCCTGCTGACATTTTTTGTATTGTTTATAGTCTGTTAAACCGTTTCATTATTTCAAACTAAAATATACATTTACTTTTATTTTCAGTATTACAAACGATACAAAACACTTGATAATAAATACAGTCCAGAGAACAGTATTTTTTTTTCTGCTTAATTTTCGAGAATATTATTGAATTTTATTGACTGATCTATTTCTATGTTATATGATATAAGCCCTAAGATTTAAATATAGGTTCGAAGATTGAAATTTGCCAAATTTATTTCTAAAATAACGTAAAGACATATTTCACGTTTCCTTTTATACAATATTATACGTGTATGTTTTAGATTACGTATGCCGTTTGAAAATTAAAATAATTAAAATCTTACTTGTATATTTTTCACTCTTTAATCTGGGTAATCCATGTCGTCCTCGTGTTCTCAAATGTTTTTAAGATTTTTGAATAACATAATAATAGTCAATCCCTAAAAACAACTTAAAAATATCTAGTGAAAAGTCTAAGTAAATAAAATACGTTTGTAATATTTCTTTTGTGTCGATCTAATAAAAATTAATGGGCAATGGGTTTATTAATAAAACATGGGTCATTGCAGCTAGTATTCATTTAAACCATATAAAATAACATTACAATTTACGAATAAAAATTAAATTATCATTTTTACAACTTTATCAACCGGAAGATATGCGTCAATCAATATATCATTTAGTAAACTATTCATATATATATGTAGAATATGACTAATGACCGAACATGACATAAAATATATATTGTTTATCAAACACTTTTTTTTCCAACAAATAACATTTTATAAAATTGCACAATTTATCAGTTGTCATTTAGTCCCTAACAATTTATCCCTGTTTAAAATTAAAAAAAGTTTCGTAGGTATTAATTTAAAAAATTATTTAACTTAATTGCTATACACTTAATTTTTGTAATATTATTTGTCACTTAAAAAAAAATTTAAAGACAACTTTATTGATAGTTTTTGCTTCATTTCAGAAAAGTAAATTAAGAGGGATATTTGTCTACTTGGTATATATAATATATTATTATCTACAATATAGAATATATAACAAAAATTATAAAAGTTACACTAACAATATTATTTTTAACGTTTTTAATAAAATAATGTTTCTTATTTAGTTATTTGATAGTATCTACTATCTGAGTATATTTCATATACATTACACGGCAAATCGGATGAAACAATAAGAACTCATTACAACAAATTAGAATTGTTTTTATTCTGTTTTGACAATACTTGTTATTTTTGTGATGGCCAATTGAATTGTTTTGGTCTTTATGAATGAATCGGTGAAGATCATAATAGTTGTTTTATCTAAAACTCTACTAATCTAAACATTTCGTATTTTGTTGTAGAATTTATTTATTTTTTATTGATTCAAATAATAACTTATAAAATAATAATATACGCGATAGAAGTAAACATATAAAAGCTTAATTTAATTTATACTAATTAAATGAATACATTTTTATTAGTATAAAATACGTGGGCACCTCATAATATTATGATAAATGACATTCAGAAAACATCAATAACACGTATTTAATGTAAATTCCTATATATTTTCCTAATAATTTCATCAAATTAAAAAATGTCTATGCATGTGAAATAAACAATCATTTATTTATAATGTAGGTAAGTGAAACTGACATAAGTATATGTTGTACAAGAGATTACATTTTTCATAGATACGAATAGGATAGATAATTAATTTTCAAACTGTATAAAAATGAAAGTAGCATAAACACTTCCTTTGTTTACTGTTTAATAAATAATTTAAATAGATTTAGAAAAATGTCCGTTGATTGCCGGTTCATCGGCGGCATAATTGGACATTTCTTGAGGAATTACCGCACTTTCTTCAATACCGGTACACGGACGACACATACATTCCAGTGGAGCTTTTGTAGTAACCTGCAATTCAAGACCACAATGCGCTTAGCCGTTACAGCACAACAAATCGTTTAAACAATTTCCTACAAAATCGCTCGACAAACGTAAGACATAGTATACCTTTCTAAATTTTTTCTCGCCTTGTTTCGCTTTTGGACAAAAAAGTGACACCGAGGCTTCTCGTTCGCCACTCTCTTGACAGCACATACAAGATCTTTCCATTTGCCATATTTTTGACCCAGAAACCTGGCAAAAAAAATAAAATAAATACCATGTAATTCAATCGTTATTTATTTTTTATTTGTAGCATTGTATTACTTGAAGATAACTACTGCAACGTCCTGTACATGCAAACGAGGGTATTGGCTTTGGCACACATCCCGGGTACTGTAAGACATGGATGACCGGCGTTACTTGACAGTCGTCGCTAGATCTAGCGGTTACCACCACACCGTTATTATTATCAGCAAAGGCCATGGTGCACATAGCCAGTACTGTCAAGCATTCTAAAACGGTATGCATAATTATTTTTAAATTTGTTTTACAGCTACGGTATACGATAAACCTAGTTCAACGATTCAATTAATTTATATTAAATGTGTCGTGATTCCTAAATGAATAATAATATTCGACGTTGGTGAACAAATTAAATATTCTATTACTGATCATTATTTAACTTCATTATGAATCGTGAAAAACCGTGATAAATATTTTGTGAACATAATATTTCAAATATTATACTTGTAATATTTCACCATAGAAGTTTTAAATATATTCAAAGTTCTACTTACTAAAAAATTCCTGGTTGATGGTAGACATTACGACTCAAAGATCATACTGTGAATAATCTTGCGAGTGGTAGTCGATTTTGAAGGGCACAAACTTCCGACATTTATGATTTATTTACGGAAACAGCCCTCCTGGAGGGATAACATGGTTTATGGATTAGATTTCTCAGCTGGTAAGCTCGCAAAAATCACGTACACGTAGAATCATTTTAATCCAGACGGTTCGTTGGCGTCAAAAAAGCGAAAGGGTTCTATAAAATTATTTTAATGAAAACAATAGAGATGAAAAAATATAATGTTGTTGTTATTTTTTTCTAAAGTTAAAGTATTTAGGAAAATCTGTATCGATGTAACAGATTTGATTCAATGTTAGGTTTATTACATATTAAAATAAATTTAATTAATCAATATTTATACGAATTTAACAATATTATTTAAGGAATCAATGTCAGTATTTTATAAAAACTTTATACCTGATTCGATCTGAAGACTTATAATAGCTGCTTATATAGCATACACATATTATGTATTTATTTTTACAGAAAATTTAATTAAAAAAACACATGATACATTTTGTAGTCGACTGTTGAATTTGATTCAAAATATTTGAATTGAATTGAATTTGATTTGAAGAAAAAAAAATAATAAAAATAAAAGATCATATAAATGTTCCTATATTAATTATGCTATTCGTGGGTTAATATAATATTAATAGTCATAATAATAATATTAACATAATAACCCAAATTTTTATTTATAATCTTGTGATTTATAACTATTATCTTTAAATTATTGTTTTACAAAATCTAAGATAAAACTTGGCAAAATGGAAAATCAAAAGAATTTTTTACTTGAATAGTAATAGTAGATACCTATTAAAAATTAATTAATTGTAAATGGATCATAAATTTAAAAATTTATAATTTGTTTTGTTTCTGATTTATTTTAAAGAAAATAAACATTGTTTTAAATTATTTCAAATGTTGTAATGTATATACACTCTACAATTGATAATTGTACAAATATTTGAAATTATGTCAATTATTTAAAGTTTTATATGAAAAATGTATCGTATAATATCACTATCACGGGTTATATAAACAATAATATTCAATATAATTTGACATAAAACAATTTTTCAGTTTAAGTCATTTATTAATAAAAAATATAATATTAAAATTGATGTGTTATAATTGTAATTTTAATTCATAAAATAATAAATCTCAAAATTACTTCTTGTGATGCAAATAAAATTGGACAAGAAATAGGATAGGACGTTGATTTTAATTTACTAAAAAATTAGTATTCTATAATAGTACTTTTTTTATTTATATATTTACTTATTGAAATAAGTACTAATACAAATATAAAATTTAAGATCAAAATAAATTAAAATTCATTAAAGAAATAATAAATCATAATAGTGAAAAAAAAATTCTTTTTATCACCATCAACGCTTCATCGTCAGCAAAGGGTTAAGATATTTATTACTATTTTATTTTTTAACAAACAAAACTATTACCTATGTAAGAATTTATATCAAAAATGTTTATATGTATATTTTTTTCTTAATTTTCCAATTTTATTGTATTTATTTTTATAAATATAAATAACGCGGTGGCATATTTTGTTTGGACATAATAAAAACGTTTACACTATAAGACCACCCGGGGATAAGTTGAACAACCCTCTGTGTCCGATAACACTTATGTTCGTTGAAAGTAAAAGCTTAAATATACACTCTAGAAGTCATAAACAGTTTTGTTGTGGACGTTAGCTGTCACAGTTAACTGATCAGTCCCTAGCCTAAAATACTTCAATAAACTTGATTGGAAACTATAATATGTAAGTATTTTTAATATTCTTATGTACAATATACCTATGTTTTATGTTATATTTTAACAAAAGTATTTATTTAGTAGCAATTATGAACACGACTCAGTTGTTTATCATTTCCATTGTGGTTTTTCTCGTACATAATGTACTTGCCGAAGATCATCCAGAAGAATGTGAGACTTTGCCTTCTGAATTGCATATCATTAAAGGTAAATTATATCAAGTGGCTTAGAATAAATAAATAAATAAATTGTAATCCGATATTTACATATTCAATTTAGAGGAATTTGATGAACTCGGGCGACTTCAAAGAACATGTAATGGAGATATAGCAGTAAACAAGTGTGAAGGAGCATGTAATTCACAAGTCCAGCCCAGTGTCATAACTCCAAGTGGATTTTTAAAAGTTATTATTGCTTTATTATTTAAAATCTAAATAATATAATAATAATATAAATATTATAAAGTATTCAAAGCATACAATTAAAAAATCTTAAGTATCATAAAATTATACCCAAAAGGAGAAAGCAAAAAGGATATACCCAACCACTTCTTTAGTTGTTTTAAACATTTTATGATACTGTAACGAAAAGTATAAATCATTATAATCCATGTAAAGATTAAATCTAATATTAAATTCTCAAGAAAAATATCTTCCACGTAAACTCGTATTCAACCATGCCTTTTACATGTATATGATTTGAAGCTTAAAAATCGGCTTTATTCCTGTTGGGCATTACTTATTTATTATAAGTATAACTTACGTATATTTACTACTGCTGGGTATCTTAAATTTGTTTATTTTCTAAGTCTCTATCATAAACATAACAGCTCGATAATTTTGTCAGATTTAATTCTATTAAATAACATAATGTATAATATTCAACAGATAACAATTTTAATTAAATTTAAAAAAAACGCATTAATGATAACCAACTATATCTATGACTTGGTAATAATTCAAACATTTTAAATTTCAGGAATGTTATTGCTGTCGTGAAACGTTTCTAAGAGAACGGATCATCACACTTACGCATTGTTATGATCCAGATGGCATGCGATTGACAAGTGAAAAAATGGCTACATTAGAAGTCAAATTAAAAGAGCCAGCGGACTGTAAATGTTTCAAATGCGGAGATTTTTCCGGTTAAAATTGTATTTGAAATGCATACTACATAAGTAGCAACTTTTCATCGTACATTATTCTATTTATATTATAATTATTATATATAGTCTTACAAATTAAGCATTTTCGTAATTTCATGTAGGTACCTGCATAAAACAATGTTTATACATTTTATATTATTTTGAATATAATGTAACAGCATATTAAATACAAATTATAAATTATGCTAAAATATATCTACTTAATTTGAATTCCTTATAGAATTGAAGAGTACAGGAGGAAAATGGCAGTATTCATAACACTTTATCTACAGAGCAAAAACAAAGTTTAGACTACAATATTTTCTCTCTGAACTTTGAATATTTTACCTTAAATATTAGCGAAAACGAATTGAAATCTTCTTTCACAGAATAAATCGGATCAACATCCGATAATATTCCCAAATCCCAATAGAATTTCTAATGGTACAATTATCTTCAAATCGACAAAAATGGACTACTACCCTTCTTCCTCAGTAGCCTTCAGTTTATGACTAAAATAATGAAATTTATTATGCAGATACTGATTCAGGGTGTTGGTATGTATGGTTTTACCGATTCTGAGTAAGTTCTATTTGTTAGATTAGTTAAAAAAACGTGTTTAAATTTGATTACAATCAATAAAAATGATTGTATTCGAAAAAGATTCCGTAAGGAGATTTCGGTAAGTACTATAATATTACAATAGGCACCTCTAATGGACAACTTAAAGATAAAAAATACAATTTATCAAACTGTTAATATAATATTATTTATTGTATAAATAAGTGGCTTTTAAATTTATGTCATAGTAATAATATTAAAAACAAACTTGGATTAATATAAAGATTAATTATTTAAAATGTATTACTGTATCGTCTGTTTAACTTGAGATTTTACATTTTTCCAAGCAGTAGATAATAATAATAACTAATAATAACTAAAATAATATTCAAGCATGACAAAAATACACGAGTAAATGAAATTCGTGTGGCACCGAAATAAAGAGCTTTTATTGCCACGAATTGCCCATGTGAAGCGCTGTGCGTTTTCTTGAAATCTATACTTTCCAGTTTCCGCACATCGACATCATCGCGTTCGATATGTTCGCAGTG
This sequence comes from Drepanosiphum platanoidis, assembly GCA_948098885.1. Lineage (NCBI taxonomy): Eukaryota > Metazoa > Arthropoda > Insecta > Hemiptera > Aphididae > Drepanosiphum > Drepanosiphum platanoidis. The sequence continues at coordinate 4,886,407 of OX402532.1, forward strand.
TGCACACCTATGGTAAATATTTGTGGCAGTGTATTAGTGTGATCATATGAAATACCGTTATTTCTACTATTTTAATATTATATTGTATAGACATATTGTGTCTTTTTGAAGCTGGATGTTATATCAGAAAATTCTAGGGGGACATACCTATCTATTTGTTAACACAGCGTTGCATTCTATCAAATTTCTTACACTTTTCACAGAATAACTTTTGCATATTATTACGCATAGGCGCGGTCTTCTATTAAAGTAGTATTAAAAATGCAAAAATTCATCGTAATTTATTCAACATTGACGAAAATGCAGTGGCGGCTCGTGTAACAAATTACTTTTTCAGAAATCCACATATATATACAGTGTGTTTCTTTTTAAAGGTAACACTAAATAATTCTGTCCAGTGACATCAGATTTATATGCGGTTTTCGGGAGGAGATAGGGAATACATAAATACACATTTCTTGATGATTTTTACATTTTCAGATCTTTCCGTGTGCGCATACGCAATACAACCTGCATTTTTTTAAATGGCAACAGGTGTTTTTAATACCAAATTCAGATAGACCGAATTTTTTTAAGTCAATTTGGTCCTTTTTACCATTAACTCTAAAATCAAAATTGACCAAATGACAACGAGTGAAAGTTTCGATTAAAATGATTGAATTTTTCAACAAACATACTTGAATTTTATTATAATATAATATATAATATAATTTTATTATAATTATTATGAAATTTCAAGTATTTTTTTTGTATCCGTACGGTTGCAGACATTATTAAATCATTTAAATTTAATTTTAAGGAATTTAAGAAAAAATACTTGAAATTTCATTGAAGCCCTACTTCGTGCGGGGGGGGGGGGGCGTGCGTCAAGCACGGCGTGCTTCGGCCACTCGACGGCGATCGCGCGCGCCAGGATCATCTGTCCGACGCCGATACGCTTGAGCAGGAGCCCGACGGCGCCGACAGGCTGCTCGCGGCCAAGCTGTTGCGCGAGTGGTTCGGCGCTTGACGGCCGTTGCTGCGAAAACGGCACCTAATAATTAACTTTTCGACTATTTACTTGGTAATTGGTAGTTGGTAACAACCAAATATCGTTAGATAATAATACGAGAAACATATTAAGCATTTTCCGGTATAGTCACTGTGGCACACCATTTCATTGCAGTCGCCGTCTTTATAAATCTTTTAAAATCGTTTTTCGTAATTATTTTATCTATAAAAGCACAGGTATAGTATGAAAAAGTATGTTTTAAAATGTTTCAAAAAAAAATAAGGCACATATTATATTATTTTCAGTGTTTTTCTAGGTTTTGGTACAACAAAAAAAAAGAAGAAAAGTGTTGGAGGTAAAATTAATTAACGAGTTATATTTTTTTTATTTCTATTTACTTGAGAATTGCGATATAAATAATTGGCAATACTTAAGTGTTATTTTAATATGATCAAAACATCTCATTCATTAAAAATGTATAAAATTAAATCTTCAGTTGCGTATAATATATGGGAAGGATACTATTGACCATATTATATATTTATTTATCTAATTCATTATAATAAGATATAAATATTCAGTGACATCTTTATTTGTAATATTGTATATTTATTTTATTTAAATTCTATTTGACGACTATTTTTCTTTGAAATAAGTTTCCACTGTCAAAATTAACTGAATCCATCTCTAAACATTAAGCAATATATCAGGTAAACAAATTAAAAATTTAAAAGAAAGAGACAAATTTCGAAAATGATCTTGCAAATTATTACTATTAAATTTTATTATTTTTTACAATTTTATAATGGGAGGGGGCAGTCAAACGTACATCAATAACGATGATCAAAATTATTATTTTTATTATTTTTTATCATTCTTGTCTTCTTTATCAATACCACTGAGTATAAATTCTATCAGTACTCTTATCATTATATCAGTAAAATTACTATCAATTGTTCACGTTTGAATTTTTTATTATACAATTATTAGTGATCAGCGTACTTCTATCTAGTTTTAGATGTGAGCAATAAAAAATTGTATTAAAATAACTCAGATTGTAAAAATCTTGTCTTTCATAAACTCAAATTATGTGTTCCTGAACTTTAGTTTTTGGTAGGATATGACGACATTTCTAACAAACCTTGTTCTTTATTTTAATTTTCTTTCATTGTAATTTGTTCATAACAAATTCTTTACGATGTCGATTATTGATAAACTAGCGAGGGCTCTAGATGGTCTCAAGTCAAATGATTTGATTGGACGGTAAGCGAAAAATCTTAGATTTAAACAATAATATAATTATATTTATTTTTAAAGGTCTGGAGAGAAAGAAAAATATTGTCGAGTTACTGCTGATTTGATTTGTGCTCCAATTATTATGAACTTTTCATCATTTCCTGACCTACTACACAAATCAATTGATAGTTTGTTTAACATGTGTGATCATTCTGAAGCTAATATAAGAATGGTAGCTGAAGAAAACTTGAACCGAGTTGTTCATGTAAGTATAATGCTATATTTTTCAACTTATCACATATAATTGTGTATTTAATTTTTATATTACATATTTCCATTTTTAGTGCATGATAGATTATCGGAAAGTCGAAATATTTGTCGAATTGTTAAAAGAAATTAAACGAAATGATACAGTCCGTCGATTAAGAGCTGCTCTGTCTAGATTTGGAAATATATGTCATTTAATCAGGTAATTTTAATGTGTAAAATGTATTTCATTTTTTTTACTTATTCTCATGATAAATGATATAATTTCATAAAAATACTAACAATTATTCTTTATTTTTCAGCCCATCTAGTCGTACAAAGTTTGTTTTGTTTTTAATACCTTGCATTAAAAAAATTGCCATGAGAACGGAAGATCCAGTTGCTGAGATATTAGCACTAACTTTTCCAAAAATCATGCAAAGTTTAGGACATATCATGTCTGATAGCAATATAAAAGTAAATAATTTTAAAACTTAAGATGATAATGATTTGATATTAACTTATATTAATGGTTTATAGATGTTGTTAGAGACTTTCGTGAACAATCTTGTTACAGATTCTTCAATCATTCGTAGGTCTAGTGTAACTTGTATAGAAGCATTAATTATTTTCAGTCGAAAACCTATGGTTTTTGTTAAGCATATGCTGCTCATTAACTCCATTTTGATATATGGTAAGTTACTATTTAGAATTTTTTTCCTTGTTGTGTTCTTTGTGTACTTTTTATACATGATATTGATATTTGGTTTAATATTAAAATTTTTAAAGATATTAATAAGTCAATGGGATCAGAACGTGCATGGGCAGAGAGTTGTGTTATTATTGGATTATTAAATAGTGTTAAAAATACAATGTTATATCCCAAACATATATGTGATAACTCATACGAATTGAAATTAGAATCAAAAATTCTTCAAAAAATATATTTACAGGTATGGTGAAAAAATATTCCTATATATTTAAACTGTATAGATATTTATTAAATATTTAAGTACACGTTTAGAACTTTAATATTTTCATATTTATTTACTATATTTCATTTCTAATAACAACCATACTTAATGTTTTTAGATATTTCGATTTTGTTGTTTTACAATATTGCATCCAGATTCTAATATTGTAATGTGTGCATTAGAAACACTAACTCAAATGTTTATGTCATGTCCACAAGATACATTGCAATTGCTAGTTAAAAAAAAGATGTTAAATCAAACAAAGCTCTTTGAGACTGAAATTGGTTAGTATAATTTGATAATTATATTACAGCACTACTAGTATCCATTAATTTCATATAAAAATTATCTTATTATAAATTTGGACAATGATTTTATTTATTAATTATATTTCTTTAATTGTGTTTTTGAATTTTGTTATAGTTAAAATGCAGACTACAGTAAATTCCATTAAAATACCCCGAACATTAGCCCAAAGTTTGCAAAAATCATTTCATTACAGTTCATCAGAAAGCTTAGAAACTTCATTAGTTCAGCTGTCTCTACCAAAATTTGAAGAGGAACCAAGGTCAATTTCACAGTCTATTGATTCTACTAGACCCTCGTTATCATCAGCAAATTCAATGACAAATTTATATTCAGAATTTGGTGATGACAGTTTAAGTGAGGTTGATTCTATTGCAGATAATGTATTTTTTTCCGAGTATGAAAATACTCCTGAATTTGATATGCAAAGTACAACTTCTGAACATAGTTGTCATTCAGCATCTGAATCAGTCTTACAACAAGTATGTTATGCATAAATATTAGTTTATTTTAAAATTATTAAATTAATATTTTAATCAGGAATTTAAAATGCTATTGTTTATAGGAATTAGAATTTTTAAATCATATTTGTGAAGATGTTCCATTAAATGTGCTTTGTGTGAAAATCACTTCTCTTTTCTTGATACCAGAATCCAGTAAATCAATAAGAACTGGTATTAAATCATCAGCACTCTGTTGTCTCACTGAAATGTTGAAAATTGATCCAAATTTAGCTTTTATTAATCTTAAGTCATCTGGTAATATAATTCTACTAAAAATATCATAATAAAAATAATTATAATCTGTGACATTTTATAAATTGTAAAACAATAATTTTTTTCAAAACACAAATTTGTTAAGAAAATTAATGTTTTATGATGAAAAAGAAATCACTTTGCATAATTAATTTAAGATTAAAAAATAATATAATGTCTTATATTTTATTATTTTATATTTTATTTATTAGATATTATGGAAACAGTACTAAATGTTTCTTTGAGTTATACCAACCATGAAGATCATCTTTTAAGAGGCATGGCTATTAAATTAGTTGGGACATTTATCGAAATTATTCTTAAAAACAATTTTGGCGAATTTAATGTACAAAAGTATGTAGTGGGCTCATCAAATATAGAAATTTCAGATCTAATCAACATTATTGTACAGGTAATATTTTATAAATAAATTAATAGAACATTATTAATACCATAAATCTGTACAATTTTAGGGTTTAAAAGATGATTCTTATGTATGTGTGTGCCATTCACTCTCAGCTGTATCAGTATGTTTAATGCCCCTTTTAAATAGTTATGTTTCAAATAGTGCTATTCCTATAATTGAAACTATATTGTCAGGTTTAAGTTCTTATTGGCTCGTCAAGGTAATACATTTATTTTTATTCACATAATCCAAATATTTTTAATTTATTTATTATTTCCTATAATGTATTATTTTTTATAGGTAAAATTATTAGAAATCATAGAAAATCTATGTTTTATGACTGTATATTTTGCAACCAACAGTTCAATTTATCAAGATAGAATTTTGGATCGGATAGTGTTTAAATATCTTTATGATAATGAGCATAGTGTAAGACATGCAGCATCCAAGTGTCTATTAAGGTAAGAATTAAAGCATGCATATTTGATATTAACATTTTATGTTTTATAGTTAATATTAAATAATAACATGTTTCTTGTGTTTTATTTAGTGTTGTTCATAATTGCTACTATAAAATTGACTATATGCAACAGGATGTCATTTCTTCATGGGTTTGTTCAAATGCAAATCGGTATAGTACTAATTTACTTGAGCTTCAAAATTGTAAGTCAATTGTTTGTTTTGTGTTCTTTGTGTTGATATTAATATTTTTTAAAATTTTTAAATAATTTGTTGTAGGTGAATTTTATAATATATATATTGAAGCTTCTCTATCCCGAGTAATTAACCGTTTAACTAGTGATCTTATTAAAAATCAGTCGGCTGTAGTTGTTGTAAGTTATATAATATACAAATATTTGAATTCATTAATAATGTTAATGTTCTTTTATTAAATATTATTTTTTTTAGGCTGGAAGTATTGAAGCACTTACGATTTTATCTAATACTTTTAAATCACCAGAGTATTCAAACATTTGGAGGTGTTCATTTACTAAAGGATTAAATGCAAGTTCAAGTACTAGGTAATGTTAAAATTTATTGATTTGAGTTTTCACTTTTGATATTTATATTTACATGTATAATATTTCTTTGTTCAGCCCTTGCTCAGGATTATTTACTTCAGTACTTTCTACAATGACATCAACAACTGCTGCTTTTGACTTAGAAATGCATTGCTGGATGTTAAAATTGTCTTCAAATTTAATAAACGGTATTTAAATATACCTAAATCTTTAAAATTATAAAAAATATGTAAAAGTCTCTAAATAAGTATACATATTTTTCAGAGTTGATAAATTCATCACAATCTAATAATGTAAAGGAACATAAAATTGATTTCAGTAAATATAATCGATGGTTTGAAGACGATAAAGTTAGTGAAATTATTATTTTTTTGTACTTAAAAATAATAGTAATATGTACTTTGATATTTTTATGTATTATATATTATTTTATACATTAATTGATACCTCTAATGAAGATGAACGTAGTTTTTAAAAAGTCATTAACAGAGTTATAGTTTCAGTTTTATAGATTAACAGTGTTATAGTTTTATAAATCTGTTAATGACTGTTTTTTTTATCATTTATAAAGATATTGAAAAAATATATTCTTTTATAGTTAGTTATAGTTATATATTTTATAATTATGTATTAATATGATTATATATTAATATGATTTTTTAGTTGAAAAAATATTACAACGAATTATGGAAACATGTTCTGAAGTTATTAAATATGTTTCGAAATGTAGTATTAGATTATAGAGAACCAACTCATACTCCAACTTCAACACAAAAATCAGGTGATTTGAATATTTTAAATTTTCTTTTTTTCATAATTTAACTTTATAAATAATGAAATTAACTATAATTATTTTACATTATTGAAACAAATATTTTAGTATTATTGTTCATTATTATAAATTTTAACATAAATAAATATTTACAAAATTCTTTCATATCTAGGAGAAAATGAAAAGGATAAAATAATTGTAAAAGATATTCCTACACGTAGTAACTATTTCTATAAATTGCAATCTGTTGTCAAATCATCATACAATAACTATAAGGTAATAAATTGTAAAAACTAAAAAAAGCATAAATAAACATTTAATAGTTTCAATATATTTTCATAGGTATCTATAGAAAATACAAGTAATGAAAAATTCATTAGATTTCTTGAGTCAGTTTTAGATGCTTTAACAACATTGTTGAAATTCATAAGTACAACAGAATGTCAGCAACATGTTGAACGTATACTTCTTTGTTTAACAGCAATTTTCAACTTAACACCCAATTGTTGTTCCCTGGTTTTGGCTGAAGTATGAATTCAAATAATTAAATTTTTTATACTTATTACTAATTATTTTAATTTTCAGTTGTTTAAATGTTTGACATCAAAGTATAATATGTCAATGAATCAACAAATGTTCAATAAAAAAAACTCTATGTCCATTAAAAATAATTTACAAACAGTTTGTATGTATACTCAAGCTCTACAAACACCTTATGAGTGTTTGTCAAACTTCATTGATGCTAAGATTAAAGTATCTCTACATGCAAATAAACGATGGGATGATGAAAGAGATCGTAGAACTTCTATGAGTGGAAAACTTTATAGTGTTAGTTCTGAGAGCTTGGATTTTTCATCAAATTTGAAATGTTTTCGACCATTAATCATTAAATGTTTAAAGGTATGATAATAATTTACTTAAAACTTGCCAAACTCCAATTAATATATATTATTTCATAAGGTTTACATCAGCATTTGTTATTATGACTGTAATTTACTTAAATATTGATATTAATATTACAGGAATATGTAAATTCTGGAGATGTAGAATTACAATCTTCAATATTAAAATTACTTATAGTGCTTCTTCAAAGCAAAGTTAACTTAAATGTGATTGACCCAAAACATGAGTTTTTGAATTTTATTTTTAGTCAATTTGATTATCTCGAAAATGGATTATTCAGGTAATAACTAATGATATATTATAAATCTACTATTTTATCTCTTTTAATGTTTATACAGTATTGTAATTTGAAATTTAAATTTTAGAGATCCAAAAAACATTATCTCAACTATATTCCAATTTTTTATTAATTTATCTGGCGATAAGAGTCAATCAAACATTATTCCTGAAGCAATTCACTTATGTGATGGTCTGATGGCTAGTGGATATTCACCAGAACTATATTGTATGTTCATATTTCTAACATATAAATTATATTTTGCTTATTAACTATAAATTCAATGATCTCATTTTTCAGGTATTCCAGCGATATTACCAATTGTCGAATATGTGTATGTATTGAAATCTGCATTTATGGTCAATTCTTCAGATTTAAAAGAACTTGAAGCTCAAAGAGAAATGTTGTTTGCAATGTTGTTGAGGTTATGTCAATTTAACGAAGTAAATTTTCTGTTTACTATAAAATTAAATACTTAAAAGGGTGTATTTTTTTAAATTATTTTTTAACTATTTATTTTTATACACATAGGTTGTAAGTATTCTTAGTCTTGTGATAATGGAAGGCAGCGAAGATAAATGGAAAAAACAATCTAGACAATTATTTGATACTCTTTATACATCTTTGGGTGGCTGCAAAATTCAAGCATCCTTACCATCTTTAATTAATCTATTATTAACATTACATCCATCTTCTTATAGTATTCAACGACAGCTTCACGTAATGTTCAATACCTGTTATGATGTTGAAGTAAGTGTAATATAATATATTAAAAATGTGATTATTAATTATAAATGCGATATAATATAATTTTGCCAGTAATTAGCATCATATTCATTATTTTTAATTACGATGTTTAGAAATGTACATTGGAACCTTGGTTAAATACAGTACTATCGAATTTAATTATAATTCTTATTCAAAAATCAGAAGATTTAATTCTACTAAGAATTTCAGAATCTGATATTTCAATCAGCTCTAATTTATTCGAACTTACTACACAGTCTGATCCTTTAAATGCATCTATGTTAAACAAAAATAAATTTCCTGGCGAAGAAACTTTTTCAAAGTAAAGTATACTAAATAGTAAATATATTCAGTTTAATTTTGTAAATAATATTAAATTCAGTTGTTTTATTTTGTATATGTTTCAGGTTTTTATTTCGGGTCATATATCTATCTGTTAATGATATTATTTTAACTCTAAGTTATCCTCAACCTGATTGTGAGAGAAAAGTATGCTTGCTATCAGAATTTCTTTTGACTTGTCAATATATAGTGCAATCTGGTAATTGTTAATTAATTTGACACAATTATTGCAAAAAGAATTCAGTCATAACTATTTTAAAAATTTTAAACTACAATAAAATATGAATCATTTAAAATTTTCTAGCTAATTATTATAGTTTATACTATTTACTATTTAGAACTTTTTCCTATAGTTTAGAAATAGTAGAAATTGTTTAAAACTTTGACTTTCTTCTTTTTGAAAATTAATATTTTATTTATAAAGTTATTTAAAAATATTAAAACTCTTAATTTAATTTTATAGGTAATTTCCCAAAAGTCGTAATTTACTTACGTAATTTTCTCAATGACTCAGTTTTTAATACACTCCATAAAAATGTCATGAGTTTATCAATGGTTTACCCTCTATTTGTATTGCACTGGATACAGTTCATTGGTCTTTTGGATTATGATGATATTGGATTTTGGAAATCATTATTAAACACTAATTCTACAGAACCTCAGTAAATATTATTGCACATACTATTAATAATTTGAAATTATAATTTTTCCTATTTTTATATAGATTAGGGCGTTGTTTTTACATGAGCATCGTTCAAAAAGGTTGTTTTTTGATTTTATGTGAAGTTCTGGTAAGAATTGATTGAAAGTAGAATTTTATTAAATAGTTGATTGTATTGAAATGTTTTTTTTATACTTTTAGAACAAAAACATTGATGTGAACAATGAATTGTTAAAATGGTTTCTATCAGATTGTGTCATCCAACTGTTGGAAATGGGAAATGAGACTTCAACACAAGAATTTCTAAACTGCATACATAAAAATCCAGATTTAAGTTTGATGCATATAACAGCTGTTAAAGACAAATGTGTTAAAGATAAAGTTAGTTATATTAAATGTAGTTTTATCTATGATGTAGTAAAATATTTGATTATGGTCAATATTTTTTAGCTGGACCTGACTAATGAGTTATTACGAAGTATGAATGAAGCACATCCTGCACATTGTGGAGAAGTAATAAAATTGATTTTACCTGCAGTTTTAGAAGATCCACATTTAGCATTATCGCAATTCGCTAGCTCTATAGCAATCAGGTAATATTAATTTAGGACAATTAAAAATATATTTTATTTCTGACAATTATAACTTAATCTATAATTTAACATTATTAATATTAGTTTTTTTATTTAATTAGAAAAATGGAGTATCTTCTCGCATTACCTATTAGTGAGAGTTCTAACCAATTAAGCAAAGAAGAAACTTCTGTAATATTAGAATATTTTAAAAACTCTACTAGTTGCATAAAGAAGTAAGAAATATATTTTTAGTTTTAATTATTAATTGGTAGGAAATAAGTTACCAATGTATACATATTATTGTAGTATATTTACTGTTGATCTTTTTTTTTTTTTCTTATTATTAAAATATGCATTATAATTTATGTTTTTAGCCGTTACTGTATATTGATATCTTTGTTCAATAAATTTGGTACTCAGTGTTATGACTTTTCAAGTATAGAAATTGATCAAAATAAATCTGTGAATACTCAAGATATAAAGAATATTGTAATAGATAAAAATTGGTTTTTTGATCAAGTAAAGACCAGGTAATATTTTATTAATTTAAATAGTTTATTTATTTATTAAATATTTTAATAGTTATTCTATTTTCAAATGTATTTACTTTTTTATTAGGTGCTGTCGTAATGATTGTCCTAGTTTTGAATCAGCCAAATTATTGTCGAAATTGCCATTACAAGATGTAATTTCCATTATGCGTTCTGACGATTTTAATCATGATATACTTCAATACTGTTTTACTATATCAACTCAAATTACCATTGAAGTATGTATTTCTTATTAATTTAACATTTAGATTATAATACCAGAATATTTATTACAGACGTGGAAATCATTACCTGAAGAAACAACTAACTTGGAACTGTGTCCATTATTTGTAGCCGCACGATTTGTCTTGGTTGAACACATTCAACAAGCATGTAGTTCTTTGCCTAGATTTCATCAAGTAAAAAAAATTTAACTGTATAAAATTAAATCTTATTAATTTTCTTTATGTTCGTGTTTGTTTATGATATATTTAGATATTTTTACCAATGATCAATAAATTAAATGAAAAACAAAATTCGTATAAAACACGCATGTGTCAACTGTTTGTAGATAATGAGTTTATTAAAATGATTTTGTTATTTACACCTGCAATTTCAACATTCCTGGAGTGTGTCAAATTGCTATCAAAACAAAAGACAAAAGAACACATTATTCTGATGGATTCTAACAAGACTCTTTTGAAATATACAGTTTTACTTTTTGAGGTAAATTAATCTTTGATCAATACATTGTTTTAATTTTAATGATATTAACACATATTTTAGGTGTTAAAATGGAAGTTGGTTGATAAATCGGCTGCTACAAGCAGAATACAATTACTGCTTAGATGTGCATACAACATTTTCGACGTCTGTGGATTGGGAAATGAATTATGCTCTACAGAATTAGGATCTATTGCTTCAGCATTAATGTCAGTGGTTGAGTTTATCACAGAAGATGTACTTTTACTAGTGACAGATGATTGTATGTATTCTAGAAGTTAAAATACTAAACCTATTTTTATTTTTATTAATTTAATTTTTAATCAGATTATACAGAAACATCAGATTTAGTAAATATATGCCGACAAATTTCATCTTTGGTTTCTTGGGTAGAAAATTCTCGTCCATTATCGTCAAATTTTCAATTGAACCAATTAACATGGTGATAATAAATTGTTATTAAACTGAAAGTTAGTTATTTATTATGTAATTTTATTATTTATTGCAGTTTTATTGTTCGAATAATAAGTCGTCATCCAATGGTAAATGGATTTGTACGAGTACCTCCTGGCGCATGGAAAATGTTACAACCACCAGTTAATACTGTCGACTTTACCATACCAACGATGCCTATTGATGTACTACAAGAAATTGATGTTCTCAAACAATTTGTATCTAGACTTGGTGTAGTTGGCTGGAATAGTAAACAACAATTTGAAGAGACCTGGATGACTTTGTTGAGTGTTTTGGTCCCATCTAGTGAAACTGATATACCAAAAGAGGAACTAATTTCTCGTATACAGGTAGGTTGATCTAATAAATTTCATATATTGTGTAATATTAAAAATTGAAAACTAATAAATTGCCAAAAGACGAGTAGTGCAGCAGTAAATGGAATCACACAATTATTCAGTCAAACATTATTCAAATATTATCCTGGGGATACCACTAACGATACATTTTTACACATATCAAGAGATACTCCAATTGATTTGTCTCATCACAAGTAATTATTTATTAAAGTTTAAATATTTTAGAACTACTGTTAAACGTATGTTAATTAAATTAGGTGGTTTGTGAAATTGGAAGAAATCAATGAATTGATATATTCAACATTTAACACATTTAAAAGAACAGCTGGCAAAGAAGCGTTATTAGATCGCTATGATTGCAGAGCTAATATTGAAAGAATACATGATCAACATCGGTTTGAATAGACCTATATAATAATACTATTATTGTTATTTCATAGTAAATAATATTTTATTTAATATTTTGCTAATAGATACAGTTATCATCAGCTCTCAGTCAAATTTTTACAAACCGCAATATCAGATCAGTGGAAAAGTTCCAATAATCAATGTGATACAAGTAATAGTAATTTGACTGAAAATATTTAGAATACAATTTTCAATTGTGTCATTTAAATGTTCATAGTATTGGAAAAACAATTACACGACAGGATTAACATTTTAAACGGAAGTGGCTTAGATCTGAATTCTTGTATATCATTATTAAAAGAAATATTCAACCAGTGGATAGAACCTAAAGTGGGTCAAAACTCTATAAAGCATTAAATAATTTATTTAAAAAAAACTTTTTTAATACAGACTCGAGGTTCTTTGTCGCAAATTAATGAAATGATTAAATGTATGCTTGTCTTGTCAGACTTGTTTACTGAAAGAGAACATTATATGTGGATGCTTAATGTGTGTTTGGATTTATCACAATCCCACCACCATGAAGATTTATTGTTACATCAGTATGTTATTATTGCTGCTGCTAAATCAATGGCTATTTCTAGGGTTGAGGTAATAATTTAATTTTGAAATAGATGTATGGTTAACTTTATGATTTAAATGTATTATTGTTGACAGGATTTAAGTATACGAGAGAAAGTATTGAAATTAATCGATAATGGTCTTAAGAGTAATTGTCGTTTGACACAGTTAGCTGCTTTGCATGGTTTACTCTATTTGTTGGAAGGATGTTTCATTATAAATAGTACTTTGCCAAATAGTTCAGAAATTGTTCAAATGGCCGTGGATTTTGTACAAAAACATCTATGCACTGAATATTCAATGTTGTAAGTAGATTTTATAAAACAAAACTGTAAAAATTTAATATTTATTATTTTTAAAATTATAATTAATTGGTTCAATAAAGGTATGAATGTGAATGGCAATTATGTGTGATATCTATAGCATTCTATTTAGTAGAACATGGATCTGATAATATAGAAGACGCATTGCTCATGTCACTAGAAGGCCTCACAAAATTGGTCTCATCATCTAGACATTTTAAACTATACCAAGCTCTTATACAAGTATGTACATAATATTATATAATGTAACTAATACACATTATATTTACATTAACTCTTTACTATTAAATTATTTTCTAGGGTTTCCAAAGAATTATATTCATAAAATATTTAAATGAAAACATCGTGGAGCAAATAACAGCATTGGCATTAGATAGATTGTCAAATGCTCCACCAGGATTTTCTTTACCAGCTTTACAATTGCTTTTATCGTGTATTTATGCAGGTTTGGCAGTACTATTTAATGTTTAATATTATGTTTACTATTTAAGTTAATATTCAGAGTTCTCCTGATGATCCAGTTTCAAATAAAAAAATTGAATATAAAAGTAAAGGAAACTAAGTCTATCAACCGCATATCTGTATTTTTGATAATACATTTGATGTTTTTTTTGCTCTAGTCCCATAAATGAAAGTTAATCAAGATTCTAATGGTTTTTCAATTTTAGTTTCAATTAGTTTGTTTATTTTAAACCTTAATTACATGGTTTTTGCTTGACACCTTCACTGCATATCATATTTTGGAAATGCATACTGCAGTGTTTATGTATAAATGTATAATTGATACACATTTTACCAAGTCATTTGACATTCTTAGCTCTATTAAATTATCTTCTCATCTCATGTCAAATTATGCTTATTAGCGACAAACGCCGTGAACTATATATTAGTAAATAATTCGAAAATTTGATTTGATAAAAAAATACATATTCTAATTTTTTAAGGCTAAAAATAAACGTCTGTACTAAGTGTTAATTATTTTGTATTGAACAGTTTTTTATTTTATTTTAGAACATTATATTGAAAATATTGAATCTGATATTGATCCTGATATGATCGTCGTTGAAATGGAAAAGATAAGTGTCATGTTTGAAAGGTGAGTTTTTTCATTTTTATTTTATGGATTTTATTATTGGTCTTTAAATATGCATTGTTTAGAATCAAAAAAGGATGTTTATTGGAAGTAGAAGTAACTACAGTTATAATGGCCAAAGTGTTGACAGACATATTTCCAGCGTCATATGTCCTCATGAGAGTAGTTGGTGAATTTCTTTCACCCAATCAACCTCATCCAACATCTATGTGCACAGTAGTTAATCAGGTTTATATATAAATTTATACATTTTAAATAGATTTCCATAAATTGCTTAAATATTTTTAATATAATATGGTTCATTTTTAATTTATAGATATTTGAACAATTGATTAAAGAATCACAATTGGATCTCTTACAAGATTGGGTTATTACAACACTCAGCAACTTTACTCAAGGTCTCCAAATACCAATGGCGATTTATTGCCTAATCAGTTTTTTTATAAGTTCATCTACAAATAAATGGCTAAGAGCAATGTAGTTATTAAATGAAAACAATTGTAATGTTCAAATAATTATCTAAAATTTGATGTAATTTATTTTTAGTTTTCCTCATGTGAGATTAAGACTGGGCCGTTATGAATACGAGGACAGAAAACTATTGTGTATTGCTGCAATGGATTTTTATCGTAACGTAAGAATATTAAAATAATTTGAAGTATTTGTTGTTTCAATTTTTATATATATTTTTAGCTAACCAATGAAAACCAAAAGCAGTTGTACAAAGAATCATTCCAGTCGTCGGTTAAATCAAAAAATCCTTTCAAAGATATAATATTCTGTTTAGAATAAAATCCAATGTTACATAATACCAATTAAGTTTCAATACCAATTTTTTCCCATTATGATGTAAGTTTATCCATATTATTAAGTTTTATAAATTAAAATTATTCAGTTTTTAGAAAATTTGTTATTTTATTAAAAATCTAAAATAAAACTAATACATGTATGAAAATAAATCTAATAATTAATTATTTTGTTCAAATAATTTGTTGAAGAATCCTGAAGAACAGCGTATTTCCATAGCTTTAACGTCTTGTGAAATGTTCTTTCCCAGAGGTGCTCTGAAATAATAACAAAACGTATCAGATCTACTTGGGCATGTGTTTTTGGCAACACCCTTACAAAGTATACCTATTTATTTTCTTTTTACAAATATTTATCATGTTAAACAATTTTGCCCATCAAATAAAGCCGATAATATATTTTTTATAATTTTTCATAAAACTCACTTTGACTGAATATCAATTTTATCTAAATTATCAAAACTGAATATGTCCAAATTTTCATTAAATTTTTCTATGCCATTCCATGCTACCATTATTCCATTATCTGTACAAAGTCTAGCAGGTGGTACAATTAGTTTGAAATTCATTTCATCGCAAACAAAATTCAAATGTTTTCGTATAAACATGTTGCTTGCTACACCACCGGATACTACCTATAAATAAATTAAAAGTAACTATTGTTCATTTATTGTTATTTTTTAACTCACCAATGTTCGATTTGTTTCCGGCAAGAGTTGTGTCCGATTTATAAACTCAATAGCTCTTTGTACTCGAGTGCATAAATGTTTAGCGACAGCATATTGAATGCTTGCACATAAATCATAAACTTCTGGGATGATTTCATCTCCTTTTAATTCTAAATTATTAAAACCAAATCATTTTCTATAATAGCTAAAAAATGTATTTTAACACATACAAGTATGCCTTACCATGTTGTTTTTCTAATTTTAAAATTTGCCTATTTATCACATTCTTTAAGCCCGAGAAACTGAAATTACAATCTCTATAACTTGTCATAAATGTACCCAAATCAATAGCTCTAGGATCACCTTTCATTGCTGCTTTTTCTATCGCTTGGCCTCCACAACAGTTTCTGAACTCTTTCATATTCTTTAACTGAAGTCGTCTGGCAGCCTGAAAGAAAATGATTTCAAGTAGATCATTATGATATTTGAATAAAACTGTACTCCAGTGGTTTTTAAATACTTTGTCTAACGCTTCACCGGGAGCATCATCAATAGATTGTCCTAGCAGCAGAAATTCGTTTATTTTGTTTGCCACTGCTAACAAACAATGTCCACCAGATAAAAGCAACACTAAAAATGGTAATTTCAAATTCTTAGAAAAAAAAAAAAAATGAAAAATGTATAGTAAATGAATTACATAATGGTCATAAAATATTAAAATCAATCAAATTACTTTGTCCACTAATCTTGCAGTTAAAGCATGAGCTTCCATATGATGAATCGGTATCAACGGTTTTAATGATGCTTTACTCAATTCTTTTGCAGTGTTCATACCAACTAACAATGATAAAGGTAATCCTGGTTTTACAGTGACAGCGATGGCATCCAAGTCGTTTAAACTAACTTGAGCTTGCTGTAACGCCTGGGAAACGACATTATTAATATTTTGCTTGTGCAGATCCCTGGCCACTGGTGGAATAATGCCCCCGAAACTGTGAAAACGACAGAATTACATTTTGTTTTCATCAAGATTGAATGGATTACATACTCAAGGTGTATTTGTTGTTGCGATTGTAAACATTCTCCGATGACATTCCTATTGCTGTCAACGACAGCACAACCTGTATCATCACAGCTAGTCTCGATTCCTAATATTCGACTATACGATCTGAACACTAATCGTACATTTCTGTACAGTAACCCACAAGGTTGATATAACTGATTGATTATCATATTGTAATATGTAAATTGAATTAAGTAAAACAATAACAAATAGATGTTTATAATGTAAACATAATACAACTTATTTATTTTGTATTAGGAGTCGCATCTATATTATGTGTCATACCATTATATGCCAGTACTAGTAAATTACAAATTTTAGAAACAACAAAATAAATACACTCAAGTCAGTAATTCGTTAAATAACAAAATATCCATTAGAGATAAGGTGCACAGAATACGGAACATTACAAAATTACATACTGCTTGAAATACTTAAACAATGAGAATCTCATAGAGACATCAGACAATGAAATAGACGGTACCGTACTAGAATAGTTGAAAATTGAATCTAAAATTCTAAATATTTTAAAGTCTGTGATAAATCATAACTATTCAGTGATAGCCGATTTTATTATAGTATCTACACGTGGTCATGCTTATCAATTTATCAATTAGATATCAAATAATTTTGAGGACGTTTCCGATTCGTCGTGTTGGACTGGTGAGTGGTGTTACAACTTTCGAAAGACAGATAGAAATAATTTATATTATAGTTAAAAACATAATATTATTTTCTTCAGGCAGAGGTGATTCGGTTAACAAGTTTAATAGAGTTTTTCTATATTTCCGATCAATTATGGAGAAAACTAAACAGACATTGTCATCGATACCACTTTTGAAAACAAAAGCTGGTCCCCGAGATGTTGATTTGTGGCCACAGCGTCTCAAAGAAGAATATCAATCTTTAATCCAAGTGAGTGCACCATAAACCATTTAAAATCGAAAACACGGTAACTAAAAAAGAATTTTTTTTTTAATGTTTTTAGTATGTTCAAAATAACAAAGCGGCCGATAATGATTGGTTTCGCCTTGAATCAAATAAGGAGGGAACTAAATGGTTTGGAAAGTGTTGGGTGTTTCACAATCAACTTAGATATGAATTTGACATAGAGTTTGATGTAAAATTTCTAAAATGTTTGTTTGATTATTTATTGAAATTATATGCTAAATTGATCATGTTTTAGATTCCGGTTACGTTTCCTTCTACAGCACCAGAAATTGCATTACCTGAACTTGATGGTAAAACTGCTAAAATGTATCGTGGTGGAAAAATCTGTCTGTCTGATCATTTTAAACCATTATGGGCTAGAAATGTTCCAAAGTTTGGCATCTCTCATGCATTAGCACTTGGTGTAAGTTATATTAATGTATTGAAAATCCATAAGTTTCTAAATTCATCAAAAAAGATTTATAATAAGTTACAAATAAATAATTTTTTGACATATAGTTTAGAAACTATTAATTCTATATTTGCTGTGATATATACACAATACAAGATGTATAATGATAAAATCTAATTATTTTTAGTTATTAGTTAATAATTGAAAAGAAATAGATTGGTACAATTAATTAACAGTATCGTTGCTAGTGGTTGGTGAGATGTGCAATCTAAGACTTAGCGATGTTAGGGGCACATTTGAGTAAGTTTAATATTTATGGGTGATTTTACATTTTTAGGTAATAATACAGGCTATGCATAGTTTTTATTTTTTTTTATATAAGCTTTTGAATGAATAAATGTTGATGAAATTCTATAAAAACTTGAACATTTGGAAACTTTATGCAGCTGATCCATAATCACACTTCTATTACTCAGAATCGTGTTTTTTCAAAACAATCATATACTAATTTCAAAATTAAAGAAACTTAATTAACCAGTATTCCATCTGAGTCTTGTATCTCACCCTGTTCTCATTATTCCTATAGGAATTTATATTCTGATGGGTTTTATATTCGATTTCTTGTAATTTATAGATTTAAATATAATAAATAATGAAGTTATGTAAATACTTAGTGATTCAAGCAAATATTGAAATATCAGTTAATACGTTGAAATAATCGTAATTGTATAAAATGAGATAAAAATTGGCACAGTGAGAAACATTTGCTAAGAACGCTATTGAGCATAGTTATTGCGCTGTTTATTAATATTGTTTTGTTCTATTATAGCTAGGACCATGGTTAGCAGTTGAAATTCCAGAATTAATAATGCGAGGTGTAGTCAAATATAAAGAAAAAGATGAAGAAGGAAAATGAATAATTCACTTTTGGAAATGTAATTTTTAAACTTATTTATTAAGTGTTTTATTAATATATTTATTATAAATTTTTTATAATTTATAATATAATGTTATACAATTTATTAAATTATTTTAATTTTTTTTTTGTTTTCATATTGTCAAAAAATATTTTAATTAAATGATGTGATAGTATAATTCAAGCAAATAGTAAAAACATTAAAATAAATTTTTATTTCTTAAATTACAAAATATAATTCAGGTATTTTTGAAACTTTTTCTTCTTGTTTTGTTTTTAATTTTTCAAATTATAAATATATAATTTAATATTTGTTGTACTATGTTTTACTAATTTAGTCTAATTTTTACATTTATTTAGATATTAATATTTGTCATATGAAACAACAAACTTATCACATGTATCAGTCTATTTTATAATTTGATTAAACTTTATGTTACAATAATATTTTCAGTATGCTTTATGAAATTGTATAACAATTGGTTTGTTTTTGTGAACCACAAAATATGTATCTAATACTCTAAAAAAATTTTAAGAGTACTTTAAATGATATTTTCCATTAAAATTAAAAATTATTTTATTTTATTTTAGATGATGTATTCACCTACAATTTAGTGATTGTAAAATAATTCTATTAAATGATGAATATATTTAAATTGAAATTTATTTATTTTAATAATCTATTAAACATAATATGTACGCACATAACTCGAAAAGTACTCAGTGGATTTTTGTACTAGTTTTTGTATTAGTTTTCACTAATAGATTGACCAAGTCAATGGGTAGGTTTAAATAATATAGTATGTCTTGAAAATTCAATTCCTAAGGGAGTAAAATGGGTAAAACGGTCTAAAAGATCAATACTGAGAAAAATCATTAGAGAAAATCGTTCTCTGGTGTCAGGAGTTTTGGATAGGCAACTTAAATAGCATAATAAACCAAAGCGAAAAAACGACGTCACCTCCTGAACTCCTGGTACAAAATCGCGATTTTTCGAGTGTTTTTCGTCGTTTTGCCGACCAAATCGAAAAGATCAATATTGGTTAGAGAAAAATCGTCCCCGGGTGTCAGGAGTTTTGGATAGGCAACTTAAATAGCATAATAAACCAAAGCGAAAAAACGACGTCACCTCCTGAACTCCTGGTACAAAATCGCGATTTTTCGAGTGTTTTTCGTCGTTTTGCCGACCAAATCGAAAAGATCAATATTGGTTAGAGAAAAATCGTCCCCGGGTGTCAGGAGTTTTAGATAGGCAACTTAAATAGCATAATAAACCAAAACGAAAAAACGACGTCACCTCCTGAACTCCTGGTACAAAATCGCGATTTTTCGAGTATTTTTCGTCGTTTTGCCGACCAAATCTATCCAAACGATCAATATTGGTTGGAGAAAAATCAATATTATTTGAGAAAAATCGTCCCCTGGTGTCAGAAATTTCGCCGCTAGATGGCAGCACTATAGCACAAAAAATTGTCGCGAAAAACTACGTCAACTCCTGAACTCCTGGTACAAAATCGCGATTTTTCGAGTATTTTTCGTCGTTTTGCCGACCAAATCTATCCAAACGATCAATATTGGTTGGAGAAAAATCAATATTATTTGAGAAAAATCGTCCCCTGGTGTCAGAAATTTCGCCGCTAGATGGCAGCACTATAGCACAAAAAATTGTCGCGAAAAACTACGTCAACTCCTGAACCCCTGGTACAAAATCACGATTTTTCGAGTGTTTTTCGTCGTTTTGCCGACGAAATTGATCGAAAAGATTGGTTAGAGAAAAATCAATATGATTTGTAAAAAAATCGGTGTCAGGAATTTTGGAAACGTCAGGAAACGAGTTTGATCCGTGTAGCTAAAAGGTGTAAAAAATATAAAAACCTTATTTTTAAAACTCTATATTTAAACTCAGCTGTTTTAATACAATAATTAAAATCTAATTATGTAATTTTGTTTAGCTCATTTGTAAAATAATTGTCTAGAGCAGTGTTTCTCTCAACCGGTGTGTCGCCGGGTAAGTCCAAATGTGTCGCGTCGTTCCGTACAAATTTCCATTCTTCAACAATAGGATCAACTTACTATCTAACGTATTAGCATAAAATAAGCACAGAATAACACAATATTATTATTAATAGGTACATTAGGGAGTTGAGACCAGATTATTGAGATAGGCGCCAGGCTATAATTTACGCGATATCAAAAATAATAAATAAAATATGCAATCCGGGTTGATGTCATACAAAAGCGAAGAACAAAAATGAAATATTTGACATAATTTTAAATATTCAGGTGGCGGTAATTCGACCGCGTCCGAAACATGGCATAGAGTAATATTACTCTATGATCTATGGTCCGAAAGGTCGGGCGGACAAGTCATAGCGTAAAATATATTCTGTGGTCAAGATTCAAGGTGCGCACAACTGTTAAAACACGACATGGATAAGGCATACGTGTTTATTACTCTCCTTCGATGATAACGTTCGTCATAAAGAGATAAATCGTGATATAGTTTTTTTTCCCCGTCATGTTTATCACGCAAGTACCTTTAGTGCATACAGAAATAATTTATATAAACCAATGAATACTGATACCGACGTGTGGTGATTCATTCGATTATTTTTACCATTCCGTGCGTTCATTGTGCTGTGGTAGACTTTTTCTTCTTTTGCGTTGCTTTTTGTCATCGACATTTTAAACTGCGTCGATATTATTACAAAGTGTAATCATACTGTCGTACGCGCGACAGTGACAATACATAAGTGACATCTCGCTTTGGCCGTTCTAACGTCGCGTCGCCGAAGACGGTGAATTGACGAACAGAGAGTAAACGCGACCGACCATGAGTCTCCAGTGGACCATCATCGCTACGTTTTTGTACTTCGAAGTCGGCGTCCTGATGCTGTTTTTGGTGCCGTACATGTCGGCCAAGCGTTGGAATCGCCTGTTTCGATCCCGGTTCTATCAGGCTCTCAGCTCGCAGGCTCAGTGGTACTTCACGTTTTTGCTGTGCATCCTCGTCCTGTTTCTGTTGGACTCCATACGCGAGATGCGCAAGTACTCCAACCCGGAGCTCAGCGACGCCCACCAACATCTTGACCACGAGATGCAAGCCAACATGCGCCTATTCCGTGCCCAACGCAACTTTTACATTAGCGGCATCGCCCTGTTCCTGAGCTTTGTTATCAAACGTTTCATAGCTCTGATGACTCTGCAGGCGTCCTTAGTGGCACAGAGCGAAGCGTCTCTGAAACAAGCTCAAAGCGCCAGCGATGCGGCCAAGTCTTTGATGAAGCAAAAGGACAGTGGAGACGACGAATCAGAAGCTTTGAAGAAACTCACCAAAGAATTGGAAACCATCAAAGCAGATCGAGATGCGATCAAAAGTCAAGCGGAATCAGTCACCAAAGAATATGACAGGCTCATGGCAGAACACGAAAAACTTCAGAAGACTGCTGGAAACGAATCAAAGAAAGACGATTAGTTGCAACACATTGTAACTGCTAGGCATTTGTCTTAAGTACTATTATGCATTTCTAAATTTTAATTTTTCAGCTTGAGTGTATTTTGGGGATTTTTTTGTTTTTTTGTAACCTAGTTAACTTATAATACTAGAAGACTTGTACATTTCTCATAATTATTTGGTATTGTAATACATGTATAAAATCTTTAGGGAGTTGAATAAACTAATTTTTTTGTTTTGTTTATACTAATAAAATATAAAACTTTATTTTTTAAATTCTAAATGTTTTTTTTCCCTTGATTAATACCTTCTCAAATGTTGATAAATAAAATTACCACTTTCTATTTTTTCTAAATTGTATAAAGTACTTATATGAATCCAAAAACTGTGCAATTATAAGTAGGCATCTATTGGAAACGAGAAATACCTATCTGTATTTCAATAAAATACAAGTTGTTTGCATGTTGTGATTTGAACACAATAACAGGAAATCACTAGTAATAACATTCGTTATAAATTACTAAAGCATGTCTTAAATCAGCAGGATATAACATCTTGTCTTATTTTTCTCATAAATTCTTTCTTTTTTACATTAATATAATCAAGTATTGTAAAAATACTAAAGCGTACATAACAACGGCAGTTTAATAATATAATTAACGAGATGGAAACAATCATGAACTGTTTCTGTATGCGATATAGTTATTAGTTTTACTCTATTTTTAATATTACTTTAAAGATTTTGTGAGATAATTTGAATTATTTGTCAAGTCTCCTTTTTGTCACATTTTCAATTCTATAGAACTAAGTTTTTGCGATTATTTCTTAAATTTCATATCCCATAACGCAATGATAAACATTATAATGAACCTGCAAGAAATGAGTAAAAAATCATTCAAACATTTTGACCATCATTGAGTTTAGGAGAATACTTGCCAAGCATTTTTTATTCTAAAAAAATCTAGACGAGACACTGACCTCTAGTCTTACCTCCCTCCAAAGCCACTACTGATTACATTGTTTCAGGTTAATGGGCTGTGTATAATATTACATTTATGAAACACTTTGACCCCTCAAAAATTAAGTTCAAGCTACTTCCATGGCCAAATTTTTTTTTGCAATAGTATTATGTATAGCCTTGTCATTTTCCAAGTTAAAAAGTGGAAGTTTTCCTCATTGTAATTTGTAGATCAATTGAACTTTCGGGTAAATAATCGATTTATAACATCACTTTTGATTGCTAATGTATAAGAAAATATATTACTACTATCCCATGATCCTGGGATTACTTATAAAGTTTTTTCTTCATATGTAATTCCAGGATAACGGAAGAATAGTTATCAATTTTATTTTATTTTATTGCAGTGTTTTTTACACTACACTATCAACATTCACTAACACTAATAGATAAGTATTGATATTTTTATATTAATTAGTGAAAGTTTAGTAGTTTCATTCAATATGTTAAAAATTGTCAACATTTACCAATGATTTTGTAACATACATGTTAAAATTACTGGATTTTGATTTCACGATTAATACACTGTAAACAAAATACACAATAATGATTAAGTATTTAAAATTTGATATATTTCCAAGTCAAAAAGTAAAAAAATATTTATAAATTATTATATTATATTACAAATATCCAATCTAACTTCTATTATAAAATA
The DNA here is from genome assembly GCA_948098885.1 of Drepanosiphum platanoidis. Classification (NCBI taxonomy): domain Eukaryota; kingdom Metazoa; phylum Arthropoda; class Insecta; order Hemiptera; family Aphididae; genus Drepanosiphum; species Drepanosiphum platanoidis. The sequence goes on from OX402532.1 coordinate 4,910,992, forward strand.
TGAAAAATGTTTAAAAAAAATTATAAAAATAAAGTTAATTCAATATAAAATTAACAATTTATAGAAATGTAATAAAAAAATGATTTAAGAAGAAACACTAGTGTCTAATGTCAAATTACCGTCCTTGTCTTTTTTTCTGATTCTACCATCAGGATATTTAGTTTCATGCGACCCATCTGGATAAACCATTTTTATCGTACCATCAGGATATACTCTTTTCTATAAAATGCAAATATACATTACGAATTAGGTATAAGATTGTACAATTTTATGAAATAACATATGAGGCACAAAATTATTATATTAAGTCAATGGCATAGCATGCAGTTAAATTTCATATAGTTAATAACTTTTTGCAAAATAATGTAATTTTGTCACATAAACACATGAGATTGAGTAAAGATAACTTGAATTTTAAGAGATTAGAAAATAATTTGAACTATCAAAATTAATATTGAAATATTTAAAGGAGTGTAAATTGTAATTTTTGAATTATCACGTTCACGACTCTACTTTTTATATCTTAGCATAATCTTTAACTCTTTTATTATATATGGTATGTATTTATCTTAAGTATACATTTTAACCATTCAAACAACAATAATGAGCATACTTTGTATTCATTGGTATGTATTTCTCGTTGGCCATTAAGTAATACTAATTCACGATGACCGTTTGGTTCTACTGTTAACACTGACCCATCCAAGTAATTCCAAACCTCTTTACGGTCTGGATATACAGTGTGCTTTCTACCATCCACGTATTCAATTTCTACTTTACCATCCTTGTAATGCTTTTCAGTTTGTCCACTATATAAATATGAATAAAAAAAAGAGGCGTTCAGAAGTCGATTGACAGAAAAAAATAAATAACATTTAACTTACTTGGGAAATTCAATTATCTCTAAACCGGTATTGAAAGTTGTGTGGTATGTTTTATTCTCAGCAAAATAATACCTTTCCGAATCCTTTTTTGTTTCTTTTACATCACCATTATAATAAATTACTTTTACATTGACACCATCAGCAGAAATTTTTTTTAAATTCCCATTAGAATATAAAATTTCTTTTCGGCCATCATCTAAAACAGTCTCACGAACTATATCACAACTACTACGCCGAGTACTAACAGATTCATCACATTGAGAAACGTTATTTTCATTATCTTCAGAGTGCATGGGATCTTCAAAAAATTGATTTTCATCAGAAGACAATTCATCGTTAGATTCATAATCAGTAGAAGTAACCGTAGATTTTCTCAGTATAGATCCAGGAATTTTTTTTGATTTTGAATCAATCATTGATGATACATCATCAGGACTAAGTTTACTGAGTTCCTTATTAACATTATGAATGAATTTAGTATTTCTCAGAGCTTGTTTTTCATGTGGAGATTTAAAAGTTACCTGAAAAAGTTTGATCATAGAATTTTCTTGTCTCAATCAAATTATATCGACTCAAACTTACCTTTTTATTTAATGAAGTTTTTCTGAACAGCTCAAGTTCACTATGCAAAGCTGTATTACTATTCTCTAATAATTTCATCTGTGTTCTCAGTCGTGCCTGTGCAGTTGCCCATCGAGTTTCTTTTGTTTTAAATTCTTCTTTTAGTTCGTTTAACTATAAATTAAAATTTATAGTAGCAATTGTAACCATAAAATAAATTAAATTAAAATAAACCTGTTCTTTGAGTTGTTTTATTTCTTCTCTTTCTTGTCTATTGGGTTTGTTTCTTAATTCTCTAGCATTTTTTTCATGCAAAACTTTTTCTTTTAAGAACTTCTTTCTCTCTTCTGCTAACTTCTCCATTTCGTTTTTCTTTTCATCGTTCAATTTTTTTATAAAGTCTTCTTTACTTTTAAAGAATTTTTGTCTTTCAGATTCAAACTCTCGTTGTAACTTCATCAATTTTGTATTTTCTGCCCGAAATGTTTCAATCTCAGATTCCAATTCTTCAAGTCTCTTACTAAGCATTTCTGTATCAAACGATTGATCAAAGTTTAAGTGTTTTAATATACCAGATGTTTTAGTGTAATTTTCTAAGTACTTTTCTTCATTTTCTGTTAAAATAGCCTGGTTAGGTTTTACATGATTATTTTGTACTTCATTGAAATCTGTATCTTTTACAACATTTTCTGATAAATCTAAAGGATCACATTCCTGACTAGATTCCGAGTAATCATCAGAATTTTTTCTATTTCGTTGAGGAGTAGATGTATTTATTCCATCAAAATTTAAGGAACGGACTAATTCTGATGTTTGAACTTGAACCTCTTTATTGCACTTTGAAAAATGGCCTTTTTCTAAAAGTTGACAAACAGTGGGTGACGATGCATTCAAATTTGAGTTATTGGCACGTTCTTCTAATATTTCAAACGCACGTAGTTCTCTTTGTTCTTTACTATTGCTATTTTCTTTGTTATCTGGCAAACTTTTAAGCTCATACCTATTCCATGAATTAGTCATTTTAAGTTTTTTTAAATCTAAACGTGTACTTTCAGTCGGTTTACTAACTGAAAGCAAATAATTAAAAAAATTAATGATTACACATTGATTTTTAATTTCAAAATTGACGCTAAAATTAACTTACCAATTTTTACTTCAGGAAATGGTTTAGCTTGATTTAAACATTTTCTTGGTGCTTTTATTTTTGATGGAACTAATTTTATTGGTTTGTGAAATTTTAATTTTCCAGTTGTTTTTTTTACTTCATTTAAATTTAAACCATATCTGGCCAAACCTGTTCCTCTTTTTAAAAACGGTTTCTTTGGTTTAATATTATTACATTCAATTTGATTTTCACATTCAAATTGAGTATCTTTTTCATAAGAATCTGATGATTTTTTCATACTAATGTTACCAGTGTTTCCATTTGATGACAATAATTCTATGCCATCTAGTAAACTTGAAATCTAAATAATGTTAATGAATTACAATTTGTTTTCTAAATTGTCAATATTCTAATATTCCTTACTGGTGATGAAACATTCTTGGTTTGATAACCACAGTTTCGCAATAATTCGTCATCAATTTCAGAATAAGAAGACACTCTGTCATCATTTTGGTTAACTGGAATAAATTATAAAATGAAAATTACAAAATTTTTATAAAAAAAAAGCTAATTTGAGTAGTATATTTCAATATTCAAAAAAATTATATTTTATGAACTTATGAATATTTTTTAAATAATTTCAATGATGTAGAAAAAGCTATTAATAGTAGATTAAATGTAGGTAGAAAAACCCTCAATAATGATGAATTTTTAAATGCCTCAACAGTTATATTCATTTACTTTTTATTACCCTTAAAGGAGAAAAGCTTTATGTACAATGGATGATTTTAAACTCATCAATCGTCCATAAACAAAAGTTTATTATTCTAATAAATTACACTAATACTAATTTGTTAGCATTCATTAACATGATAAAAATTAAAATTCAGTGTCAAAAATACATACCAAAACATTTGTAGTTCCAATTTTCAAATGAATTTTTTTTTTTAATGTTGAAAAATTCATACATTAAATGAAAACAAGCTATTTATTAAAGTGCAAAAGTTGAATTAATAACTGAAACACAGCATTTAGATTTAATTTCTCTATTACCTAATTGAAAGGACACTGGATAATCGGGTACTAGGATAACTAGCTTACATTTTATATAAATTTAACTTTGTATTAGTCTTAGTATACCGTTACCTAATTTAATACTTCATTTTAAAATTATAAACAAAATATTTAGTTTTAAGCCATACTTGCTAAACTTAATCCTAACACTTTCAAAGTTGATAAGTCAGTTAGCGAAAAAATAAAGTCTTAGTGTAATTTTTAATCTCATAAAATTACTGCTTTAAGACTTTTGATGCAGTTGACACGAAAAAATATATATTAAAAAAGTATGATTGTAAAAGGATTCCTGATTTTGAAATATATTTAAGTAATACCTTGAACTTTCTCCGGAATGTCAAATGATTTTAACAAGTCTTCCATTTCGTTTGTTAAAGTATCCATGGTTGGATTTTCGCATAATTTTTGTTGTTGCGATTCTTGCCAAGTTTTTAGTTCTTGAACACATTGCATAACAGTAGACATGTTGAATTCTGAGCCGTAGCCCTTCATAAGCTCTACTATATCGCAAGTCGTACTCATATCTCATACTATAGAAAATAATTTTCACAAAAGTATTTTCAAAATTAACAACATGTTGATGGACAGCAATATAATCACAAACGTACAAATAATAAATTAATTTAAAATTTAAATCTGTAAACATCCAACTGTAATTTGTTTTATTTTTTTTTTTAGACAATTATATTATCTGTCAAATACCAAAACAATGTTATCAAACGAATTTTGGCGGTAATGATAAGCATCAGTGAGCCACGATTAACAAATTAAAAACATCGAGTTATTGTAGTCCTAGTATTCTGTGGTATCAATCGCTAAATTAGGGAAAAATCCTACAATTTACTATTTTATAAAAAAAGCAATAGTCAATACTATAAAAAAAAATTTATAGTATTAGTTATATTGTAATAACTAATTAGTAATTAGTATTACTCGGCATGTTTATTGTCACTAAACCTATGATAAATTTTAATAAATAAATTATTTTATCTATTAAACAAATATATTAAAATTTAAAGCAAGTAGATGGATAGGTACATACGTTTTATTTTAGTATGAAAATATTCTCTAGTATAATATTCTGTAGTAGTACCCTGATCTTGATCCTTTTGCAAATTATGAAACAAATTAATATTGTTGAAAGGCAATTGTATGTATTTTATTGGAGTAACTCAATTTTGTTCAAAAAATATGTTATAACTAGGGCATGGATTTTAATGAGAAAACAAAAAAGTAACTTGGTTGAAAAAAGAAAAAAGGTATAACCACAGAATAGAATAAATAATTTATTCTGTGGTATAGCCTTGAAAATAAAAATAAAATAATTATTTGTAAATAATAATATAAATTAACTAATTAGTTACATTTTTTAATTTTCTCATTAAATAATATATATTTACATCAAATACTTGCGTTAAAAAACCATGCAAATTTCAGATATAATAATCCAAAAAAATGACTTCATATTTCAATAACAATGTATAAAGATATTGAATTTTTTATCAGTTGAATCAATAATAAACTGAATTTTAATAAAGTTTCAATCTTTTAAATAATAGACAATTAATATAAATTATCACTATTAACAAAATATACATTTCATATTTAAATAACAAAAAAAAAAAACAATATTGATTTACACCCACCAAAAACTTACGGAAAAACTCACTGAAAGAGATTCAACTCGATGCCACCAACCAGATGGTATAAACAACATTTCTCCTGGAACATATGTGTAATCAAAGCCAATTAAATTAATTTTAACTATAGATACTAAACATAAAAATAAAAGAATCAATAAAAAAAAAGATTTTTTTAAGAAAGAATCCAAAAAGTGTCATAGTTTTAATCAATATAATCAATGGTTATACATAGGGCAAGTCAAATTGAACCGTCACTCTGGGTCTCTCCATGTTTTGGAAACATGAATATCTCTGAATTCCTAGGTTCCACAATTTTGTTTAGGTTTCACAAGTTTTCAAAAAAACAGCTTTGATATATTCAATACCTACTGAAGAATGCAAAGTACAACTTACCGACCAAATTAAAGAAATTAGTTTTTGAGTTATTACTTTTTGAAATTTAAAATTATGTTTTATCTTATATAATCAACATCACACATGATGATTTTTAAGACTTGTTGTGATTTATATAAATATAAATATTCATAAACATGTAGATACATCTAGTAAAGATGAAAAATTATTGAACAATAGATAGTAATAGTCATAGTAAATGGATTAGAAATATCAGCAATTCTTAAATTATTTACAAGAATCATATATTACTCATATAAGATTATACTTGTTTTTCTATTTATCAAATAATATAAAATATTTTTGAAAATGCATACCTTCGTTTAATGTACAATACATAGGCTTTGCTAGAGAAAAATTGGGGAACTGTATTAAATCTGGATTATTTGGATTTACTTGAGCTGTATTCATGAGAAATTTGTCTTCGTATGGATACAAACACTCTGACCACTTTGGGGCATACAAAATAATATCTTTTGATCCAACCACCTATAATCAGAAAGTTATTTATTACATTTATTGAAGTTTATATTTAAGTATACAATTAATACAAATACATACTTGAGCTAAAAAGTTATTCTTTGGGTCATGATGAGTAGGAGACACTGTACCTTTAGGACCTAACCATGCATTGATGTCAGGCTCTTCACTATCCGCATCTGTTAAATAACAATAATCTGGAATTCTTATATCATCTTTCAATTCTGGAATCTAAAATTATAGGTAATATAATTATTTACCATAACTTTCAATATTAATTTTCAACTACTTGGTTAAATAGTTGGTGTTGAGCAAGATATGTTGGTTTTTCATTTTCTTGAATAACACGAGTTTTAATAAATTCTTCAACAGTTATCAACTTTTGACTCCATTCTGCATCTGCGTAAGAGGAGCCTATTTCAACAGGTACTAATCTAGCACCAGCTAATCTTATAAGATAATTTAAGTCTTTCCATTTTTTTAAAGCAGGCCAATGTTCCATGTTACCTACAATAATATTATTACTGAATTACAAATTATCCATAGTACTTACTAAGAGTTAAAAAATGTAATAAAATAAATTCAAAATATTTTACAGCAAGTGATACAATGATGTTAATCGATATAAAAGAATCTATATTTATTATTTATCTTATCACTTTTAATTAGTAAACCTTTGTAATACACTATTTATATTATACATAGTATATTTTTTATATTTTCGTTATATTTTTTTAATTTTTTTTTAATTTATCATATTATACATTACCAGTAATTTTAACAGGTGATTTAAGTTTAAGAAAATCTCTTAAAAATGTTTCTAATGATGGTTGATGTAGTGTTGGAACATGATCACCAATTCTGTTGAATACGCAACTATTATTTTTTGATTTGTAATTATTATGCACCAATGCTGGATACTCTAAAAACAAAACATATTATTTTTATTTCAAAAACACATTACTTAAATTCATATACCAGAATGATGTTGCTGTAGAGCTTTACATAATAATGATGCAGCTTTGGTTAATTCACTTCTGAATTCATTCCCCATTAACAGTCCCATATCAATAGCTTTTGTGGTGTGTTTCAACATGTTTTCATCATAGGGAACTTTTAGTAACAACTTTGCCTACAATAAATTAAAAATTAATATCAAGGTTCAAATAGTACAAAATAAAATATATTAAAATTATATTATTAGAACTTACCTTAAGCAAACTTGCATGGGAATAAATTTTCCGTATATTATCGGGCGCATCAGCCCAGGAACCAGTGTGAAGTGTTTCCCATATTTTTTCCAAAACAGCCTCAACACTTAATAATGCTACAGTACAATTATCTGATTGGTAAGCTTAAAATAATAAAATCACCCATAATAAATTATTAAAACATATTTTACTTATGTGAAATAAACTACCTTACTAATTACAAGTAAGAATTTTTTAAAATTTAAAATGTTAAATTATTTTCAAAATGATTTAACTAATGCCATATAATAAATTAATTAAACATTTTGGGCATACTATAAAAAATATATTTAAGTGACAAAAACCAATTTGGTAAATATTTTATTTAAGAAAAATTATAAATAAATTTAATATTATACCACAAAATTGAAAAGTTTCTAAATGGTTTATTTATGATGTTTCTTCATTTTTACCGCTATAATAAATGATAGAAATAAATGTGTTGGTAAAACAATAATTTGACATTATGTCTTCAACATTTTCTTACCATTATATGATTTTCGAAATAAGAAATCCAGTGAACTATTAACATTGCTATAGTCAAATTCAGGTGTCAAAGAAGAATTCAAGTGTTGTAATACTTCATCAATAATAGTATTCATATTTTACTATCAATTAAATTATTGTATATTACGTAAAAATTGAAAAAACTATTTTATTTAGAACAGTTTAGCATGCAACAAACAAACATTTTAAATATAAACACAAATGTTTAATTGTTAAAATAAAATCTTATTTTAGACAAATGTCAAATAACATTCAAGATTCAACTTTTTTTAGTTATCAGTTTACCACATTCTCTTTATTATCTATTGGTAATAGGTAAGATAATCATTATTGATAAGTTTAATTTTCAAAAAACGTTAAACCACCATTGGTAGTTTGTCACTATAGGCAACAATTTTGTTAATTATCTCAATTTTTCAATTATTACCTTAAAAATAAAATATATCAATTAGTTAATGTTTATTATGAGTTTACCAGTATTATTTAAATATTAAACATATATAATTTTGTTTTGTTTAAGATAAAATATTTATATTAAGTATAACCAGTTTAAACAAGCATTAGTTATTCAATATAAACATTAAAACAAGCAATATAATTATTCAATTAAAATTAATAGCAAAACTATTTACTTATTATTATTTTTGCTCAATGGCAAATAGTACTGTTGAAATGTATGAAATAATTATTAATCTCAAATAAATTTTCAATACTCTTTTATAAAATTAAAAAATCAACTATCAAAGATATATTACGGTATTGCATTATAGTATTCTATTCAGAAATGAATTCAGTCAATAATAGTCTACACCGATAAACTTATATAATGACAAATCAACTTCAAGGACTAGATTGGGCAGATAAAAGGATTATTTTACACATAATATCAGGTTTAAATATTATTTTGATGTAAATATTATTTTATGTTTATTTGCTAATTCATTTGTTATTACTCATTAGGTAATGGATTTGCTTTATTAAAAGGATCTGTTGTAGTAAATGCAACATTAATGAACCATAAATTACAATCTAAGATCATTCCTGTGCAATGTAGCAATCAGTTGAAATTCGCTTCTGAAATTATATGGTCTATTGATAATGCTTCATTAAAACGGTAATATTGTATTATATTTTCATTTTTTATAACATTACCTTTTTCCTATATTTAGCATTAATTTATATTGTTTTATATTAAGTTTAAAAATGTCGCATGCATCTATCCGAATTGAGTGCTTTCACGTGCCACCGCATACATCTAGTTCAAATGTGAGACTTGGTTATATTTTATTAAAATTAAAAGAAGCACAAACTTTTGATCCAACATTAAGTAATCGCGTAAGTAATATTAATTTCATACAAACTTACATTGTTTAAAGTATTGTTCAATAAATTTAATACTAGGAAATATTTTAAATGCGATTTCAGATTGAAACTACTTCCTACAAATTAATAGGATCAACAAATTATAACTACACTCTTACTGTATCATTGTGCATTGAAGATTCTAGTATTAAAAATGTCGACAATTTAACAAAAAGAAAGAAAAACTTGAAATCAATTAATAATAAGAATATAAATGATAATGAAAATCATCTACAAAAAAGTGAGTATAGTAGTTTTATGATAAATTTAAAAAAAAAAATCAAAGGTAATTTTTTTAATAAAAAAATATAATTCATCACTACTATTACTTAATAATGCACTTAATTATTCAATTAATTTTTCCAGAATTTTTTATGTAACTTAAATAAAATATTTTTTCAGTAGAAGAGAATAAGCATTTTGGAGAAAATATTGAAATACATTTACTACAAACAGATGATAATATTATATCAAATCAAGTACAACATGCGCTAGACTCAAATGAATCACAGTAAGTTAAACATAAAAATTTCTTGGGATTAAAATTATAATAAAAATTCTTAATTAAACTCAATAAGAATTCTACACCTAAAAGTATATGATTAGTGTTTAGTATGAATCTGAAGTCAACTATTAGGACTGTTATTGATTATCTATTTTATAATAGGTAGTAAAATATAATCAATGAATAATATATATATATATATAGTATGTTGTAATTTTTTCAAAAAACAAATACTGTTAAGTGTTTAGTATCAAATTGAATTGAATATTGGAATGTAGAGACTAAATTTAAAATTAAATAAATATTAGAACTAAATAATTCAATTCAATTGTATGAGTACATTTTTTTTATCCCCAGAAATGTTATAAGTTCTGACATGCAAGAAAAAAGAAAAGAAAAGAATGAAGAGTTAGAAAATTGGAAAAACAAACAGATGATTTTATTTGATGAAAAGGTTTACATTTTATACACCTAATTAACATTAATTTAATTTATTTTGACTTTTATTAATTTTTATTACGCAGTTGAAAATAAAAGAAGAGCAATTATTCAAAGAATTTAATAATAAATGGTTAGAAGATAGGAAACGTGTTGAAGAAGAACTTAGCCAAGCAGTGTTAACATGTAAAGTGTTAACTGAAAATGTGGACAAAATGGCTGATACATTAATAGAAAGGGAAGCTATAATTAAAACCAAAGAACTAGAAGTATGTCATTAATTTTGCGCTTTTTAATTATCTGTTTTCGTTAAAATTATAGTGGTTGAATATTTTTAGCTAACTTGTCAGAAAGAAACTATGGATAGTAAATACACCAGTTTAATGCAAAAAATGCAGTCTTCTAATACCCAAGCAATTAATCATCTCGAACAAAAGAAAATTGAATTAGAAACTAGATTACATGATTTAGAAGAAACTAATACATTATTATTAAATGAAAATAAACAACTCAAAGACAATATCAATTCTAGCTGTGGTTCACGGGTTCAACTATTAGAAAAAAATATTGTATGTACCTAATCAAAATGATTTAAGGAATTTTGAAATTTATTAAATTAATAAATAAGTATCATGTTTAGTCAAATTTAGAGAAAAAATATGAAGAAGCCAATAAGTCTTGTATGTTCTTTAAAGAGCGATGGATAGCATCTGTGAGAAAAATGAATCAAATGTATACCAAATTCAATGAAACTAATACCAATGAATATTTAATAAACAATAAACAAACGTAAGTAAACATATTTTATAATTTACTACTTTTAATTACAATAATTCACGTATTTAAAAAATATGGGTCTTTAATAATTTAAAGATAATTAATTTTATTTTTATTATTCAGAATTCAAAATGTATTGACAAGTAATTTAGAAGAACGAAAAGAAGATGAAGAAAAATTAAGAATACTTTTAAATGATTTACGTAAATTACGGTTAGATATGACTAACTTTAATTATTTGGATTCATGATAAACATATATATTATAAGCTGATTACCATTGTTAACTTTTAGTAAATTAGCACAATCATGTGTAGTAAAGTTTTTTTTTATTTGAACCTGTTTTGTAAAAATGATTCGGTTATAAATTAAACTTTAAGTTAAGCGCTTGCTTATCTATAAAGTCTATGAAATTAATAAAATTGAGTAAATTTAATATATTCTGTGATAAATAAATAGTTTAATCAATACAATATTTTTTGATGTTTTTTTAATAAACAAAAATTATATTAATAGGTACAAATATATTTATATTCCTATATTTGATTATTTAATAATTATATTATTATCTCATGATATATTTAAAAAAAAGTAAAAGTTGTTTTGGTTTTTTGGAGACGACTTATTGAGGGACCAAAGTTCAAGAAAGAACAGATCTTCTATATAAGAATAAGAATTGTGCATTTATATATATTTATCATTTAAGAAAACTTCTAGACCAATAGATATATTTCATTCAATAAATTTTTTTTTTTTAACTTTAACCCAGCAGCAATTTATCTAGTTCATTTTATACTATTGTTATTGTATCATAAAATTATATATTTGAATATATTTAATTAAAACTATTATTGACTTTTTTTTTTTATGTCAAAAGTTACTATTTTTACATTTTTATTCATTATACTTCAATCAATATTATTTTTGAAATAAAACAGTATATAACCTATTGTTATACATACCTAACGGCTAACTCTTAAATCGTGTGTCAAAACTATTATACAAAAAAATTGACTATGTATTTTGTATTGGAAAAAAACTTGATTACCTATTTAATGATATTTGACTAATATCAAAAAATATTAGAAATATTTAGTCACAGTTCCAGCTATACATTTCAGGAGTGACGACTTATTTTAGTAAACATTAAACACAAAAAGTCAAAATAATGGTGTTAAAAAAATCGTCACCAATTAAGTCTGTTGGGAGTAACTTCAAATTAGAATAGTTGTACTATTTTAACATAAAATATGACGAAATAGGAATAAGTTTACTTACTTTGAGAGGTAATTCATTTCTGTTGAAGGCATAGGTGCAATTAGGGGCCGTTGCGGTCTGTGAGATTTGTAAAAAATAATATGTTGCATAAAAAAGTCGGAGACCCCTGTTTTAGATCTTATTTGTATCGGGTTTTCTATATAAATAAAATAAAATGATTTTAATTCATATTATTATGTAATTATATAACAATTATTCAACATCAATAGTTTTAACAAAATTCGACAACAGTATTATATATATATAAATTAATTTTTAGGTACAAATTGTGCGCGCCAAACAATATCTGAACATTTATCAAAATACATAATTTACACAAATGTAAAAAATGTAAGTCATTAAAATAATATTTATATGCTTAATATAATACAAAAATTTATTTTCATCTAATTGTAAGTAAACATATACAAATTAGTGTTTACTATTATATAAAATGTTTATATTGTTAAGTGACATAAATATGTACTATTTTAATGAAACCACAAATAGAATGTTTTGCATAAACACTATTCGTGGTTCATTTGAATACTGAAATGTAGTGGTTGGTTGCTACCTTATAAATAATATACAAAAACACATTAGATATAATGGCAATAGATGTAAGAACAATATTCCATTGTTTTGGTACTAGAATGGGTATAATTTTAATGTTACAATAGCTATGTTAATTATCAACTAATTTTTTTATTTGTTCAAAAATAATACTTATATATTTTAAGAGTAGACTAATTAATTACTTAACATAATTATTAAAAATGTTAAAATGTAAAATTATGTACCTATATGTTGTCTCATAAAATGTACTCATGTTATTTTCATTATTACCAATGTAATTACTTATGTAAATTATGTTCATTTAATATCTATTCGTCATGTGTGTGTTGTCTGCGAACATGAAAGATATTAAATAATGATTGAATAAAAATAAAATAAGCTTATAGCAAGGTTAGTGGTATATAACATATATGTATGGTTTATAGCGTGATTTAATGTTACTATTGTAACAATTAATGTCACTATTAATAAATAAATAATTGTTTGATATTTATTTGGTATAAAAGTACATTTTAATAAGAAAATACCAGGATGCTAATAAAAATAAACGATATCGTAACTATAAATGTCTGTAGCCATGTTCTCACCAAAAGCAACTGTCGATAGTAATGCAACCACAACCCGACTGTAATTTAAGTTGAGCAACTAGTGGGAAGAGACTGGCATGTCGAGTTGCTTAGAAATGGTTTTTAAATAGTTGAGTTGATTTTTAGTTATGTTGCTACCGGTGAGAAAATGTCGATTTGATAACACATGTTGCGTCGAGTCGTGGTTGCATTGCGATCGAGTTGAAGTTGCAAGTTGCTTTGATGAGAACAGCGCTTTAAGTAACTTATTATTATTAAGTTAAATGTGTGGCGCGTAGATAATTATTCCTTTGAGGTATAAAAATGTCAATATCATGACTATTATGTTTAGTCAAAATATTCAATAAATAAAATTACATGTATTTAAATAATTATACTTTTTAGGAAAAATATTGGTAAGTCACCGTAAGACAGTTTTATTTTTTTAATTTGCGTCAAATAGGTATAAATAAATTAGTAAAGTTACTTAATTATAATGTCTTAACTTAGGTTTACATAATGACACACGGCATAGCGCAGCACATTGGTAAACATACTGGTACCATTGTTGCTCCAGAACTTTGTTTTTCTTTTGATTTGCTCTTGCTTTTGTATTTGTACATTCCTTTGCCTTTAGCCTTCATTTGTCCCTGAGCTGATTGACCTTGCTATAAGACATGAAATAAATTCGATAAATTTAATGATGGAACAAAAATAGATAGTAATAACAATTTTACCTGTTGCATTACTTCTTCTTTTTTCACAAAAGTAGTCGAACCCGGTGGATAGAAAACTGGTGGTCCAACTAATGACTGAGTCACTTCAGGTTCTTTCACTTCCGTCATTTTCTCAGGACCTTTATATTCAGGACCTTGCGCGTCAGAATATGGCTTTTTAATAGGAATTGTGTATTCGGCAGCTTTGTTGTTTTCGTACTCTTTAGTTTTGGATTGATAATCCCTGGTGTTGGTATGGTATTCTCTATTATTGTGGTACGTTGAATAATCTGTTCTATCACCAAATGACGCCATCAAGTCATCCAATCTTTTTGGTGGATTTTGAAGTCCGGGTGTATCTGCTTCATCTCTCGGGAACGGTGACTGTCGTAACGGTAGCTGTTCTTGATATGTGGGTTTTGTGTACCCATTTGGCTGTCCATACTTTGTGTTCTCTCTAGTCTCGCTCGAATACTTATACGAGTAAACCGTCTGGCCGGGTGGTGTAGTAAAGGTATTGTCCACACTATAAAAACCCGCAGGTGTATAGTTTATTAGTTGATTTTATTTATAAACAAGTGTTCACGTCACATTCCCTGAACACAATCATGAACCTCACGTACGATCACAGTATATTATATTAACCTCCGAAACACTTACTAACCTCACAGGGAAACGTCGGGTTACAGGGGGCGTGGCATGTGCGACCCAGGTCACCTCTTCGCTGCGACATACACACTCATTACAATCCCTCGAAATAATATGTTATACGGTATGAATGTACTAAATGATATATAAATACTCACTTAATTCTGCTTGGATCGGACGGACTGAATTTCTGAACCGGCAGAGGTGATACAGTTTTATTCGTATAAGTGTGACTGCCTGAATAATTTCTAGGTTCAGGTGGTTGAGCAAAAGACACGGGCGATGGTGAACGATGTGGTGATGGAGAACGTGGTGATGACGATCTATGCGAACGAGGAGATGGTGGCAAATCTCTTAGCGAACGATTCCTGCTCTCCGTACGGTACTCGTCTGAATAATTGTACATCTTAGATTGACCCGGGTCGGTTGTTGGCGATCCGAATTTTTGATATGTCGAATAAGTCGTAGTTCCTGGTATTATTTTTTTTGTTGTCTCTTTAGAATATACCGAAGTCTGATATGTTCCCGGTGCTTGGTTTTGAAGCAATTTACTATAATTACGTTGAGCATCAACCGAATTTCCTGTACCTAAACAAAAACTTTTATGAGCACGCAAAGTATAATTAAAAAAATAAAAATTAGGTATTAATAACCTATAGGTTCTCCGTTTGTTATCGACGATTCATAGCTAGAAATTACTTCATTGGTTCCTGGTACCTTGGACCTGTTTAAACTTCCATACCTGTGTTCTTCGTGCTTATTATATTGTTTGTACGGTGTACTGCTCCTTAATGGTTCACTGTGAACATTTCAAAATGTAAGTTTCAATTTGAACATAAATTATTCACAGTCGATATGTCATATTATTGAGTAAAAACACCGACTTACATGCCTGACTCAGTTGTTGTTAATTCGTGTCTAACTCCCGAGTTTGAAAACCCAACTCTTTGAGCGTGATTCAAGTCGTCTAATAATGAATCAAGTTCGGAAATACTTTGTCTCATGTTAACGCTGTTCGTTTCATACCTAGGCGCTTCACTTTTGTCTAAAAAACATAATAAGCGTTACAAATGTCATTTTTTGCTTCATTTGAACTACGAATAAAACACCGTACTTTCTGTCGATTTCTGATACTGGTATGATGACACTGTTTCGTAACCTGCATTCTTTCCACTGTTGGTTTGTCGCTGAAATATTAATAATTAATAATTAACATCGTTAAATTAACATTTACTTTGTAACGCAATTAATACTGCGGTAGATAATTACGAACCAACAAATCAACCGATTGAAGATCGGGCAGTCGTTCAGTGAGCACAGCTGATTTGTTGGCGGGATTGAGGTATTGTATTTCATATTCCTTGTTGGTTTCCGTTTGGCCATTACCAATCGTCCTTGACGTACTTTTAGTTACTTCTCTGTATCCAGTGGACGACGTGTTACTGAGACCATGGTTTTTACGTGGAAGAGTTGATTGCAAGTCGTCCAGTAACAGCTCTGAACAATAAATATTATAATTATAATTATAATTATATGTTGTTCAAGTACCAGTAAGAATAACATGGTGTTATTCCTGAAATGTGTTCATGTAAATCGAGCATAAGGACATGCATTCATAAGTAGATATTTGTTGAGATAACAAGTTATAACACAATTGATTTTATCATAGATAATATTATAATATGTCCATTTTATCTATAACTTAATCGAATATTACTAGGCCAGAGACTCGTTGACGATGAAGCCTCCGGAAAAATAACGAGAGTAAAGCTAGTTAATTATACCAGGTACAAACTATAGGTATTTTATCATACGGCATGTCTAGAGAGGCTGAATAGTAGATATACTGGAAAGTAAAGTGCGCTTATGTGTGTCTTAGTGTAAAATTAAATGCTGCGATTTGTACATAAAACATTTTAACAATCAAATATAATAGAAGTATTAAATAATTAATAATAAGTAATATACCACATACTCGTACTACATCCGTTGAAGTGATACAATTACAATAATAATTCATTATGTTATTTTTTGTTTTTATAGGTGGTTGTTTAGAAAAAGTAACAATTGTGAAGGTGAAATATCCTTATGTAAATGTTTGTTCAGGTTTCTATTTTTAATAGTATTTGCTACGGTCCAGACAGCCGAAATGTGTCAACGTTCAAACAAATTGTAACGTTATAAAAATAGCAGTTGGAAATGAAACACGATTTATTCTTTATTTATATTTATATACATAATACCTACAACTAGAGCTCTACTGGACCCAGACATTTCCTTCATAATATAAAATACTAGCTGTCCAATGGTTTTTTTTATATATATACACACACTCTATTTCATAATAATTAATTTGTAATATGTACAATATAAATTGAATACATAAAGACTTACGCCTTCAATCGTATAACAAATCATCAACAACTCAAAAAACATACCGTAATATTCAATCTACGGCTCTTTATTTTTATACCACAATGTAACACAATTATTTATCATATGATGTGTTTAATTACATAATGTTTTATTTTTATTTTTATTATCAAAAGTTACGATTCTACTGGAAAAAGTATTTAAAAATTTCGTAGGGGGTCCAGGCCCCATGAACCCCCCCCCCCCCCAGTTAATACGTGCTTGGTACATCAACCTAAACAATTATATAATTCTAATCTACTTTTATGGAATTTTTCCATAGGTGACAAACTTCACTAACGACCTGCCATATTATTCATAGGAACAGATAAAACATTAAAAACGTGACTAATCAAATTCTTAGTTTATGAACTTACCGAGTCTCGCCTCGCCTTGATTTTGATTTGGTCTGCTATACATTGTTCTAGGTCCTGAAACATTACAAACACTAGTGTTATTGAAAATCCATGTTTTGATAAAAAAAACAAGACAATAATAGTTGAACGTGAGAATGTTCACAATAAGTATTTTTAACAGTAACTACCAAGAGTCTACTAATAATTGTGAACATAATTAAATATACTAGATAGTAAAAATAAACTTAAAAATATAATATGTTTAGCTTTAGTTATTTCAACAAGTTTTGTTTTGTTAGGGTTTCTTTTCCCAATCCTAATTACATTTCTAATCTCAATTAATTTTTAATAAGTAAAAAAAAAATTGTATGCAATAAACTATACAAGAAACATATTGAAAATACTCCTACGGTATCACCACCTCCAAGTATCTCTTTTCAAAAAGCAATGTATTTTTATTTCTAAAAATTATAAGATACATAAAACTATGTATCTATGTATTGATTAGTAGTATATTGTATGATTTGGCAACCTATACAGTATAGGCAGCTCGCTTTGATTTTAATAAAGTTGTATATATGATAATAATATAAATAAATATACGACCGTTTTTATATAGTGGGTGCGAATTTTTAAAAATTCATTGATCGATGACAAATATAGTGGTAGTTTCGTATAGCCGATCCCTATTAATTTACTGCTACAGTATTCGCGGATGCCAAATCCACTATGGATTTCGCCTTAAATAGCTCTAGTAGTCTAGTCTATGCTGTATTATTTTTATCAAATAATTTATTACCAAGTGAAACCATTATTCCACCAAGAAGTTAATTTGCCTTACATAGAATAATATGGATGGAATGACATTTTAATTAATAAAGAGACTAGTAAATATTATTACTATTGAATATATCTGTAAAATAAAATAAGCCAAAGAAACAGATCTAATAAAAAATTGTAATTAGTATGTGTTTATAATATATTTATTATATGCAAATAAAAAATGTAACTCTGCAATTTTATTTTAAAACTGTGCATAATAAATAATAATTAATTGATTCGTATCCAATACATGGACATAAACAAAAAACCAACAATATAAATTATTTGTTGCTTATGTTTACAAATTTGTATTTATAAATAAATATTTTAAGATATAAATATATTATATTATATATGTATATACATTTTTTCGTATGTATTTTTAAATTGTTTAGTTTATTTTTTGCATTTAGCATGCGTATTTGTTATCTTTTAGTTGTAGTAAATAGACGAATACACAAAAGATAGCAGATGAATGAAGATTTGGCCTCGAGCCAAGTTTATTATTTTGCAATACCTATACTAAAATGTATTAAATAGAGAAATAGATCGACGACTCATCGCTATACGTCACATCAATGTCACAATAAACGGTTAGGTAAACTATTCTTACAAATCTAGTCAACTATTTTTAATAATATATATGTAGCTAATGAATTAAAAATGAAAAAATTTAGTTTATTATAAATACCCGATTTAACACCAACATAATATCCAATACCTTAACTTTTTCTCATCATTACTAGCGAATTCGGCAATGTTTATTAACACTTTTTAATGTGTTTAATATGTGATGATCAACAAATACATTATTCGATTTTAATATCATAATAATTGATATCATTTTTAAAACATTAAAAAAGAATTGTTAATTCAACTTGATAAAAAAAATAACGTGTTATGCCTTGTAAAGTTGTAATTGCTCACAACTATTGTCATTGATGTGTACTGGTATATACGTCTGACCTTTTTGCCTAATACGATTAAAAAATGTAAAAAAACACGCACACAGATCTACCTTCACTACATTTATGGTGTTGTGGGTTCGTAATAATTCGTATATCCTTCATGCATTATATTTTGGACGTAATCCAATGATTATGATCTGCATTTGTACCTACTGCAGGAGTATAATACTGTGTTATTTTTCTCTTTTTACTTTGACATTGTGTTCATTAGTCATTATTGGTTGGTAATTACTATAATATTGCATTTATTTATTTGGAACAAGTGAATTTGTTTTATAATGGGTGTGTTATCAGAAACATGGAACGTAAGGAATACCTAATACATTAATGATCAACTAAAAATAAATACTCAAGAAAATATAATATAATACCTATTATAGCCATGCTATCTAATATGTAAATAGCCATTGTTTAAAAATGACTCGACGAAATTTCATCGAGCACAATACCAAATACCAAAGTATGTAAGGTAGGTACGTAACGAATGTGCATTTAAGTAAGTACGTATTACTATTAACTACTATACCTCGACTAAAATATCAATGACGGCTTTTTTTGTATCAACAATATAATATTATAATATGCATAGTGTTCGACATCGACGATGTTTTATGAAATTCCATCGCGCGGTTAAACAAATAATGAAATTTTCGTTCGGTCTATAAACAAAAAAAATAAATAATAGATAGTAGTTTCTTCCTGCTCGACAGATTGTAACGAATGAGAATTAAATATTGGGATTCTCTGGCATGATATTAAAGTTAATAGACAAAATTAGCAGAAACGTCACTAATTTAATAAATGTTTATACCTACAGCGGACCATTGACAATAAAAATAATTGCACCTAGGGTTGTAGGCAATTTCTGTATTTTTGTACGCGCTGTCTGTCTCGGTTTTTGATCACAGTCATCGCCGGTGTCGGTGACTATTGTCTGGGAAATTGTCGACGATAAATAAACGTCATGATTATTATTAATCATAATTTTTCATCATATTTTAACAGCAACGCGCGTAGTGTCGAAGATGTTTACGAACGTTTTTATGCAACGTGGAACAAAATCTCTTAATAAATCGGTCTTTCAGAGTGTAAAAATAAAAATAGGGAAATTAATTTCGTCGCTTTCCCAGAACGGATAGTGTAAACTCGATTTTATTGTTAATCTATTTTCCCCGATACAATATCGTCATGGCCTGCAAAACGCATGCGCTCGCGGTAAGCAAGTCTTGCGTACTACACAGCCGGAGGTTAAAACATTTTTCTCAGTGCAACAACCTAATCGTGTATTTGTACACAAACGTTAAAAATCGGAATAGAAACGAAAGTCAACACACATCTTCTAAATGCAACCTTCTTAATGCGATAATTTCCATGTAGAGCGAACGAAAAATTGATCATCTTGAAAAACAAAAAGGTGAGCCATTCCGTATAAATATATATTTTTTTTTTTTTTATATTCAAAGATTTGTGCTTCTGGTATACATCTGCAGGGAGAAGGAATGCAACGCCATACTTTTTACCCGAGGAAAACCCATCGGGGTGGGGCGAGTGCCTACTCGTCCACCACGACTGTGTCGACACTGTCACTGTGTCTCTATACGTCTGCACCTGCGGCGGAGGACTCGCGGCTTTTCCGCGTAAAGGACACGGCGCGCACGTTACGCACGTTGTGATGTCGTCGCGTAATGAAATTATTATTATTATCGTCATTATTACTGTATACGTCGTTGCCATGTACTATTATGCACACACGCGCGTGTACGTGTGACCGCTACCAAATAAGGAGAAGAGTGGCCGCGGCGGCAATGACGTAAGACCGAAAACGGTCGTCTCTCTCGCGGCGCAGAGCGTGTGCGTGCGCCGCCGCCGACTCTGAACGGGCCCGGTCCCGCCGGGGGAGTGTCGCCGCCGCCGCCGTCGCCGATTCTCGTGGCCGCGGCGTTATTGTAGACTGTCGCCGCCGCCGCCGCCGCTCGCAAGACGATTTCGACCTTGAGAATAGTGTGCGCCCGCGCGTGTTTTCGCGTCAACGGCGCGACCGGTCGACGGCGACGACGGTGGGTTGACCTTGTCCGGCACCGTAGTCGGAAACACTACCCGCGCCCGTTTTTATTTTCGCGCCTTCTCCGCCGCCTCCTCCGTGTTGCATTTCATTATTATTATTTTCACATCGTCCTTACCTACCGTCAGCGAATCGTGTGTGTGTGTGTCGTTTCGCATTACGGCGTATCAATAATAACATAACATCGACTTGGAATCCGTTGAAATGCTGGTTTCTGGAGCGCTTATATATATATATTATCCTCTACTCGGCCACAAGTGGTCGGTACGCGATCCCTTCGCGTGTTAACGCGTCATGTATTGTATATGGGCTATCGGAAATTATCTCGTATTACAAGACCAACGAGATTCTTGTGTGTAATTTATACCACTCTTGTATATTCACCACTACCCGTTCTTGATCGCGACCGTTATACGCAAAGATAAACACTCGTCGCACATTTTTTGTATCACTTGTATTTAAATATCAAGTGCGAACGTTCTTGTTATTCGTTATGTAGGATGTCTTGAAAATCTGTGTACTATATACACGCGCGTTCTTGTACATTTTTCTACATTTTATGAACACCCTGTATGCACAAACATATGGTACACGATGTGTGTGTGTGTGTGTGTGTGTGTATTATAATTAATGGGGTGAACAAAAATGACTTTAATACGATGGTACACCCTCCCTCGCAATACGCGTCTATTGTAGATGACAGTCGAGATATTCGAGTGGAAGTTGACGTGTATACATTACTATTTACGATTTGTTTTTAAAAACAAATACCTCTTCCTCTTCGGCGACCCGCCCTGTTTTAACGTGTACAATAGACCAACATTTTTTATTCTGCAGTCGACGACATCATACCTTAACCGAGTGTACTTTTTTTTCGCTTATTTCGAATTTTTTATTACTGACCGGCCGTCGCATTTATCTCATTAGACCAACTCACTGTTAACTAAACGTATTCCACGAGTTGGCCTCCAGCGTTAATAATACGTACTCGCCACCCATCATCACGTCACAATGATTAAACCTTATTTTATGGTTTTTGACAAACTGCGTATATATAACGTATATTGATGATACACGATAAACGAAATGGGTTTCGAACTCCGAATGTCTATGACATGTGAATAAATATGTTAATATTAATCAAAATGAAAAACATACATATCTTTAGGAAATTTTAAGTTAAAGTAGTTTAAAATATATATTACTTATAGCGTAATATTTTAATTGTATTTGTTTTATGCAAAAATTATAAGTAGTAAATAAAATGCAAATTAATAAAACGATCACTAGTTGTGCCAGTTGTGGTCACATAATAAAATATAATAAACAGCCTACAACATCCTTCCAGAATTCGAAGTAATGACCTTTAGAACGCCTCAACACAAATTATGTCAAAAATCAAAGTTTCGTAAACATATTAAATGCGAACAACACCTACGTAAATTATCAAGATAGTTGAAGTAAACACTTCGACATGGTATATTTTGCAAAGTTAAAAACACTATTTACATCATGCTAATAATTATACCTCGTGTAAACTGTACGTCGTATAACGTTCTATAACGAAATGTATATGCCGAGAGCGAAATAACAATATGAACAAAATTTATTACAAATTGCAATCATATTGCAATCATAATTTTCCGGTTTTCGTACTTTAGTATCTATAATACTTACACAATTATTTATAATAATATAGACATTGAATTATTAATAAGTATAAGAAGAGTTATAGTACGAATTCCGATATCAGTCGTAATTTTTAACTCTGCAGATATATAGGTTCACAAATTCACAACGTAGAATTGAATTTCTAAATTTTAATTCACAAAATAATATACCATCTTTGACAGGGGAAATTATTTTAATAATTTTTAATTTAATAATAATTTTTTAATTATCCTACTTCAAAATAAAATGTTTGAGGAAAGACAAAAAACTTATTTACAAATTAACCATTATTCTGACTAGTTAGGAAAAACTTATTGAGAATTGCATGTTATTTATTTTTCAAATCTGAAATAATCCGATATTTTAGAATTTTTTTGGCAATTTATTTATTAATATTAATTTAGTGATTAAAATATAACTAGCTTGTACAACAACCTTATGAAAATAACAAATTTTAGTATCCTAGTCACGCGCACGATAAAATTATTATGCATCTTCGATATATGTTATTCGAAAAAAATATGAACACATCCCGAATACTGGAATACATACTAAAACTCATGTTTCATGACATTATATTTAAATGTAAAAACGTATTATATTATTACAGATATGAAATAAACTCACATTAGATAGAATATAATTTACGAATGCTTGTAAAAAATTTTGGAAATTGAATTAGAGACACATATTAATCATCGAAAAATAAATAATCATTATCCACAATTATTTAATAATGTACATAGATTTAACAAATAAATGTTTAAATTCACCTAATTTGTGTATTAAAATGTTTCGAATTTCAAGTGATGTAGATATATAGATAGATATAGCGTAGTAGTGATAGATATAGCGATATCTAATATAATGATAGCTTATCGTTCGGCTTGTAATAGAAGAAATTTGACGATTTAAAACGATCAAAAACTCTTACATGGGTTATACTGTTATATTCATGATTATTATTATAAGTGGGTAGAAGTTTCGAATTTTTTTAAACAACTATTTCACCAATTTTAAGACGAGATCAAGAAAGATTGCTATATGTATGTGCGCCCCTTTAATCAATGATTAAATCATACATTTATTTAATTTTTATATTTTGAAAGTTAATATAATTAAATAATTAATTTAAAAATGATTAGAGATAACAATTAAAGTCCCATAAAAAATAATCTTAGAAATAGTATTCAATCATAACATCAATACGTCTTTCAATCTTTGTATGTGTATGTATAGTAAAATGCATTTCAATGGATTTACGATAGAATCAAGTAATGGACGATTTTTTTGTTTTGCGAATGAGATTAAATATTAGCATGTATATAATAGTACTTTATCGCGCTAAGGCGGAAGTGATCGCATTAAGATATTTACTGTTTGAAATGTAGGAGGGATATTTTATAACCAAGTAACACCCACATCCGATGTGCTTGGCATAGTTTCCATGTCCAATTGGTTTTATCGTTGGAAAACTAGGAGCGTGCCGAGTATTATTTATTTCTACTAGTTCATTGAAGGAAGCGATATAAAAAATATCAAATGCTATTCCTAGTGTTGGCGCGGGTCCACGGACGACTGAGTCAGCAGCGGTTAAATTTGGATTTGAAAAAATGGAAGACAGTAAAAAAAAAAAAAAAAAGCACAGAAAGGCCGAATGTTTATCATATATATTTATTACGGTGTAGGATAAAAGCAAACACCTTTGTATATAAAATATATTAGTCAGAAAAAACGCGTGGCGCCTATTTCGAAAATGTATATCACTATTTGAAGACCACGGGCCAAGGCATTTAGACATAATACAAATTAACCTTAATATTCAAACAAATTATTATTGTTATTTTTACATGTTAATATGTTATATTTGTTAATCATAATTTAAACTGTTTTCTTATTCTTATCAATTTTAGCAATTATATTTATTTATTTTTTTATCAGTCTATATTAGAATCACTTTTCATGATAAATATATTAACATTACTAAATATGTAGTAATATATACACACTCGAGTTAATAAAAATGAAAAATAAAAATTTTAATAATAAATAAAATGAAAATGTTTTTTAATGTATACGAGGTACGGAGTAGTGGGTACCTATGATGTAATATTGTATTCGAATTTAAATTTAAAACAACATTGCTGTGGTGTCATTTTAATAAATACATTAAAACAAGAAATTTAAAGCCGATTTCCCGAATGTGCTAATTCTAGCAATTTTTTCATTAAGTAAAACAAAATATTGTTACCAAAAATAAAATCGTTGACTCAAAATTAAAATTTAGACAATGGAAAATACATGAGTGGCTTTAATAATGAATTAATGAATATATAGTTGGAAATAATTTCATTGCATCGTTGCATATTCATTTAGTTAATATTCTTTAAAGTAATCCGAGATAATAACATTCTATAAATATTAAACATTAAACCTACTTATACTTATATAGTGATCATTTCTAAATAATATTAATAACATTGATTAACGTGAACTCGATTCATAAGATGACAATTTTGCTAAGACATTTTTTATTATTTAATATTTTAACTTTTTTAGTTTAATTTATTTAATCTTAGCGATTCCATTTTATAATTTTACGAGTAAATAGTTGTATGTAATAAATTAAATGTCCAAAACATCATTCATGAAATTAATTAAATTAAATTTTTTACTAAACAATAATTCCAATGTACAAATTATCGTATCAAAGTTTTAAATTATGTATTACAGTGAAGTCAATGATACAAATCGAACGATAAATTATCGGCATAGTTTTAATTGGGATCATAGGGTCTAAATATTTACGAGAAAAGTGGATTTTTAAAAGCAATTACATTTTAAAATGTTCTACTTATACTCAATCCTTCTTTCTACCAGCCTTAAGCACCAACTAAACAGAAAACTCCATTTCGGGAAGAGAACAGATAGTTATGCTTGTAAATTTTACGCTACAGGTTTGTTCGTAAACGAACCGATTAGAAAGTCGAATAAACCATTTCCACACACAACGTTTTTATTCTACAGAAGCTCACAAAAGATGTGCATTTCGGTAATTATTGGACGTTTACTATAAATACGAGCATCGTGTTATAATAGCATAGATGTACATTTTTAAATTAAATAATATTAATATCATAATATATTAATATCATTTTTATGTATTTGTATTGTAAAATCGTTTACAAGACACACACGAGGCCATATATCATGTATCAGAGTTCCGGCGGGGCGTACACCTTTGTATTTTTCGACGGTTAAAAAGAAATTCAACGTTCCCCAACAATAACGTAATTCCAAAACCATATACATATAATGACCATGAATATATCAATAACAATATTAACAAACGTACCTCGTCTGAAGCGGTGTCATGTACAGATGTGTGCAGTGTTTGACTGGCACGCGTGGGCTCTTTGGAACGGCGGCGATGTTCTTCGGGCGCGCGCACTGCGACTGTGAAATGTTATTTGTGAAATGCTATGGTGGTAATAATTGAAATCTATGAAAATTTGAAGTATTTTTCAGTTGCGAAAAATCGTTGTGGCAGGTACAACGCGCTGCGACCGACTAGAAGAAACACAGTCGTGTGCGCGGCGTACAACGGACGCGATCAGCAGCTTTTACTGCGCGAGTGCGCGCGCGCTATGGTGGTGCTGCGGCGCGGCGGTCGTTGGTGGTGGTCGCGTCGGCAGCGGTCCGGTGGTGATTCTGTGTCGTCGCGAGCTTCGCGGGTTCGGTTCTGAGCGTAGGCAAAACGCGTGTGGGCGTGAAACCGCTGCTGCCGCCACTTGGTTCAGCTTCGTTACAGCACGCTACGGACGTCGATGGCGCTGGTGGGAGAAACGGCGAAATCCGTCGTCGAATGTGTCTCCGGCGCGACCGTCGTCGTTGCAACGGGTTATTTGCATTTGACTGCGAAACACGCGTGCGCACCTACACACACGAGCACAAAATATAAAAATTAAACCAAATAAGCGACGCTCTTTGTTCCCGACGTCGTCGATTCCCGGAATGTGTTTAAGATGCGGCTCGTATAATAATAGTAATAGTAATAATAATAATAATAATAATAATAATATGTAGTGTAATAATATGCGCGACGGTTTGTTTACATCGGTTCACCCGGGTGCATGATGCGTCTTCGTCACAGATGCATTTCGTCACCGTCGTCGTCGCCGTCATCTACTACGGGCGCATTCTTTGCGTGTATTGTTTTTACATACCCGTCCACAGAAATTTGAAAGAGAAGGGGGACGAAATCCTACAACTCCTATTGTGAAAGCATAACAAATATCGTTATTGCATATTGTGTTTTTAAAGTATTAAAAATATAAAAAACAATATAGTCTGTTCTATTTATTGACATAAAATCCCGTGTTTTATAATGGGTCAGTCGATGTTGAATTTAGTTACTACTTTTTTCTTTTTGATTTTGCTGTTTTTATTAAATAATGAAGACTGAGAAATACAATTTTTGATAAAATGAATTAATTTTATCAAAATCTCAAGTTTATAATAATATTAAGTATGTCTTGTTAATCAAATTAAAACTTGTTTTTAGAAAGAAAATATTAACTAAAATTATTATTTTAATTTTTATTTTCTTATGTCCCTTTATCCATTTGAACACTGAAATAAAATGATAAAAACTAAAAAGTAATAACTTATAATAAATACTTGGTAAAACACCTTGATTATTTACCTTGAATTTATTTACTGGGTATTTTACCATCACTACCTATGAGTAATAGGGATTTTCAATAAAAAAAAAGAAAAAGGACACCAATTAATTTGTGTACCTTGGGTGCCAAAATCGTAAATACGCCTCTCTTTACAAAATATGGACATACATAATGTGAAAATAATTTCACGATGTTGATGACAATCAATGAAAATTTATCAATCATATTACATAAAAATGTTATTTCACAATGCGTACATTGTGTACGTGTAATAGATTACATTTCAAGAAATTGATAAAAATAATGTAAAAAACATTTATATGGAATATATGGATATTTTTCACTAAATGGATATTTTATTTCAAGTTTACTATAGCATCACCTAACTAAAAGGTTTAAAGGTCACGAGTATATATTGTACACTGTACACCTACTCATAAAAATACTTCATATTAACTGTAAAGTAATAATCGACTACCATCGCTATTTTAGTAAGGTACTAAGGTACCGATCAAGCTGAAAACTGGCAAAACCTGAAGTCTTGAATAAAATATTATCAGTTGGTATAATACCTACACGAGTTTAAAACTATAAACGAATGTTGATCTTATAATCTGGAATCTGGATTGATAACATTCTAGATATAATCCATAAGCAAGAGCTTATAAAATACGAATATAATATGTATATGCTAATAATATTATATACTTTATAGTATTAGTATAATATAGAGCACGAATTTATAAGGACCCAAAAAGTAATTAAATATACTATATAATATTTTGAAAAATGATTAAAATATGCTATGATTAAAAATAATTTAATTTAAGTAGATAGGTACGTAGATGAAAAATCTAAATTAAAAAATATATACAATCATATAAATGTTTTTAAGAAATAAAGTCCAATAAGTAGACATAAAATGCAGTAACTATATAGGTAATTATATTATATTTGTAGATAAAATCTATTGACAGTGGATAGTATAGTATTGTAGAGGTAGACTATAGTATATACCCAACCCTAATATACCTTTATGGTTTTATGTCAGTACACACTACACACAAATGTGAGTAGTGATGGCTGATAGCTGATGCATAATCATTAATCACTAAGGCAACGAATTATAACCGCCAAACACCAGTAGAAACTAATTTACTTATTATAAATATTAAATTTGAAAATAAAAATTCTATTTATTTAATATACGTATAATAAAACGTTTTGATCATTATTGACCAAAGCCCCAACCAACTTAATCAACAACATACAAACATCTTTATCTATATCAACAACATTCAATAATATGTTATTACTTATTAGTTATTATACCTACATATAAGGGCCGATGCTAAGTATTTTTCCGCCCTGTGCATTAAAAAAAATTACACTCCTTTCAATAAATTGTTATTTATAACTTATAAATTGTACTTAAAAACTTAAAATTCCCTAAAATTTCAAACAAATTTGCCGCCCTGTGCGGTCGCACGGACCTGCTATATATAATATATACTAATGTTTAACTTATTTTAGAAATTTACTGAGAGCTAAGTAACTACACTACTCAATGGTGTATTGGTGTAAATAAGAGCGGCCCCTTCCGAAAAGTTAGATTAAATCTAATTAAAAATGTATAGGTATTACTAAATTTTAGTGGTAATACTTATACATTTTTAATTTAAATATTAGAAATTTTTAAGTATCAATAGACATCTTACTGACATCATGCTAGTTAATAACAAAAATAACTCTCTTTCCCAATCGATAGAAAATTTAGGTACCCAACTAATAAATCGTACTTACGAAATTTCCGCCATTTTGTTTTCAATCGAATTTGTTGTTTGATTTTGTTCACTATTTATGTACACATTCTACGTACGATGTTATTTCTATTTCGTTGTATGCGCTTTGGTACAAGCTGGCGTCGAACTGATTGATTAAAAATATTTGCATAAATTAATAATTTGTAAAAACGACCGACTTGAACGAAAAACTCGGCAATTGGCATCATCATATGACGCGTGACGAGAACTACCAACGAAGTCGTGCCGCGATGCAACGCTGACATTACTAGACATCGGTCGTGTAAAGTTGACCGTGGTTCCGGTCATTCTGGATAAAATCGTCTTATACCTAGGTATCGTTCATTTTATTCCAGTCTTTGGATTAATTTTAATTAATATTGATGACTTACATTAGGTTTTTAAGAGAAGCTTTTTAAAATTATTTTTGGATATAATACACTGAATTGTGTGTTTTTAGTTTTCATTTCTGATATTTTATTTTTATTTGTTTCAGTATAAATATTTGACTCCAGCTATTTTAAATTTAAAATTAAGCCAAAATGACGTAAAATAAATATATTTAAAACGAGGACGTTAAATTATGCGCCTTGAATATAGGCATATTACAATACGAATACGTTTGTTGTATATTATTACAATCAAAACTTTTGTAATTTATTTTTTAATTTATAAAAAAACTTGGTTTGCATATTAAAACATATAAGATAAATAAATTACCAGAATATAGCTTTATAATTTTAAATTTAACATAACTATTTACGATTAAAAAATTAAATTCTAATTTCAAGTCATAACTTGGAAGTAACCTACTTTCTTTAAAAATGTTATCAATTGTTTTAAATAAAAATATTTCGAAAACTCCATTTTTTTTAAGTTTCAAGTCTATAAAGTATAAAGCATTAATCTCTCCAATTTTCAAATTGTACAAGATTTACAATTTTCATAACCAAAACTATAAATTAAATTTTAATCTTAATTTGAAGTAAATTAATTCAAAACGTTATGTTTAGTTCAAATATTACAAAATAAATCGGGTAGTTATTTACAATACGACTATACGAGTACAACTAAAATACTAAAATTTGGATTCTGATCATTTTTTTAATAAATGTTCAATGTTTTAGCTACCAAGAAATCAAAAACTAAATATAATAACGTTTAATTGTTTGATAAAATGGTTCGTTGGTGGAGAATGTGCGTAGTCGGACGAAAATCGGTCGCCAGTCGCCACCTACCTAGAATATTCTCTTTTGAAACGAAGTATAGTTACTGATTTTTAAATATTGTTTAGGTTTAATATTAGATACTTGATAACATCAATGATATAGACTCGAATAAGAATATTAAGATACGTACTAAATATTATTTGTAAACAAGTCAAATCTACGGAAGTAGCGTCTTAAATCATAGTGTTTATTTTTATCGAGCCAACGCCCCAAATAGATCTATTTTGTCATGGCCCCAATAAAAATTATTTGATTGTCCATCAGTGAGAAGATAGAAGAACTTAGTACTAAAAATGTGTATATAGGTAATTACACATATCCCAGTTATAATAAAATTTTTCAAATGCGAAAATGATATCGAATTATAAAATATTTAATATATTATATCATGATGCGAATCCGACTACCTATTTACCATGGTTATAGATAATAATCATGCTATTTACATTGAAATTGATAATCATACTTGGAAAATTGTATTTTGGTTGGTATCGCGAGTATAATTTTACTTGAAATAAAAAAATAATACAACTAACCTTTATCTAATGAATATTTCTGTTGATAGTGCCATGTGCCCGTGTAACGAGTTGTCTCTTCTGTACGAATAATATATTTGAAAAAATAAATATGATCGATAACAAACAAATAAATATAAATTATAAATGGAAAAAGTATAAGAACTTTATTCTTACTTAAAAATGGTAAAAATGTAGAGAAAATATTAAAAAGATAGTAAGCAATAACTAATAAAACATATTGAATACAATTTAAAATAAAACATTTGAATTTTTTATTTGTTGGTATAGTTAGTAAAATTGACGTTATGAGCGACCGTCGACTAGTATTCGGTTTGAATTGAACTACGATATAAAGAAGATATTATTTTAAATTGTCGTTTGAACCACATTGATATATTATATAATATCTATATGGTATATTTTAAACATTTAAACCGTGGTTTGCACATATGTTGGGAACCAATTACTGCAATCTATTCCGTGGTAACTCAACCTTTATTTGGAAACGAGTACCAGTTCTACCAACATAATATTATTATTTACTGATACACATTCTTGTTTATCGGTCAAATAACACTTTCATCGTAACTTTTTAGTAATCATTAATAATATTCAAATTCGAGTATTATCGTCAGAAATAGTTGGATCTGTGAAGGTTTTCTTTCAAATTCCCGTTTCACGTTTCGGTTATTGGCGGATGACTTGTTATCATACGTATTGATTCCCTTACACGAATCGTTTCACGAGTAAGTAAACACATTTTCAAGCAATATCACTCAATTTATAGGCAGTTGGTGTGATCATTGTATGTGTGTGTGTGTGTGTGTGTGTGTGTGTTTGTGTGTGTATGTGCATGTTTGTTACCGCCATTTACTTCTGTCACGTCAGTTTGTGCTGGAAAACGCTACAAAGTTATTAAATTAAATCAATAACTACGAGATATTGAATAAGTGATTCCTATTTTAAGCTATGACATATTAGTTTAAATATTTGATTTTGCATTTACTTGGATCTTTTGTTTGATATTTGTCTTTTTCTTTAAGGTTTGTCTATTTTAATTTCACTGCTAACCAAAACTATTATGCAATACACATCACTTACTTTTCTACTGTTTTTACACATTGCTAAGTACTAAATACAAACTGTATTTCTTACTTTTTACTCTGAGTACCTTTGCAAAGCATCTGTACTTGATCCTTGATATTCTTTCTATTCTTCAATTGTCTACTTGTATTAATTGTTTATTCTCAGTTTGCTTTATTTTGTTTAATTATTTCTTATAGGTTTACACGATGTCTGCAAAAAAAGTGTTTAATGTCAACGACAAAGTCTTTGCTAAGATACGTGGTTATCCCGCTTGGCCGGCTATAGTATCCGGTGTTAAAGCTGATACTCCATCAAGACTCAGGTACAATGTATATTTTTATGGAACTGGCGAACGCGCTGAATGTAAAACAGAAGAACTTTTTCCTTACGAAGAAAATAAATCTAAATTGGGAAAACCTAATAAACGTAAATATTTTGCTGAAGCTCTCTTACAAATTGAAGATGATGGGGATTCTGGGGCTTCAGTTCTCCCTGAAGACGACGATACTCAATCGCATACGAGTAATGAAAGCCTAGAAATACCTATAGTTGAATCAACAGATATTAGTGATGTAGGTGAAAAAACGAATGAATGCAATTCAGAAAGTGAAGGAAAATTAACAATTGATGAGACAAACACTCCGAAAGGAAAGAAAACTGTTGTATCTAGAAAGAGTTTGGGACTTTCCATTTCTAAAGGAACCAAAAGAAAAATATCTGACATCAAACCTGAAGCACCCTCAAAAAAGTCAATGTCAAATAAGCAAAAAAGTTCAGATATTTTGAAAATAAAAGAGGGCAGACCTATAGTCCTGGTGGAAACATTGAAAAGTAGTTTGTTAGAGAGAGCAATTCAGGTTAGTAATTTTGAATTAAACTAGGAATATTGATTAAAAATATTTTTAATTAACTGAAATCGTTTGTGTATTGATTGATATTACCTTAAACTTTTATCTGAGTATATTTAATCTTTAAAAGACTAATTTATTCAAGCCATCCTACTGTTGGTTATTTAAGATTATTGGAGACAAGGGTGACCATCAGAGGTGAATAGCATTAACATTACCTACCTAGAAAAATACATTTTTTAGTTCTAAATTATAATTTTATTTTACTAAAAATACTACTACTAAAATGCATAAATACTTGGACTAGAAATACATATATTGAAGGTGATAGGTTTGTTAGATTATATATGCTAACTGTTCAGTTTTCATTGAAAAAAGTTCAACACAATACCAATTTCATATACTAAGTTATTGACACATCTGGTTTGCAATAGTAGTGCAGTTTTAGTTTAACAATTTAATATTTACTTTATCCCAGTCACTCATAATATATCCTAATTTAAAAAAATGTTTTGTATTAATAAACAAAATGTGTATTATAATTATTTTATTTATTTTCTTAATAATTTTATAATTTTCAGAAATCTGAAGTTGCTAATAAAAATTTGAATGCCGATGAAGACATTTCTGAAGCAACCCCAGATAAACATTCAGAAACTCTGAATAAAAATGAATCTGAACTTGAATCCAGTGATGTTTCATTGGATAATTATAAAACTCAGAAATCTTCGTCAAAATCGAAAGATTCTCCTACATCAAATAGTGAAATATCTTTCGGTAACAACTCAAAAGTAGGTCATGTATCTCGCTCTGGTCGTAAAATCAAGCCAAAAAAATATTCCGATTATGAGAATGATGCTGAATTGCCAAAACGTTCAAGGTTAAGCAAAGACAATTCTAAAAGTACAGAAAAACATAATAATTACAGCAACGAATCTGATAATTCATCTGAACAAAGTCATAAAACCAAAGGTAAATGTTTAGTAACTTATATTATTATAAAGTGTTTTTTCTATTTAAAGATATACAATTTTGGACTGAAATTCGTAACATAAGAGATGAATACTAACACATTTTGCAACAATTGAATGAACAGTGGTTATTAAATAATCAAATGAGAAACCGGCCTCTATTAAGTCTTCATTATTTTAAATCTACTTTAATTCAATTAACAATACAATTTATTAATTTTTTTTTATTGGCCATTGCTAACAGTAATCATACAGAACAAATTGTTAGGGTCAATGCTAATTTGTTATGCTTCTACAACCTTAAAGTTTTTTGGTAGACGTCGTTTTAATTATTTGTTTCATACTTTTTTTATTTCAATTTTAAGAAGCACTCAATTTACCCTTGATCAATTTGTATAGTACTTATTTTTAATTTCGTTGTTATTTATAAGATTTGGTGGTGTTAAAAAAATTAAGTTAATTTTATTAAATGCTTAGAATTTTATTTCACTCACTTCAATTTTTTTGTTTTTGAAAAGCTATACAATACTAAATTCTAATCATTCTGATCAATCTTTCTAAGTTACTACATAAGTACATCTCTTTGTTTCAATAATTAACAAATCTCAATCCTACACAAATTGTTCACATCATTTGTATGTGAATTAATATTTATATATCAATTAATTTGTTTTAAAAATAAGCTACCAACTTAAATTATTTTTCAGACACAATTTCTAATCCAGAAACTAAAAAGACACCTAAAATACACGCTTCAGCATCAGAGCCACATATAAATAATAGTGTGGCTAAAGAATTAAAACAAGTGAACAAGAAAATTGATGAAGATAATGAACTGCCAGGTGTATTAAAAGACCTCATGTCTGGCGCTATAACTAATATAGAATCTGGATGGAAAAAAGTTACCCCCAAAAAAAATGCTCAAATTGATTTGTTACATATAGAAGTTGAGCTGCTAGACTATATTTATAATTTGCGTTTAACTTTAAGAACTGATTCTCCTATTAACTATGAAAAGGCTTTACAGTTACTAGAACGTATTAAAGAATTGCAACTTAATACTCTCATGTTAAAAAAACACAAAGAGGTTGTTGATACAATTAAAAAAGTAACTAAATATATTGGTAATCCTAGTGAAAGGAATCTAAGTGAACAGGAAACTATTGAACATACTGAAAAAGCAACTCAAATTCGACGTATGGCTGAAACAGTTTTTACTAAGTTCATATCATTATTCACTGTGCCTGATGGAGAATCATTCCTAGAAATTTATAACAAAGAAGTAGATGATTTTTTCAAGAAGACAAAACATATGGCTTGTGACCAGATATATGGACTTACTTCAGAAAAACTTTTTAAATAATTAATTCTACTCAAAAGGAAAACAAATTGTTCAGTGATTTGTTACTTTAATTTTATTATTAGTTTGATTATTATTCCTTTATATATGACTAGGTTTATATATAATAATTGTGTGCCCAGACATTTTATTTTTATTAAAAATAATATATAGTTATAGCGATCGATGATTTTGGAAATGTAAAGGTACAATATGTTATTTAAGGTTATTTAATTTTTTTTTTTTTATGATTAAGATATATTGATTTTTTAAAACTTATAAACTATAGTTGTATAAAAGTTCGCTTCCAGTTAAATAATAAATAATACATTTCATATAAAAATATACTTTGTTTTAAAGGTTTGAATCACAGAAGAGAAAATTTTGCACTTTAATTCTTATTTTAATTTATTTTATATAATATGGTCCTTATTTTTGTTTTTTATTCTTTTGGAATTAATACATGGAAAAATGTAATGTATTTGAAAAATGTATTTTTTGTTTTTATATATATTATGATACACAGATATTAAACATACTATGTCTCACATAATTGGTAACGCAACATATTTCTGTTCACTGACCTTGAATTGAAATAGGGATTTTTAAAAAGAGATGGGGAATACTAAATTTATGTTTTTTTTTTATAATTTTTAGATTTTTAACTCTTTTATTATGCACATGTACAATACAATTTGCAATTTTTGAAATAGCAACAACTGTTTTTAGTACCAAATCTGAATTAGCCTAAATTGTTTAAACTAATTTTGACTGTAAACTATGGGCTTAAACATAAAATTGACACTACTTATGATAGCTTATAATTTTTAAAATAATTCAATTTTTCTGATTTTCACTTGGGGATAAAACATACTGAAAAGAATCACGGAGAGATCATTTAATTGTAAACCAATCTATGAAATGAAAAAAAAAAATGTCTTCTAATAGGTAACACGATAAGGATAGATTTATAGATCTCCGCATTAGCTATTTATTTTACAAATTCCAGAGCTAATTAATATCAAGTGTTCTTATTAAATCAGTAATTGAGTAACTAAAAACATTATCAAATAACGTTTTTACACTTCTGGGATTACAACTTGAATGATTTTTATTTTCTCTCTCCGATTATACACACTTATTAACTAGAATTATATTTCAATGGTTCAGACAAACGTTTTAAATTTCTGATAAAATATTATTTCAGTGATAACTTACTAATCATTTAAGTAATTATGTTTATCGTTTTTAATTAGACCAAGAATCGTCTCCATAAAATCTAATAATTAAATATACATAAACAAAATGATCCACCGTGATACCCTAATGCCCAATGGAAATATATGCGTAGATATTATTTAATTTTAATTTTTTTGTTTTAGTACAATTTTTCAGTAGGGGCATACAAAAAACACTTGTTTTTATAAAATTCCGTAATGACAGATAGTTATTTTTACGTAAAAGTTGCAGGTCCTTCGAGAGGAGGGTCGGGAATTATATTATTTGAATTTTTGAAGGAAAAATGACTGCAGCCTGATATTTTACACTACATATTATATAAACTGATATATGGTGTTTCAAATAAATATATAAAGTAGGTACCTATTTAAACCACAAGCGAAAGTGTCCGTTATGAGTTTACAATAATTCCAGGAATTATCTTCATGTCGTAGATGAAATAACAAGCACCTAGGAAGTTAAGTTGGGAGGCAGGTACTTTGAACATTTGATATATTTCATATTTTGTTTGTTTGAGTGACCCAGTTTTCTTTCCACGGCCCTGGAAAGTTGTGGACATTTCAAAGAATCACAAATGAAAATGATTTCACAATTATAGCAAATGTAAGTTCATAAAAAGGGTAAGTGTGCTCAGAAGCTTTATTGACCAATTAATAAATTAATATTAAGTAGATAATGTTATAAGACAATTTTATACAGAGGCATTTATAAAGCTACATTAATTTCAGTAATGAATTATGTTTGTAAAGATATTGTCAATGAAAAGTTTATTTACTAAATTATTACTACAGCCAATACTAATACAGGATACTCCATCCTATATACTTGTATTTGCCCATAG
The DNA here is from genome assembly GCA_948098885.1 of Drepanosiphum platanoidis. Classification (NCBI taxonomy): domain Eukaryota; kingdom Metazoa; phylum Arthropoda; class Insecta; order Hemiptera; family Aphididae; genus Drepanosiphum; species Drepanosiphum platanoidis. Next base: position 4,948,582 of record OX402532.1, read on the forward strand.
GCACGTATCCAGAAAATGTATGGTGGGAAGGTCCTTAAATTAAAACTTATTTACAAGAGGAGAGTCGCTCTTTACCTCTTGGCATCAGTTATTTAATTTTATTGTAAAAAAACATAACGTACATTGAAAGAATTAAATTAATCGGTTTAAAAAATAAGTAATTATAACATTTATAACTATAAAAAAACATTACTATTTATAATGTAAGCATTATCAATATAATACATTTTAATATGAAAATTATCACAACCTCTGAATAGATGAAAGGATGGCAATGACAACACTGACAATAGTGGCTCAACCGCTTAAACTTCATATTTTTTTAAATCTTGATACTCATAAGTTATTAGTTATTACCTATTATTAAACTGGCAACTGCACACTATATATTATAATGATGTAGACAGTGGTTCTCACTGTTTTCAGAATTTTACTTAAATTTACAAAATAGATTATATAGTTAAATCCAATTATAATTGATAAACACACACAATTATTATATATTTTTTTAAACCAATATTATGATGAGTTTATGATGTTACGCGATCAATAATAAATGTCAGACGTCGACCGTTTAAATTCTATTCATCAGTAGAATGATACCACACAGCAACAACTGTAGCAGAATTAAGGTCTATAGTTTGGGAGACAATTACTGATAAAAAACGGCGATGTGCTGCTTTATAACGTTCGCCGTCGCCACTACAAGTTATCTGTCGCGGTGACTGTAGTTGCAAGAAGATAACGAGCCGCCACCACGAGGTAAGAATATCCCTTCTTGAGTAGGGTTTATCTATATTAGAATAATTTATACGTTAACGTTATATATAGAGAATGTTACAACGGTAATTAATTCAAACCTATGTCAGCACTAATGATTAAAAAAAATAAATAATCGTTTTCCTTTTGAAAAATTGCAAAATTCGTCTCGGCCGATACGGGAAAACATCAATTATTATTAGAGTATCTATGCAATTTATTTTTTTACCACTTAATTTATACAATTTTCAGTCGTACGAGAGCAAATGCATACGTTTTAATTATTATTCCGTCGTCCAATGACATTGAGCACCGTGTGAATATGTCTTTAATTTTTCTTTAAACGGTTCACTGTAAAACCACAAACAATATATTTGTTGCATATATGAACAGACTTTTAATAAATAAAATTAATCAGCCACTTATGGTTAAGTATTCGAGTATCCGTGTCAGGCGTTCGTGATTTTATTGTGTTCACGCGTATTATTGAATTGAGTGTTACTAAAAAATAAAAAAAGATTATGCAGAAAAAGTCATGGACTCTCGTAATATCATCACTCACATCTCTCGTAATTATGCCACTGAATTTGTAGTTGTAGATGATAATATTATTCAAGGTAACGCCAGGTCGGGTATTAACTGAGTATAATGTGAAAAAACTGAGAGTTGAGGCGGCTAGAGTTTGGAGATGTAGAAATTTGACTACTCGCATACGACTATGAGTCAGAACCGGTTAGGTGGTAGAAAATTTGTCCTACGATGACGCGGCCGTTGTTGTGACGGAAAACAACTAATTTCGGTTTCTGCGCATTCGTTCTCTCAGTGGATGGAGTACCAAGTAATTATTCGGGTATATTTAAGCACTTTAATGCATCCAATAAAATCGCGTGTTATTAAAATATAATTTACATTTTAAAGGTTTATCGGGTTTTTGATAAGTCATTTTAGATAAAAGATTAATCTAATTGTGTGTTGTTATAGCTCTCAAGTGTTTCTATTTGTTAAACAATAAGATCATTTGATCAGTTGTCTTCAACTGGGACGATTCATTATTTTTTTCAAATTTTTTATTTATTATTTCAGAAATACAGAAATATGGGTGATTCTAAAATTTTAAAGTGAGTAAAAAAAAATGTTCAAATTACTGAAGCATATTTTTAAACAATAAAATAATTATTTCTTTTAGACCCGGAGCAATTGTGGGTTTCTGTAACCCATTATTAGACATGATGGTTGTTGGTGATCAAAATTTATTAGATAAGTACGATCTAAAAAATAACCATGCTATCTTGGCCGAGGAAAAACACATGCCACTCTATGGAGAATTGATGAACAATGCAAAGATAGAATGCACTGCAGGAGGCTCGGGTCAAAATTCTTTAAGAGTTGCTCAGGTAATAAATTTGAATAAAATCAACTTAATTCTTATTGTTTTTCATACATTTATTAATTTGTGTATTAAGTGGATTCTAAAAACTCCCCATTCAACAGTATTTTTTGGTGCTGTTGGCCAAGATAAATATAGCGAAATTTTGAAACTTAAGGCTAATGAAGAAGGTGTCGATGTTAAATACCAATATTCATCAGAGAAACCCACTGGTAAAAGTTTAATAACTTTATTCTTATTTTTCAAATAAAATAAAATTGTGTAATGATTATGCTTAGGTACTTGTGCTGTTATTGTAACGAATGATGGCAAAGATCGATCTTTATGTGCCAATTTATCGGCTGCACAGACTTTTACTGAAGATCATTTGGATGTTCCTGAAAATAAGGCTATAATTGAAAATGCAACTTTTTTCTTGGTTACTGTGAGTTTAATTTTAATACTACATTTTATAGTTATTACTTAATAATAAATTATTTATATTTTGAATGCTTTTGAATGATTTAACAGTATAAATTATTAACTTATAAAATAATTTTCATTTCTAACTTTAATCAATATTTTTGTTAGTTTTTTATACATGTACAAGAATTTTTTTTATCTTTGTTTAATTCTCATTATCTTTTTATTAGTATTAGTTATAACTTATAATGAACTTAAACATCCCAGAATATTGTTTCGTTAGTACAGAACAATTATTTATTTACTATTATCATGGTCATTTATAAATTTAGTTTAAAGAGTAAAGAACTCGACAATTTAAATTTTGATAACCTTTCATGATTAAATAATTAATGAAATATTTAATGTTTCAGTAATCTCATTAATTACTTGTCTTATAGTAGTGGGTCCAGGGGTTGTTTAAAGAGGTGGTGGATTTTCAAATAAAAATGATTTTTTTTTTTACAAATTATATTGAACTTGTTCTTTTCTGTATTATTTCTTTAACAACTACTAGATTTAGGATATTGATTATTTTTTAAAGTAGGTACAATAATATAAATGTATATATACATTTCATAGGATAAAAAGGAAAAAATGCATGTCATCAGCATCATATCTTTTAAATAGTTATTAATTCAACCTATGAACTATGACGAGTATAATCTAATATGTTTATATTATATCAATAATTAATATTTCATGAAATTCCCATTTGTTCAATGTATTTTTTCCCTAATTATCAATTGGTATATATGATGGATTTGTATTAGTTATGTAAAATTTTAGTACCTACCAAGAAAAATGTTAAGTTTTTAATAATATTTTAACAATTCAAATCATAATAAACTATTTGAATTACATAAAAAAAAAACCAAGGCCTAGAGTTCGTTTATGATTTTATTATTATTTTTAATTTATGTTGTTAATTTATATTAATTGTTTTAGGGATTTTTCTTACAAGTTAATGCGAAAGCTGTTCAAAAATTGGCAAAGATTGCTTTTGAAAAAAAGTGCACATTTTTATTTAATATGAGTGCCCCATTCGTTTTTCAATTTTATATGGATTCTGTGATGTCTATTATTCGCTATGTTAATATTATAGTTGGAAACGATGATGTAAGTGGGATTTTATTTATTTTTCTATCTGATTGGTGCTTTTAATTTCTTAGTGTCAAATTCTTATTTTTCTTAGGAAGCTAAAGCTTTTTCAGAAGGACAAAAATGGAATTTAGACAATGTTGAAGAAATTGCTTGTAAAATAAGTACATTTGAAGTTGAAAATGATGCACGTTTAGTTGTTATTACGCAAGGAGAAAATCCAGTTATTGTTGTGGAAAGTTAGTATACTATTATATAATATACTTATATTTTTTTTATAATATTTTTGTTTTGATATTCTTCATCAGAACTACTTTTTTTCTTTTTTTTTCACTTGTTGTAAATAATATGTATCGTGACGTTCATTTGATTGTTTATAGATGGAGTTGTAAAAAAATATCCAGTGACTAAAATCCCACCAGCTAATATAGTGGATTCAAATGGTGCAGGCGATGCATTCATTGGCGGTAAGATTAATTTTTATTCAAAATAAGTATAATTCTTGAATGTTAATAATTTTTTTTTTTTCTGTAGGATTTATCAGTAAATATGTCTTGGGATATCCAATTGGCGAGTGTATAGAGTGTGGAATAAACGCTGGATCCTATATTATACAGCAACCTGGAATAGTCAAAGGAGATTCATTTGATTTATAAATATATATTTACACATTTTATTTTTGTTCCAAGTTATTTATATGACTGTATAACATGATCATTAATAAATACATTTGATTACAACACATTTCGGTTTTACTTTATTCAATAAAATTAAGAATATAATTTAAGAATAAAAATACCATAAGAACCTATTTACAAAACAATATGTTACATTTTAAATTTAATAGTTGGCAATTTTTAACCACTGCTCGATGGTGTTGATTTGTTATGATGAATGAATGACAACTTAATGTCACCAAGACATCACTTAGTAAGAAAATTAATAAAATACAATACAAATTTATAAGTGAGGAATGGAATTATTTAATAATGTTATTAATTTTTTAAAACTATATAATTGGGTTTCATCCAATCCAATATCGTTGGCGTACATAGCAAAATGCAATGCTAGCATTACAGCGCAGGTTTTGACATGTGTTTTTAAATATTCAATTTTCTTAGTCTTTTGGGTATCAAAATTTCTTCTTTGGAGTTCTAATTGATTTTTTAAATTTAAAATAGTACTGACAATTTGACCCAAATGTTCTCTTACTATACCATATTCATCTTCTTTCAAAGAAACTACTGCTAAATTTGAAAGTATATAACAACACCAAATTGTTACTTCAAATTCTTCAAGTGTCTTTTCTTTAGACAATGGTCCAAAAAAGTAATTGTATACGTGGAATTTCTCAAGAATTGATAATAATTTGTTTTCATGATTTATATTTTCTGTATCTTGTGTACTATTTACATTACCATTGACTTGTAATAATCTAGCATTTGGTACATTTCGCCGATTAATTAACTTAGGAAGTACAGAATTTACTTGACTTGTCATATCTTTCGTAGTAGATTTTATGTTCTCTAAACAATAATTGAAAATAATTTTCCAACTCTGAGGAACGTTCCCTGCAAAACTCAAACTAAATATTTGTTTTCTTCTTTCAGCATCATTTATAGTAGCTTGATATAAATCATATAATGCTAACGATTTAATAATTTTATTATCAGTGTCCAATGCATTGAGTAAACAATAACTGTCTTGTTTTATACTTATAATTGGAAATACAATTCGTTCAGTCATAGTTAAATACACGATATACTCGATTGAATAGAAATAATATAAAATTAAAAATATTGAAAACCATAATGTGACAAAAAAATAGAGACTTCCACACGTTTTCGATTCTATAGCATATAACGTAAGGTATACTAAAAATACATACAAAACTGATTTTTTCATTGACTTCAATATGTTTTTGAAAAGTTTAGACATAAACATTGCATATTTCGAAGTCTGTATGATCGGGAAATGAAATTCTTGTTCAAAATAGACACGTTCATAATTGAACAAAGCACCAGCCATGGCACAACCAACATTGAGTATCCAAACTGATTCGTCATGACAGAATAGATTTAGACTACTCAATAACCAAGCACTAATAGCACACACAGCAGCTGAAAGAATTGAATGAATCGATAGTCCTTTGATAATCTTGTTGAAACGATTCACGCAATGTGTATTTGTTCTGGTGTAATTGCGAGAGGTGAAAAAAACAAATAAAGATACTGCTACTAAGACTGCTGGTAAGTACAACATCAAATACAACGTAAGACTGAAAATCGATCGCAGTGACAGTAAAAATGCTGTTAAACACACTAGCAGGAACGAACTGACAATAGATTTCAACGTTCTTGTGAAAAAAATTGTTGAACCCGACGCCATTCTGATAATCTGAAGGTACTTTACGTCCTTTTCGTTAGGATGTTAACACTTAAAACTATTAAAATAAGACCACATCATAAGAATTTGTTATTATTTTTACCGAAAAAAAAAAACTATTACATTACTCGTTCGGACGTCCGTTAAACTTACAAATTAAAATTTACGACAATAACTGGCAAATGCAGCTGATATCATCCGGAGCGGTTCGAATTTCGAAGCGACAACTACATAATTACAAAATACCGGGATTTGAGGTTACATTCATTCCGCATGTAACCATGATCAACAATACCAACCGCGGAACGACACAAGGACGTTCTAAACAATCTAAACGAGATATTATAGTTTGATTTGAGCCGGGTCGAATTTGAAAACAATATCTTATTACATCAACGGGTTTTCATATTTTTGACAATTTGACATAATTATTTAGATATATAATTTGCATAGAGGACTTTGATAATCTGTTGTAAGGATGTAACCCATATGTGGCTCAAAAACTTTTTTCATAGTTTGTTTGCGTCTGAATTTCTGAAATCATAGCCCGCATGCACCTGAAATATTTTTAATAAGAAAACCGTGTCAAACACTGTCGATTTATAATGCTGGAACATGGTACATGGTAAGCAATAAATACTTGATGATGATACGTTTATACATAAACTTTCATATCACATTTATATATAATAAAATGTAAAACGAAGGTATAAGTAATCCGTGTACGTTTTTTTATAAGACGTCTCAGTCCCAATTTAAAATTAAAAATATGAATAAATTAACGCTATGTTCAAGTTTGTACATTTAATATAGTACATATACATTATATACAATATATACTACCAAATTGTAACTAATTATTTTTACGAGACTAATCGAATAATTCTTAATAATATTCTATGAATTTACCTTTCAAACGCATAATGTCCATATTCCTTGGGCCGCATATGAGTTTATTCGGTCGTAATTTGATAGGGATTCATTAGTTGTCTCGTATATTCGATAACGTTGTAAGCATAAACAGATTTAAAGTTTGGTTTTTTTTTTCATATCTGAGCTTTCAGCCGAAAAAAGTTTCAGACGAAACTGATAGTTTATTTTCTGTACCAAGTTTATATAATGGAAGCATAAAGTGATATTCGAATTATAATAATAAATAATAATACTTTTACTCGAAGAGCGTGAGCTCGGAGCAGTCGGAGCAGCGGCTAATGGTTAAATGTTAATATATGAACAGGGTAACTAGTAACTACAGTACGTTTCACGTAACTAGTGGCGCCCCCGGTGGCAAATTTCTCGCGTGCCACGGTTCTCAAACTTACTTGTTGACAATGTTTTAAACCATAGAATCCAAACGTTCTGTGATAGTGATATTATAGTCTAATCATTTAACTGATATATTTCATTGTTCAATTTTTGGGCGTTACTGTACATATCACTATATTTGTGTACCCTACCTACAAACAACAACATCACAATTCAATGTCATAATAATGTATCAAATTAATTTTTACTTTTTAATATAATCTTAAAATTGTCAACATTTTTTTAAATGATCTCATCTGAGTTCATAAGAACTATCGTATGTAATACGTAAATATCGTGTGATCTTTATTTTTATCATGGACGTCCTATTAAAATTTATTGTGACTGCATTCTTTTTGGCTTCATGTGAGTATCGACTATTGTGTACAAAAGATTTTCTATAGATGTGTGATTCATTAGATAGATATTTCTTACTTTGGTTTAACGGGGTCCTCTGTTGGGGGTGCGCCCCCATCACGTCCCCTTATTAAAAAAAAAAGAAAAAAAAAGATATTTCTTACCATCAGTCATCAACAATTCATTTAAATTTTTATTCATTACCGGTCATTAAGGCCCTTTGTAGCTTAGTTACAGCTAACATATATTATGATCCATTGCGTTCTCGAGTTTTGCTGTCCTGTCAATCATTTTTAAGTTTCAATTTACTCCTTTTTACCACCGTTTCTGAGATCTATCACTGGAGGTTACCAGTTAATATGTTAATTAGTATACTTCCCATAACATACCATACACATACACAGCCCGATCTAGCCGCTTGGAGTATAGGAAACATATTAATATTAGGTTTCTTGTACGGAGCTTCCAAACCTATATGCGTGTTTTGGTGACAAAACTTACAGAAATCTGGTTACTAGAATTGTTAACTAAAATAATCAATTGTTGCTAACTTGCTTAAATCTAAACAGTTTACCTTTTTTACTTGTTGGTGTTTTTTATTACCTATGTGATCATAATAAAACTTTGAAAATTAATTTTAAAGTACTTTATGGTTTATATTTACTAGCTTAATTACCCTATTTTGCTCGTGAACAGTTTTTCCCGGTATGAAAGAGGGGGTTAAGGCATCAACTGCTGAATGTTATATTTCTAGACTTCTTTATATACTTATATAGTATTGAATTCATAGTTGATCATATTTAGGAGAAACAAATTATTAAATCCAAATTAATTTATTTAAAAAAAATCCATATTTCTGATGAAAAGTACATTTACCAATATTTGATCTACAAAGAATAAGAAAATATTAATTTAAATAATCTGATTTTGGCATTTTTTATTTTAGTGTGTGGGAGTTATGAACTGAACAAGAAAAATACAAAATGCAATATTCCATTGGTAATTCGTGGACAATGGTATTCATGGGAAAATGGTCATAGTACAACAACTGATATTGACGCTACAAGTATGGCAAAACGAGGCACTTGTATTAGATCAATGGAAGAAAATCAGGTGAACTTCACATTTGTCTTTCAAAAAAATGCTGGCGATTGTTATACTTGTGTCAAATTTATGGTACGGACTGTAAATGTATTGGATAAAATGGAAAGTAAGTTATTTAAAAATATGTATATTATGTATAGGTATACTATACCTATAGACATTGATTAAATACACTAGTATTATTTATGCTACAAATTATAATGTATAAAACATGATGAAATTTTGAATATTTTTTAAGGTGTTTGTATGACATTAAATCCTAATGAGGACGAATCTCCTGACAAAATATGCCAATTTCAAGACACGCAGCTGATTACATTGTTTTCAGAGAATTATATACCTGTAAATTGTCGGTCCAGTCTTGAAGGCGTGTGGCAATTTGCATACCAGGTGAAATATTTTTACCATATTCAACTTATGCTTTGAGTTATAGTTTATGTATCAGTAAATTATTTTATTTTTTTTTGAACGCAATTGTTTTTATAATTTATTTTTCTATTTATAGAACCGTTTTCGTTTTACTGGTGAATGTAACAATCCTGAAGCGCAAATTAAATCATGTCAGACTGCTGGAACACAATTTTTAATAACTAATCAAAAATTTAATATAACATATAAAAAATGCCCTGGTATGACTGGTACATTTGACGGAGGTAAGTTTGATAGAAGTATTTTCATTTACACAAAATACAATTTTTTCTTTTTTCAGTTGTCGAGTATAGTTGCTTAGGAGATTGGTTTGTGGACAAAAATCATTTCTTTGCAGTAGCTAATACTAAAGAATCTCGTAAAGATGAAAAATATAGATGTTTCTTAAAAAATCGAGATGATGATTTGTATATTGGAGTGTCTATTACAGCAGAATGTAATACACTTCAGACAGTCGAAAAAAGTCCAGAGAGATTACATATAAATCCTGGTAATATTAATTAATAAACTTTTGTTTATATTAAATCAATAAATTTTTGCAGAATTTTTATTTAAATTCATTAGTTATAAATAATGTCAGCTATTAATATTTATTTGTTTTTACAGTAAAAGCCGAAGTTGTGGAGGCAGGTTGCAGATTACCCCAGAACTATAGTGGTGACTGGGTAAATACAGCCAATATGGATGCTGATGTATTTATCAATGAAACTCATGTAATTGAAACATGGTACCCCGACGAAGCTCGATTTAGACGAACAATTTATGTATGCCGTGAACAAAGAGGAACTCGTTACATGATGGCTCGACTTACAGTAGATGGATGGTATGAATCATTTATACTTGATACTTTATTAACTTTATTAATATTAATAAGTTTATTTGATATTTATTTAATTTTCATTCATAGTCAAAAGGATTATGTATGTTTCGATTTCGTGTCTCGACATCATAATATTATTCGTTATAGAAGAGGCTTAGCATTCATTAAAGATAATTTTTATACCGTGTGCTCATGGGTACAATTCCCAAACAAAGATAATTGGAAGTATGATATTTTCGTATGTAAGTACTTTTGAACCTGTGAATTTAAAATTATTTAAAAGCAATATGAAGAATGGTCTTAATTAATATTTTCAGCTAAGACTCCTGTACCTGTCAGATGTCCAGTTGCTGGTAAATTTAACTTTACTCAGAAAGGTGATTTTTTGTTTGAAACTCGTATTCTTGGAGGTGTCACACTATCACCTCGTCCACAAATTACTTGTAAGGACAAAATATCTGATTTTGCTGCCTGTGATGACGATCAAAAGGAGATTACTATTGATGAATCATTCTGTCTTGATGTGGACCATCGTGGACAACCTGTAGATATTTATAGTGATCCAGATTACCGACTACAGTGCATTGGCTATTGGAAAGAAAATTTAAAGTCTTATTTAATGACATACGACCCTCTTGATGCAGCCAGCATGTACAGATGCTGGGTGTACCAAAGAGCTGATCTTAATCGTGTTCTTATGTCTCAAGCTATAGGATCATTTTGTGATCTTAAACAAGATGCAATTAGCTTTAACTATACTCAAGGAGCCACTGTCGCTGTTGAAATGACAGAATATGAGCGTGAACGTAAGTTACTTAGTTTAAATTATGAATAAACATTATTTAATTCAAATTTTCATTTTAGGAGACCAATGTCCGATGTATTTTGATGATGGAGCCAATCCATGGGTTCATGCAGATAATTATATACAAGTATTTAAGTATGGTGGGTCATCAACCTTAATTGTTTCATCAAGTATGCTCTTATTTGCCATTTTATTTACTATTCTGCTATAAATAATTTACGTTTTATCTATATATGTGAACAATTTATCATTAGACAATTAACTGAGAATGAAATTAATTTTAAAATATACACCTAGAAATGTATAGTATTTAAGTATTTAGTTTAAAATTACTGTTTGACAATAACATTGAATATCAATGGATTTACATTTTAGAAATAAATTTCTATCACACTGAAGATTTCACCTTAATTAATAGGGTTTTTATTTTTAAATGTAACTTTTATAATATTTTCTACGGTTTATGTTAATTTTAAAAGTGATAACAAACTAATAAAAAAAAAAAAAACACGAGTAAAAAATAAAAATGTGAATCCATTAATTGTGTTATTTTCAATATTATGATATCAATACTTGTACGTATCCAAATGCTTAAAGATTATATAATTTATCAAAGTATTCATTTTATAATATACTAATGTGCACATTCACATCCCCCGTCCAGTCGGTTTCATCACTGTTAAAAGTCGACAACAAAACTACTCACCAAACATTCCCTGTTGTGCTCATTTATATTATATTATAAAATCAATGGTTAGGTTAAGTTAGCATTAGCTTAATCATTTAGAATTAAAACGAAAAAAATGATATTATTTTTGTGAACATATCAAATATTTTAATTATTTATGTATTTTTTACTTTATATAATATTAAGAAAATAATTGAATTACACTTACAAGAAACGAATCCGTCCATTATTGTGTTCATTAAAATGTAAAATTTTGTTGAACAAATTCAATTTTTATATACAATTTTATTTTTGTTACCAACTTGACCAATTATTAAGTGTGGAACTATTGTAACAATTTGTAATCATTAATGACAATAAATTATAAAAATGTCTTAAAAATAAACGTTTCCTATTGGAAAAATGTTTTATTATATATTCCTAGCTGTCCCCGCACAGATTTTGCCCGTGCACACTATTAAACAGAAATATTTTTAAGATTCTAAGCGAAATGTGGAATCCATTGGTTTAATTATGATATCTATGCTTTTTAGTTTTTTTTTTCTCTTTGTAAATCTAATTAAAATTTTGCTCGATTTTAAACTACATTTTTAAATTTATAATTTCAATTAGCATTCAATATTTCTGGATATACATACGCCGCGATAAGTGTCTTGCCTTTTATAGAGCCTGCACAAATAGATTTCGTTTGCATGTGACACGTGACAGAGCCACGTACAATTGACCGTGGGAAACACATACGACGGTTAGGTCTAAACCTGAGACGTTTAATGTTTGACTCTGTTCCTTATGAAAAGCATAGTTTTACGGGAAATTGGAGTCGTCTAAACTGAAATCTTCCTTTGTTCAAAATCGTGTTTTCTAAATCAATGGTAAATTGGATCAAAGTTTAATAGACTAATTCGCCAACAACAATTACTCGTCACCTGTATCATATTATATCCGACTTCAATTATCCGCTTTAAGCTTTTTTTTTATTTTCCGCATCAACATGAAGAATGCAGTATTGTATCCTGTTGCCTGTGAGGTTTGGAGTGTCGGATGATCATAGTTTTCTGGGACAGCGAGGGTTTATTGTTAACTGTTTCTATGAATCATCATAAATGCAACGGTTGTTCACTGTGACGACATATTATATCAACTGAGAAGAGCAATTTAAAACAAAAGGCGAGAAATGCTTACCAAAGACATAGTGTTTCTTCACAACAGCAAGCGGCCATACAAGTCTGCATGCACATCAACTTTAATTGAGGGTGAGTTTTTGGTTATTCCTACAGTTCCGATTTGGCTCAGAGTAATAATTTCCCAAAGATGTAGTTGTAAATCGTATCACAAACATGAATGATAAACCTTATAAATAAAGTAAACAAATGCCTCGGACACACCGATGGTACAATTCTTTAAGGAGGGTATGATAAAGCTCATATCACTTTACAAAAAATACTTAAAACTAAACAAAGAATGTATGAAATTGATTTAAATGATAATACAACTTTTTTGAATTATTATTCACTAATAACAAAGTATTATTAAAACTATAATAAACATAAATAAAAATAAATAATAATTCAAATAAAGTGTTTAATAATACTTTGTTATAATTATATGTGTGTTGACCACTAAACATTATTTATTTTATTTTATATTTTTTATTATTCATTGTTTAATATTTTTTTAAATTATATTTTACCCTCAAGATGTCAATTTTAAGATGATTCTCATGGTTTTTATTTTGTTAAATTTAAATTGATAAATAATTTTGGTTATTATTTCTCCATATTTTAAACATATTATTTAAATTAAATTAAATCCATTAATGTTGATGAAAATAATACTGTAGATGGAATAATAATATCGTAAGCAATGACACTAAATGAAACACAAAAACATTTTACTGACTGTATTTATTTACATGTTCGCTTAAAAATTTGAAGACAGAAGAGGTAACTAATTTCTTAAAAAAAATTATAATAAACGTAACACAAATATAAAATTTTAAATGTGTAAACCATAACAATATTAATTCAGTAATGTAATGGCATTTCTCGGGATTGCAAGATCCGCCCGTGTGTGAATTAAATTAATGAATTGCACATTGTCGCAATACATTTTTCGTACACGATCGATAAAACTATATTATGTGTAGTTAGACATTTTAACTTTCTAAAAATCAATAATAGGAAGTTAATTTATTACATTATTATAAATCATAATATAGTAACAATAATTAATTATAGTTAAACATGTTAAATTATATTCATTAATACATTATAATTATTATTGAAAATAGAAAAATACAATGGCAACTAAGTTTTTGAGAGACTATAAAATATATTTCTCTTTAAAATTATGTATAATTTTAACTGCATGAGATGATGATGCATATATATTCATTCGTGTGTTATCGTTATACATACACACACATACTAGTATTATATCTTATTTCCGAGACAGGTAAAATAATTCTATTCACTTACCTGTCTGAAATAAATGACGGTTTATTAACTAATTAATAGTACTTATTAATAGATATTATTTACAATTTTCCAGAATAATGTGATCCCCCCATGTTGGACGAGGGTCCCCTCATGTGTGGCTGGTGTTTGGCAGTGCCCGAGTACCGGCTACCAGGTCGGGAGTGTACTATCGCATAATGGTCACTGTTGGTTGACATGGATCGAGTAGAGTTCATTGTAGAACCACCAGATACGTATCCCGGCTTGCCGTTCAATGAATACCTATATTCAAATAGAAATAATAATTGATTAATAATTAATATTGATAAAAGGTTATGGTTTTTTCTGTTTGTTAATCTGACCGGGCGCCAATAACATACCTGAGAGAACAGTATATTATATTCAGAGATATAAGGGTTACGAATCGAAAGCAACTATCTTAAAATTGAAATTTTCAATTTTTTTTTTTCAAGGGGTATAAAACACGAATGTATTAGTGGTTACAGATAGCTTTTGAGTAGGTAGGTGTATTCATTTCACATCAACTACCGGTTGATAAAAAGTAAACAGAATATTTTTGCAATCGGCCCACCGTAGACGAGCCAATATCGAACAGGAGGCGTCTATTATTCAGGATTATTATCAGCGCTCTCGTAAATGTCAAATCATTAGATACCTGGATCCGTACTGCGAACCGTGCCAGCTGCGGTACGGGTCGTAGTCCTCGATGATGCTGGGCTCCTTTTCGATGATGTCGGTGCGGGCGCACGAGCACGTCATCGCCGAGCACAGGAACACGTTGATGACGAGCATTATGAGGAACATGAGCCCGAACGCAATGCACAGGTACAGCAGCCACGGCGGCCGGATGCCGCCGTCCGTTTGGTCGTCGCACAGCGTCAGGCTGCGGGCCGTCTCGCCGGGCTCCAGCACGAACACGGTCGTGCTGGCGATCAGCGTGCCGTTTTCCGTCTGCGAGTCGACCGCGAACGCGTCTCGGACCTGTTGCTGCAGCTGTACGGCCGGCGACCCGTCGCAGTTGGGCTCCGCGCACGCGCCGCGGCACACCTCGATGTCGCACTGGAAGTACAGTTCCGGGCTGTCCGGGAACCGGAACATGGACGACAGCAGGGCGTCCGCGTACCCGGACTTTGGATCGTACTTGAACGGCGTGATGACTTTCGTGTTGGCCGGGCAGCTATAATGTCAAACGTCATTGTAATATTTATCATAACATTCAGTATAGGTTAATAGAGTATATAATGCATGTCCTGAGGTGCCGTTAGTGAAGTAGTTCTTCCACAGTTCCACAAGATACTCGTGTGCTTATTATTTTCGTTTATTTCTACCGTAATACAACGTATACGTCAGAGGCGCAAATCGCAGGGGTACTAAGGGTGCTTAGCAACCCTGAATTTTAATGCTTGCACCCAGAATCCTGTGATTATAATTTAAAGTAGGTACAACTACCATGAAAATACATTTATTTAAATATATTATATATTATATTTATATATAATATTGGGAAATTATAGTATTAATAAATATTTATAAATAATATCTTTTTCCTCCAAAATTGTTTTGGTGCTTAAGCCCCCCTAATAATTTTTGGTGATTTGCGCCTATGGTATACGTATTTTGAAACGTACTTTATTCAAGAAATACATTATAAAAAAAAAGAAAAAAGTACCCAATCACTTGACATATACGATACACTGTCTAAAACCATTTAGGAATTCTTCAAGTTTTGTTGAGCATTTTAACTTTTTCGAACCTTTTTAATTGTTAACAGTAACAAGTTTAATCCTCCCTTGCAATAATCATATTTTTACTCCCCTTATTCTATATCGTTTATATAGAACATAATATAGTTTATTAAAATATCGTTTATTCTTGCAGAAAATTTATCTGCGTAAAGATGCGAGAGAAAGACCCGTATACCGAACGTAATCAATCCCGTGGAATTCACACACAGTAATACATAATATCAGTTAATATTATCACGATATCTTATATGTCCTCATAATTAACCGCGCGAATGCGTGGTGCGGTTACTTGTAAACAAATAGAAAACAATAACTGTGGATTTGATGTAACTAAAAAATATTTCCTGGTCGATCGAAAATATCACGATTTACTATTAATATAGTACTGGCCTGCGAGATGATGGTTTTGTGGAGAAGTTGGTACTTACACAACCGTCTTGTACCTAGACATTTTTAGTCGATAAAATAGAAAATTCCATTGAGCTATCTCTTTATCTTCTTTGAAACGCTCGAGCAGACGTAAGCAAATTAAAAAGAAAAAAAAAAAACGAGCACGGTTTAAATCACTAATTTCAGAGTCTTTGGAAGTTGTAACTAGAAAAACCACATAATTGTGCTACACGGCACAGCAGGAGATCTATTGTAGTAACGTCAGGGTTCACTTACCCGAGCTCATTGATGAGGTTGACGCTGTTGTTCTTCTTGTTGAACGCAAAACAGTTCTTAACGCGTATTCCATAGGCACCTGCGTAATTTAAAACACGTTTTAAATGTTTGATTTCACATAGTTTTGTTGTACACATCATGCACGTGCCGTTAAGTTTGTGCAAATACATTTGTTATTGTTTTAAAACAATTCATATTCGGTAACGAAAAACGCATTATTTCACTTTTCACTTCGTTGAATTCACTGTCTACCAAACATTTTGAAATATCAATAAACACACCTACTTAACAAACTAGTAACCACAATAGAGTAAATATTGAATTTAAATTATTGTAGCGTGTAATTTGTTATAAATACTTGCATAAGACATTTTACGTACACAAGCATAAAATGTATTTGCCAGATTCGTGTTAGTATTTTATTTTTTTAAACGTTAACTTATTTTACCATCGTGTCTTGATATCTCAGCCCTTAGAGTGTACGGATGGCTGTAAACGACTTCCTGAATTCTTTTGCCGTTCTCGAGGAATTTTAACGATACCAATGACGTTTCGTTTCTGAAAAATAATGTAATGTTTTTATCTTCTAGGTTTTTTTTAGCGTTTATAGAATTTTATCGCCAAGCTCAAGAAATCTAGAGATTATTTACTTGGAATTCTTGAATCCTGCTTTACCACAGGTGATGACGTAGTACTTATCATCTGCAAGTTCTAGAGTCCTGTGTATTCTTATAGCAATGGGTACTGATCTTTCCTCGGTTTTCTGTTAGAAAAAAATTAAAAAAATACAATATTATCTTAGCAAATTTATAGCTATTTAACATTTATTTTCAGATATAGGTACCTTACTGATTAAAATGTAATATTTTATGATTTGGTTGTTATTGTTTGTCTTACTTATATTGGCATACTAAAAAAAGTATTAGTATTATTATATTTTATTATATATTATGTGTAATATATATATGTTTTACAAAAGGAAATAGTTTTTATTAAATTTAAATATTTATGACATATAATTTTTTGTCGGGCATCGTTATCGACGATAACAATAGCTTATCGTTATTCCGTTTATAGTATCGTCAATAAAAAAATAAGACTATAAAATTACATTAATATTATTATATTTCCGCCACTACGATACAAAATATTGAAAATTAATATGTGACTAATCGATATATTCTCTAATTCTAAAATTCTTTCTTTAATGTACAAAATATTCTTTTATCTTGAAATATTCTCAAAAATGCAAAAAATACTTTTGCCATTGATTACATTTCATGATTTGTAAACATTTCGAACCCCCGTCCAACTGCATAAACTCAAAAACTATACGTAAAAGAATATAATTCCGGCCTCTATTTATGATTGATGGACACAATAAATTATGATTAAATATTAATTTCATCTGAAATAATATATAATCCGAAAATAAAATGGTAGTTTGACGCTCACAGAGGTATTATATTTTATGAAAAATGTATTTAAATATAAAATATACATATACCATATATTATACACTTTTATATTTTAAATGTATTATAACTGTCGGCTTAAACGATTTCTATTTATACTTCCGGGATATGAAGTATAATTATTATCGATACCTGCCATGAATGTACGAGTAATATAATAAACCTACATAATATATTATATTATAATATAAAGCAGATTATTTGAATATAATATCTGGGTTGACTTTTTTATGGGCATATTTTAAGGAATCTGTTATAGCCGTATTAAGTTGGGTTTAATTGCGTAACTGTAACAATTGTCTATAAGAAAAATAGACTAACCAAACAATTTGGTCATTTCAATGTATACAATAATGTTCCAGTAATTTATTAGACATGCTCGCGTAATGAATACTTTTTTCGTCACCTCTATACGGATCATCTGTCCCTACCGTAGTAGCACTTTCCCCGTTTGCTTGGTGGCTTCGGTTATAATGACTACCGTGTTAAACTATTCGACCGTAACCAACACTACTATTTTATTTACACACTTCTCACCAAACAATCATACTCAATATATATCTATACATTATACACTCCGTGGGTAATGTTTTGTTTTGTGATACGTATTAAATAACGATTACCTATTTATTTTAGTATTATTGGTTACTTCGAATACACGAGGGTAAGTTAATTTACATGTCATTCATTTGCATTAGAATTTTTATTAACAAATCCGAAAAAATTGAACAATAGTAGTTCTTGAAAACTCAAAAGTATAGCAAACGGATTTGTATTAATATAACCAGCTACAGTATATAGAGTATAAACATAAAGAGTATTAACGTCAGCATTGTAAATGTTATTGCGTAAAGTGTTTTTCTATTTGAAAAAAAAACCGTATTTGTCTAATACTTATTTGACATATCATATAATATTGCGATAACATTAAGAAAATAAACGAACAAAATAATACCTTTTATCACCCAAATATATGTTAAAAAATCTCTAATAGGAACTTATCTTTAAAATAAATATTATCAATAAAGTAGTTCTAAATTGAATAGCTAGTTATATTAATACAAATACAATAATACCTAATAGCATTTAATTAGTTATTTTTTGAATATGTTTAAACTATGATAAATAGCTAGATACTGAAAAATGAAGGAAAAACAAATTTGTTTATGTATTTAAAATTTTTAAATTTAACAAGCGTAATTTAGAAATATTTCGCAAGAGAATTTATTTTGATGGATAATCATGCTACGCAAACTTTTTAATATTTAAATGAAAATATTAAAAATTAACATATACGGATTAATTGTTTTAAATACGCACATACTGATATACTAACTACTTTCTATTAGTAAAAGATGTAATTGATATAATAGTGCCCCGAAGTTATACGAGTTTTAGATTGCATAACTGCAATAAAGAAATACCTACCGAGACAAACGTTAATTATTTATTTTAGATAGTCATAATTTTAATCGAAGAATGTATTATTTCCATAATATAAAATATTGTCAATATTATAGAGTTTGTAATAACTCACAATAATTACTCATTACTTTATCTGCTAATAATAAATAATGTTATAAAATATATTGTAGTTATGGCGGACAAGTGGCAAGAGAATTATGAAAATGTAAAAATTAAAATATCTAGATAGGTATTCAAAGAAGTTCAAATACTCAAGTAATTATTTTTGTATATTTATAGTTCAAAAAATTAAGATCAATTCAATTTTATTTAACTATGAAATCCAACTCCTGTGGCAATCAAGCGATTTTATCCTGACGGGGAGGCCGAGGCATTTTATGACGTATGATGTTGAAATGTAGGCAAACACATAAACGTAGTTGAAATTATAAACTGAGTTATAAGATTATTAAATAATTGATACAGGTTTATCTGCTATCATTATGTCTTTACAGGCATTCTTTAATAAAAAAAAAAGGTCACGGGGAAATACCTATTTACTCACCCAGTTACTCCCTCTGCTTTTTTATCACCTCTATTGAACATAAGTATTAAATATATATAATATGTCATACAAAATACGTATTTCAATAGCAGGTATGCAAAACAAATTGTGTTTTATGTATTTAGTGTAGTCATTATATTCTTCACCGGAATCGGGAATGACTAACGTAATTTTCGCGGAATACGGAATATGCACTTGACTCATAATACATTTATACCTATACTTAAACTTATTATAATAGGTCTCACTACTTTATAGTTTACACTAGCTGCACGATATTTAATACACTAATTCAGTCGACAGTCATGCTCATGGAAATAGAATTAACATCAATATGACTATTGAAATAACAACGACGGAATGTTTTATTTCCCGGCACTATCAGATTGTTAGAAAACTGTTGTAAATAATAGGTATTCAATAAAAGCAACAAATTGTTACGAACGAGTGTAAAAAGCGCAACCACTGTCCGCTGTCCATTTAAGTCGTGATACAACGAAGACAGCATAACATTTAGTAGACTATACGTTCGTAATAATATTGGCGAAGAAAAAAATACAGATTTAAGTGCCGTATAAATGTATAGATACGTCATGATAATACAATGTTATAATTTATAAATGATGATGGGTGTCCGTTCTATAAGAAACGCGTACAATATTTGTATGACACATGCCATAACAAAATTCGTATCACGTCGTTATAATGACTATCTGTCTGTTCGAGATAATATGTAGGTACCGTGAAATTGGGCGTAAGAATTTTTCCCATGTAGCAAGAACATAATAAACACAATACTACGCACGCGGAACATATGTTCTATAATAATGTCATACGGAGACGAACGGTCATCTTCCTCGCAGATATGATGTAATAATAAATGACCGTTTGGACAAACGGTACAAATTATTGTGTAAAATGCGATCGTAATGGCACGACGTGCCCACTTGTGATGCGAATGACGATATAAAAAAAATTGTAACATAAGAGGAAACGATAAAAAGGTTCACGTACGTTATTCGTGAATATGCCGCAATATTCAGTCGATCCTTGGGTGGCCAGGAGGTTGATGCCAAGTGTGGTGAGCTTGGTGCCGTTACCAAAACTCAAGCAATTCGGAGTACGAAAGTCTCTGGCGTGCACGGCTCCTGTGGGAAAAGTAAAGGTCAAAATTATAAACTTAAAATCAAAATTGATTACAATTTATTAGGCACTAACGAGCACAGTATTGTTTTATATGAGTTTGTATGTGCTTGAAGCTTGTACACCTATATAATATGGTTCTTTAGTCCTGCGTGGCATGGGATAGTTCAACAATATTATATTAAGTTGAAAAATACTAAACAATATCTAAGAATTACAATGAATTTTATATTTTTTAAGTATACAATAATTTTATACGTGTATTTAAATTGTCGATTTTGGATTACATTTTTAAATGTAGTTTTTTATTAGGTTTTATTAGAGTCAAATAATTTCTAAAGATTTTTCAATTGATTCTATTAACTATATCATAATAAATGAGACATAATATAAGGAGTATAATATATATTTTTATAAAATTACATTTTGAAAATCATTTGATATTTACTGAGGTCACAATAAGAATATAACAATAATATGGCCTCGGCGGGGGTTTAGAAAGAAGATTATTTTAAAAAGACAACACTATTGTGATAAGTTTACTGTCCTATTCAATGTTGATTAAACAGAAGATTTACGCTGACGGCCTTTAGTCGAAATTTACAAAAACAATTTTAGTAAATTTAATATGTACAGATGTACATTATGGTATCCAATAGACTGGTCGGTTTCATAATATCATACATAGTATTTATGTTTGTAAAATGCTACATAGGTGTGCTCGGAATTCTTTGCTATGTTTAAAAATATTTCACGACCAGTTGTTCATAACGCAAAACGTGGGATTATTCGAAGGTAGCAAAAAAAAAACCATTCTTAATACGTTATCGTATAAAATACGAGTATGTAGGTATAATGTATATATACCATACACCTTGTACTAATAGTTGATGCTATCCGTAAGTTTTCTGCGATGGAGTTATAACAAAAATCGTTAAATGTCAAATGATAAATATAATTTAAACGTACGCTACATAGAAGTATTATGTAAGTGATTGCTATAGTTTGTATCATTTCAATAAAATGTTATCCAATTAATCGTTTTAAATATGCCTGTGTATCAACTTTGTGTATTTATTGAATACAAATATTATATATTAATTTCGTTATTTACATTGATTGTTTATTGAACATATGAAACACGTTTTCTTTTATTTTTCAGGCGTATTTAAAACGTGAATAGGATACAATTTTGCAGAATAATGAGCTACCATATGTTTTGTTAAAAATAAAATAATTTACATCACAATAGTGTACAGTAACTTGTGCCCTTAATTAACGTGTATAATTGGCTTTATTAAAACGGTTGTAGCATAATGCAACAAAGTAATTATAATTGAATTATATTCAAAAAAAAAAAACATTATCAACTAACCGACAAAAGGCTGATTGGTGGTGACTTTAATAGTCATGTATCCAGCTTTGCATGTCGCAGTAACGGACGGTATGAACTCTTCTTCCACGAGATTTTGTCCATAGTTGATATGCTGAAAAAAAAATATTAACGTATATTATAAGTAAACGAAATAATATAAACTCATATGCTTATTTTATTTTATTTGGGCGTGCCTATTCTATTGCCCGTGCACCTATGGTAGTACCTATAGGTGTACTTATGAACAATATGAACGATGTAGGATGTTACAAGGTTTACGTATAGAATAACGATGGTTTTTAATTCGTTTATAATAATAAGCTTTGATTAATATTTACACAACCATGGAAAATATATAATAATATAGTGTGAAACACCGAAACATAATAAACCTAAACATGTAATAGATATTATTCGATAAACGCCTTTTAAATATACGTTATTTTCGGTAAATATTTATAATATATTATATCCTAGAGTCTTTGTTAAAAAAATACCATAACTGTATGTTCGAACCACGATATTATATATATATACATACACGAATAAAGGCGTTTTGAATTGATGAGCCAGTTACGAGACCAGATTTGTTTGTAATACATAATAATACATGCGTATTATTAAGGTACCATTTTGAGGTCAAGGAACTATATACAGATGTCGATAAAGCACAATTAGACAAAAAGAAATACCTATATATAAGATTTTCTCGTGTTTCGGTCGAAATCGAAATCGTGTTGGCCGCATAACGAACGTTTATTATACGTACTCGTGTATAATATAATGTTGCATTACAAATAATTTACCTAAATATATACGTAATATGTATATATATCTAAATACTATCGCGACGTACCCATATTACTTAATTCGCGAGCGTATTATGCATTTAATATCACATCAGCAGTGCTATATTCAATGTAATAAATATTATACGAATAAAAAACTCATCACGGACAACGTTGATAATATAATAGTAATAATAATAATAATAATATTCAACAGAAGATGCCGTCCGCGCGTTGTGTCGTCGTGTGAGCGCGTGGCCTTGGTACACACCCGTATACCTATACGCGTATATAAACCGTACAAAACGCGCCAACTTACACACACACACACAGCAGCAGACAGACCGACCGACCGACACACACACACGTATTACATATATTTTATAAAGCGACGCGGTTGACCACCATTTAAGGTTTGTCCGCGGCGAACTTGTGTAGGCGCGCAGACTTGTTTTAATAATAATCACGCGGGCGCTGCCGCCTTTGTATATATTGCACGTGCGGGAGAGCTTAACGTTGCGCAGAGCTCGCAACACAGACGCACAGACACATATATACACGCACACGTATGCACCGATACGCATATAAGATATTTGTGTTGGGGTTAATTTTATGCGCGTTCGGCAGTTTACTTTGCATAGATATCGTTCGATATGTATAATACGGACGACATCGCAGAGATCAACAGCATCAGCAGAAATTGCACATATCCGCGTTGTATGTGTTTTAAGGTAGGTATATGCACCTATGTATATCTTTTCGAACGCGCATCGGGCTAATTATATATTTTTATGAAAGTTTACAATACGCGAAATAGATATACGAACGCACGTGCACGCGCGAATCTATTATACATAAAACTCCCCATCGCGATTGTTAATTAAAACCGTCTAATATAGACGTGCGCTTAATTAGATCACGTGTAATAATATATAGGTATACAATGTAAAAGCTGTGCGCAATCGCAAC
Organism: Drepanosiphum platanoidis; assembly: GCA_948098885.1. Taxonomy (NCBI): domain Eukaryota; kingdom Metazoa; phylum Arthropoda; class Insecta; order Hemiptera; family Aphididae; genus Drepanosiphum; species Drepanosiphum platanoidis. The sequence continues at coordinate 4,972,770 of OX402532.1, forward strand.
CGGCTCATCGGTATATATAGTTAGTGGTGTCGTGAATCTCAAAATCATTATCATAACGTTATATATTATAATATATAGGAGGTATATAACACTACAGCGACCACGAGTGTACAATGCATTGCGTGTATAGGCTAAAGGCATCTATAGTTATATGTATATAGATAATCTGTTTTACAACTATTCGGCCGAATATATAATACACAATGTATCGACATTATCTTTAAGCGATAATAGCCTGGCAATCAGTATATACATACACATACACACACACACATAACCTACAGGCAGACTAGATAATGGTTTTTTTTTTTAAATATGCTTACATCAATCATTGCGCAGGTATGCCGAGCTCATTATCGAAAATCTCGTGGCTAGTCGATATACGTATAGGAAACACCGCGTGTTCGATGGTCTCCGCTAGAACGGTCCATCAATAACACATCACTAATAAGGCACACGATATAATTTAAGGCGGCGGAGCTATTGAAAAATCAACGGACAACTGAACAGGTATGTTATATATTATATAGTTGCACAGACGATGGAAAGAACCCCGTGCATAATAAAGTTAACGGTGGAATTTTCAAAGTCACGACAGTTAATAGATAAGCTATAGGTAACATATTATATAAAAATGATATAGATAAGCTGTCTAAGCGTCTGAGACTATAATAACATAATCTTTTGTTCCGTATAACTTTAAAGAAGTATACCTATATCAAAAATATTCGAAAAACTTGAATTAGTACTAACCGGAAATTGTTAGTGTTTAATAATGAATATATAATAATAATAAATTCGACGATGCGAATACGCGCGTTAAAGTCCCCTGTTAAAAATATTATTATTGTAATACATTGTTGTATTCGGTGTTCTTGCTACAGATAAATACAATTTACATTGGGGGTAGTTTTCCTTTTCAAATTGTACATTATCAATTATCACATATTATTATAAAAAAATATTAATTACTTCTATATATTGACTTTAATTAAGTTTAATTGGGGAAATACCTATATACGTATATATATCTATGAACACGTTTAATTTAAATGATAACTTTGATCAACTTACTGATATTATGTGCATGTAATATAAGTAAATGTAATGTTTATGTAAAACTTAAGTATTCTTGAATAAGTCTTTTTGACCGAATAATTTTAAGCACACTTCACTTGATTCTAAGAATGCACAACTGACTAAAAAAATAAAACAATTATTGAGTAGGCAAGTATGTGTAGAAACATTTATTTTACGAAATTGATATACGTATAATATAAAACGCAATAAGTAGGTATACGTAAATATTTAAGCATATAAAATGTGTATGATTATATAGATTATAGACTATAATAGGGTCTATACTCGTATGATGGATTTATGTTCTAAAAAAAACACTTAGGACGATTTACAATTACGTATTGTGATTTTATTCTATAATCTAATAAAATATTAAATTCGCTATCTTGAAATAAGAATGCGCCGTATCATGAAATAGTCTACTATATAGTAATGTCATTCGCAATTGCTCAGAATAGTCGGTGGACATAATTATATAAAGCATCTTACATACAATGGCTCCTTAAATGGAAAGTCCAAAAACGACTGTCGTCAGCCTGGGACTATTCTCTTTAACCTTGAAAAAATGAGCGAAAAACACCTTCCACGGCCATGCATAATCACGGACCATCTCATACATTGTTCGATCTTCGATTGGTACTTCGGTGTACCTTAAACGGAATGCGATCACACAACTTTATCACACTATCTATAATACCTATATTATAGAATACTATATAGAATATCGGCACATCATTAATATAATATAGCATAAAGAGCGTATTGTCACGCGTAATCGATCATTGATCAGGAATGTGTTTTTTTTTCAATGCTTATAAATAATTGACAATTGAATCATTATAAATTTAATAAATATATAAGAAAAGTACGTACGTAATAACGTGGAAACGTACGTAACGAAAACTATTTATTGGAGAAATTAATGCGCATATAAAACGCTAAAACTGAAATACATGTATTATGTATAAAATATTTGAACATACATATATCTAAAAAAAAAACGTTTAAATAAGTCAACGTTTTTTAAGTAACTTGCATGTTTTATTAATTAAATATCGGCATAATTTATTTTCGAAGAGATCACAAAATTATTTTCGAACCGAATGTATAATCAGAGATAAATAAAAAAAACTATGAATTTTAAATCACTTTTTTAAAACATGTGTGAAAATGAATTGTCGTGTTGTCCTGGTCGTAAGAAGCTGTAGCTGCAACGTAAAAAACTACTTTACGAATGACAGCCAAACACACTGTCAAAATTGATTTATACTTCTTCGTTTTTAAAATATGTACATTTTTAGAAGGCTGAAATTATGTGTATGTTATGTGTACAGTCCAGAAAACTTTACTTTGTTTATAGAAAACAGACGCCACGGGATCAAAAACCTCTATGGGATTGTTTATTATTTAAAAATATACCTAATCTAATCATAGGTGCATTCCATCACAGGTATACATATAAGACAACTCACACACACACACACACACACACACACACACACACACACACACACACACACACACACACACACACACACACACACATATAGATTATATATTTATAATCTTATACTTTTATGATGTATTGAATTCATAATAGATAAATCATATGATGTGATCTCATCACAATATCAGTTAATTAATAATATTTTATTATAAAGCTAGAACAATGACAATGTAAGTTGAGGAATATTATGTAGGTTAATTATGTGATTCTTATAATATTTTATTATATACATTATTGTTTTTATTAATATAGCTTTAAATACTAAAGTATCTATACGTATAAAAAAAATAGTTAGTATACTTTATATTTAAAATAGGTGTAATGTGTAAATTGAGAAGTGATTATATTACCTTCCTGTGAAAATTCAGAAAAGATAATTATTTGTGTTTGGTAAGTGTAAATCAATTTTATTAGGAAAAATATAATGTTACAGCTAAAACACGGATTTTAATGCAACTAAAATATGGCTTTATTAAAATTCAACAAAAATGCCTAAGAAAAACGCATTTTGTGCTTGAAAAACATTATTATAGAGCACCTAGAAAGAAATTGAATTTGAACGCAAATCCACCACCTTAATTTTATAAATTATGTATCATGACAAGTATTTAATGAAATTAAAAAAATACTACCAATAGGTGAAAAATGTGGGATATCGATGAGCTTAGGAGAATACTTATTGAGCATTAAAAACACAAAAATTTGGACGTGGTATGGTTTCCCTTGCCTAACTTCCAAGGCCCTAACGCCACTACTGATTACATTGTTTTAACTTGATGAGATGTATATTATATATTATATATTATATTATGTATGAAACGGGGTTTGCCCCTCTCTTCAAAATAATGTTCATGTAACACCCATGCACTATTGTGAAGTGTATATGTTTACATTATCCTTTTGATACGTAGGTATATAGAGTAAACAAATATTATAAATAATATCAAGTATTTTTAAGTATTGTATTATGCTATTTGAATAGCTAAAATTCGAAATTTAATTAAATAAGAATTACATAACTTAATATGAAATTGAAAATTATTCGCATTTAAAACGGTTAATTTTCTAATTATATAGAGTAATATATTAAATGTGTGATTAAAACTACGTTTGTTTTGACATTTACTACTACAACGATGTGTGTTGTTCTATAGTTTAACGATGGCCTTCATCCTATTGATACATTTGATTAACCTGATTGTGGAATAATGCATGTTGTGTGCAGTGTGCGATATTTCCTACTTCCATGGTCATTGAAATTTAGACCCACACACGAGCCTCAAATTATAGTACAAGTAAGCTATTCATATAAAAAAAATTATTACTAAATAATTTCGTTGAAATTTGAAATGGAAATTTTATGATTTCTGGCGGTAAATTAAAAAAAATCATTAAAAATAGTATCTAATGAAAAATTATACCTATTCATAATTTAATAAAGTTATTCGTGTGCGTCCGATAAATCTATTACACATGGTAGGATATCATAAGCATAACCATATATTCAAAATCGTGTTTATTTTATTACAAAAATGTGTGTTAATATTGAAAAATATATATTAATAGACAAATTAAAATGCCTAGGAAATCGAAAAAATTTAAAATATTTTGAGTAAGTGCACGAACTACGAGTGAAAGATCAATTAAAGTAATTTTAATACATTGATACAATGATACATAATGACGATGATCAAATAAAATACGAAAAATTACGTCCATCTATATGGGGTGTTGCATTGAAATAATGCCAAAGGACAAAAAATGTGTTTGAAATGTTTTAAACATAAACCTATATATTATTCATTATAGTCTACAACTTTAAAAACGTATAGTAATAATATATTAACACGTTTAACCAACGAGCATTATTTCGTCCTAAAGTATCTAAAATCAGTTTGAATTTTTTTTTTCTTCAAATAAATACCGATGCCCGCTGTTGCTGCAGACTCATAGATAATTTGTCACGGATCTATCATCATACGGACACATAAGCGTTGTAATATTTCGTTTACAACAATATACTTAATAATAATATACACCTAAAGTACTTATAAATAATATTTATTATATCAGCGGACCGAGTCGAGACAGGTACCCAGGGCCCGTGCCCGATCATTCGATACACATTAACCACACCACAATAAAATACGTATTGGATATTTGTTTTTTTTATTTCTTTCGCTTTTTCCCTCTTGGGTTTTGTTTTTACCCGCAACGTGTCCGAGACCAATGTGTGCGCGCGCAGGTTATAACGCAACGAGCCGTGTCATTAAATTATTAGTGTGTGTGTGTTCTTATTATTATTGTTGCAATATATACATACTAATATATAGGTAGGTATTGGAAGGTACCTATAGTACGTGTGCACATTATAAACGCGTGACATGTGCGTGTGAGTGTGTGACTGCAGTGTGAGTGTGCAACAGACGTGCGGATAACATACGTAGGTACACGCGCGCGCGCGCACGAAGATTTTTTAACCCATAAGAAACCATCTGCGGCGCGCGCTCACTGGCACACATTCATTTCACTATTCACTCATTATGTAACGCGCAGCAGCAATTCTCTCTCACCACCGCTGCGTCCTGCGGAGGCATTCCTTATATTATTATTTATAATTTATACACACAAACACACACACACTTATAGATAGAACTAATCAAGCACATCATATACACACGAGTACACGACATCACACTCAACTATTACTACTTCTACTATAAATCTATTACTACTATTATTATTGTATTTTTTATATTTATTTACTAAATATATGACTTTATTGTAGGATATATCAAAAAGCCGTCTCGTCATCTCTTGAACGAGTGGAATTCGAACGAGCAGCCGATATTTGAGGTTACACGATATAAACATGGTCAACGACTTATAATACTGTTGACATAATGACATCAGTTACATCGATAGGGTAATTTACAAAGTCGATTTGACATAAGTTACGATGGTAACTGTTAAACAATTAAAACTAATTATTACTGGGGGTCACAAAAAGAGCAAAGATGCCGATTTCGGAATGATTTCACAACATAATATAACTGTACATCTTGAAATTAATATATTTAAAACCATGGTATTACCACACTCGCTTGTAAACGTAGAAGATATATGTTATAAATTATAATATCAATGTCCAATGCATTGGCATTAGTTAAATTAATATGCAATAAGATTATATTAAACTTTATGTTTTTTTTCATATAAAAATTATACACCATTCCGTTAGGTTAGGTCAGGTATATAGGTTGTATTTAACTGTATTATATTATATTTCTCAGAAAAAAACAAGTTAATCAATTAGTATAATTTTTCCCACGGACTACGGTTGACGTTACATAGCAATATAGCATATTATATAATGTATAATTATGCACATACATCTAATTATAATTAAATAATACGTATTCTTTATCCGCTTTATTAAATTTATATTTGGAAATAAAAAAAATATTCAATCGTATGTTAAAGATTAAAATATGCTGAAAACACAGTACTCAGTTGTACTCGAGGCAGTAGGTATTTAATTGATTATTTTTATTGATTATTCCTATTAGAATTGCCAAATTTTATTTACTAGTAAAATATTTCACGGTAACACCATTGATAATATATAGGTAATAAACAAAAATGAAGTGTATAAAAAATTACGATTATTTCGGTACAAATGGTTAAAAATAATTTACAGACATAAACTTCCACTATTTATTAACATTTTTTGTGTACGTACATACGGGCTAAAGCAGTGGCGTAATATGAATGGTTACATAAGTCACAGCCCCTTCCGAAAAATTAGTTTTGATTTTTGAATTTCGAGATATTATTAGGTATTTATATAAGTAAGTTTTCAGTATTATATATTAATGAGGATAAATTGCTAATACCACCCAGAACAATGAAAGATTTACCTCTTAAGATATACAGTTCAATTTACACCATGATGGTGTATGATGTACAGAGTTGATTGTTTGAAAATATTATTTCTACCTAGCGATTTTTAAATGAGCTATTCGAACGAAAAACTCGGAAAACTCGACATTACTACACCGCGACGATAACAACGAGAGACTTCAGACTACCTTGGTGTCATGTGTCGTTAAGTTGTAATGATGGACGACGGGGCCAGGGACGGACAATGTTATTCTAGACCCGGGTAACGAGTGCGATTTGTCGAATACTAATCCATATACCAAAGTAAATATACCAAGTGGCGAATGTCACAGATCAAATAATACATGCATAGGTAATGCATATAGACATGTCCATAATATTCTGTTCACTCTAAAACCCTATTCCTGATTTGAATAAATAACAACATATGCAGGTACATATAATTGAAAAAAGCCATCAACGAAACCTAGGGCCAGTATTTCAACATTTGTTAAAGTAAAGTTTAAGTTAAATAGTACATGATACTTTTAATACATGATACTGCTTAAGTTAGACTTTAAGCTGCAGTCATTGGTATTTCAATAATTTAAAGTGTGATACTTAGCTAAACAATGGATAAGCCATAATTTTATTTTATTCCATAAGAATAAAGGCTCTTATTAATTTTATTACTATTTACATATTTATAAATATATAGTAATCCCTCACTATCCGCGGATTTTTTATCCGCAATTTCGATTATCTGCGGTTGAGTAAAAAATACCTACATAGCTGTACATTACAGCATGTGTACAATGTACATACAGGTAGAAATCTAAATAAGTATCCCATGAATTATAGATAACGTTTTATCATTATTAAATGGACTATAGAAATTCAGTTAAGACTTGGAAAAAATATATAAAATATACCTCTATAGCAAAGTATTTTCACCCCTCCTATAGTTTGTAAATAAAAAATATGTGTACATATTATATTATAATTAGTAGATAAAAAATATTTAAATTGAAATAAGAATTTTTAAATTTGTACGTTAATCCTAATTAAGTTAATCCTCCTATTTCAGTCATTTAAAAAATAAAATATTTATTTAAAAATGTTGGTTTTAATTTAATTTTAGTTACACTCTAATGTACATACTTATCTAATTATGATAATTTCTTTTTTTTTAGGCTGTTACAAATAGAATAATTAATTCCATAATGACACGTGTTTGCAAAAACCTAATAATTTATATTTTATGCTAGGACACGATTTAAGAAAATTGAATTTTAAGCAACGTAAATTTGTTGAATATTCATTTCGAGAAGCTTCGAAAATGCACATTTACAAAAGCTACCGGCACAATATAGACTTATATCGGCGGTTAGAGTTCGTAAATTATAATATTTACTAATATTTGTATAAAATGATCTAATGTTCATACATAGGTACATTTTTAATGATATAGTAATGCAAATAAAATATTATATTACCTTATGATATAGAAAATTGACACAAGAAATTGAATTCTTAATAATATTTGTATTTATATTTGTACCTATAAAAGTATAAAGTATAAACCATAATTATTAAGTGATATATTTAATATTCCAAAACTGTATAACATTAACAGTGAATCATACAGTGCGTCATATTGCATACAGCCAGATAAGAAGTATTATTATATTTAGATGTCACGTAATAATTGTCAGGGAAGTGGGTATGTGGTATTTGATAAGTACTTAGGAAGACGTTCGTTCTTTTCAACCTATATATATATAAAGGTATATATACATAATAACTAGTTTGTCATAATAACCGACATTCCATCGATGCTTTGTATACAAAAGGATTTTTTTTTCTCCAGAGTACCGTAAATGGTTTTTTTTTTCATAAATGTGACGTGATCGTATATGATATTGATACGTGCGGTGATGCAAGTTAAACTAGTTTTGGATTTTTTACACGTGTCGTACGCGGCATGCATAAAATATATGTAAATATTTCGTTTGAATGTTTACCTACACGCTGATATCTATATGAGCTATTGCCGAGACTTCCGCTGTACACAATTTCCTGTTTTTGAGCATCAAATTTTGAACCAGTAATAATTGTGTTGGCGGTCATTAGTCATTAGTTATCACTTATTACTGTGGGACTCGTGTGACATAATTAATGTTTCGTTGGGAAGTATAGGTACGATGTACCTACGCGCTTATACAACTACGGTCAACGGATTTAACACTTTGCAGATTAAGTATTTTTTCATATTAGATATTGAAATAATGTAAACAATTATATCTAGTTAACATCACGCGTGCATCCGTGACATTTGAAAACTTCTTATTAAAAAAAATTAAATTAAAAAAAAATTAATTTAACGAGTCTCGAAGCCACACCTAGCTTTTTGTTAATTTTCGTATATTTTTTCTTTTGATGTCTTTCAAAAGAAATCATATTCAACCGTGTGATTGAATTGGAATCTAACAAGAGAATATTGGAATGTATATTATATTCCGTTATACAATGATATCTACGCTGAAATATTTTACAGATTGAATATACCTGCCTACCTATATACTAAATACGTATCTTTCTTTTTATCGACATACGTATGTCAAATACGAGTATTAAACTCTCGATGAGTTCCAATCATTTATATTACACAGCGTATTTTGCTTCAATAGCAATAACTAGACGAATATAATATGTTCTATTCGAAATACAAATATATATATATATATTGCTATGTGACTGGAAACTGTACAGTAAATAGTAATAACTTACTAATAAGCACAGTGCTTAAAGCACTATTAATATGTATATACTTACTATTGATCTTAGACTGGATAGGATAATATTGAAAAATCAAAGTTATAGTGTAAGAATTAATTGTTTTTATGTAATAAATAATAGGTTAATTAATTAATGAGTAGGTATTATAAATTCATAGAACTATTTTAGAATTTATTGCTAATACTTTACAGTTTTTTCGAAACAATTGATAAATACGTACGAAAATAAAACTATTTCAATTCCTAGACCTTATGACATATCGTGATCAAACAAAATGAGTGAGGTCTACAAAAGTGTACTTATATATAAAAGTTAGTGTAAAAGACGTGAATAGCTTAACATTTTGGAAAACTAAAAACCAAACTGGGGTATAAGTCTCTACAAGTCTCTTAGTCATATATGCATATTGCATACTTATATAGTTATATTAGCCCTGAGAATAAACAATTAATTATAAAAATAAACCAATAAAATTAAAAAATATATACCTACCTACTTCTTACAACATTTAATACAGAGTTTTTCTTATTGTATGTATATAATTATGTATAGTGCAATTAAAATGAAAACTAGAACATAAATATAAGAATATTATGTAAAAAAATATTAGTATTGAAGAACAAAAAACATAAAGATTACGTGTCATTTTATAATTTTAATAGTTTTTTACGGAAGATGATTTCGAACACAAGACTTTTGTGTTTTGTTTGCTAGTTGATATATATAAATATTAGTGGAGTAGTATATGTTAAATTAAGCATAAGTATGTAGCTATTATATGCCTGTATTTATATAAGCAAAAATTAAAATATTATTTAATATTTATCATTTTATCATGTACGTATAGGTTATAATTATTTTTTTGTCATAAGCTATTTTAATACAATTATATTATTGTTCATTTATATTATAATTTTCATAGTATTTTTTTTGTTATATAAATTTGGTAAAAATACAAAATATAAAAGTTAAGTGTTTTATATTTTGGAGAATAAGGGAATTGGCAAACAATAAATATCTAAAATATTTTTAATAGGTGTATAATATTTATATAGATAAATTTAGCGAATAGTGAGCAGTTGTGCAATATGATAGTACCTATAGAGTTATTTTTAAGTAAATATATATATATATATTATTTTATTTATTAAAATAAAATATTTATTTATTTTTTTGGCCACGTCTTGGCTATTCTCGTATATTATGTTCCAATATGTTATATCGTCAAATATATGATGTAACCGTGTAACGGTGCATGTAACGCTGAAGTTTCGTAATTTGAGAAATAAAAATTCTCTTAATTTTGTCAAGCGACTGTGTAGACATATATGTGTGTCATATACTTAAAATATTATTTATGTTAATTTTAAATTTGATTTTAAGATAAATGTTAATTTTATTTTTAAATGGAATGTAAACAGTTAGATTTTTTCAGAGGCTAGATTATCTTTTTATTTAAGAGTGATTTATTCGTTATCAAGATTAATATAAAATGTATTATAATAAATATAATCTGAGAAGATTACTTCACCAGTGTAATGATATATTATTATTTCGGTAAGTTTATTGGTATATGCATTTATATACGTAGCTTAGATTGTAATCATATAAAATACATTAAACACTTAACAATTCAATTTCAATCGTCAATAATGTACAATACAACAATACATACCTACTCGATTTTCCACCAAAAACTAACTTATATGATGCAAACAAAAGATAATAAAGGTATACAAATATTTAAAAGGATGGAATTTGCAGGTATTTTTACTTGCATGTAATAAAATACTTATTTGTGCATTTTGTTTTTATAGTTTGTAGGAAAATTGAGGGTTAAAAATAATTATAAGGTACCTAATATAAATCGTTAAAAAAAAAATTGTATTATTTAGTTTTACTAAATTCATAATTATTATTAGTATAAATTAGATTTTATTTGATTACATTTATTAATTAAATATCTCAAAAATTTAAATTTAAATTTCATTTATTTATTTTTATATTTAATTTTACTATAAGAATAATAAGTAATCAATAAATAATAAATAATTAAAAGTAAATATAATTTAATAAATAATTTATCAATAAAGCCAGGTATATATAGAGACATAAATTTAAAATAATTTGAAAATGTCAGAACACGTATATTTCTTCAATTTTGGAATTCAAATTACGTTAAAATATATAAAAATGTTACACTAATTATAAGTTAAGAGTAAATAAGTTACGAATAAAATTAATTGATTTATACATGTATAAACCATATTACAGAAAAATTATATTGATAATGAATCAAACCGTATCAGTGCCAATCGAAACGAAATATTGTATAATATTTTATTTTTTAGAAGTGTATATATTATTCATAAATACTGAACTATAATGTCTAAAATAATGTATACATTATTTAAACTTAATATATATTAAGTCATGAGTTCACACAATATCGAATAACTAGTATCATATAGTTAACTTCGATGTTTTTAAGAATAAAATGGTTTTCAGGATGAGTAATAACTATAACAAGAGTTTATGAATGGATAAATGTACAAATAAATGACTCACCGATACGCAGAATCCGATCAACAGGATTAGATAAACTGAAGTTGGCTGCATGGCGTCGAAGGAGACTTTAACGAACTGCTTTTTTCTCTTATGTCCAATATTACCGATTTGATTCTTTTTCTGTAAAACGTTTACATAATAATAGTTTGATCTGAGTAAATAATTCCCGAATTGTGTGTTTTATTAGCGTATAAACGCATTATATACGTTTAAGAGAAAACATTTTATTGATAAAAATCGCCACTGATATCGAACACACCGAACGCGATACGAATAGCAACGAACTGCTGTTGAACACTGACTAGTGACTATCACTACTGAGGACAACGAAAAACGAAACTAACGCGACACGCAACATGAGTAGGCGAGTGTGGTGTAGTGCGGGGTAAAGTAGAACCTTGGAACTGGTAGAGGTGTAGAGGTTCAACAGAGCGCATGCGCCGCATTATATATAATAATATATGTTATAATCATATACCTACCTATACGTTTGATTGTTATTTACTTTTTTACTGGTTTATTTTTCTTTTGACTGATCAGGTTGAGTGAAGGTAATTAATTATTATAATATGATTTTGAGTATAATATATAATACCTATGTAAGATGATGACAAGTCGTAGAGTGTAGATGATTAATAAATTTAATTATAACAAATTTATATAATACAATTAAGAGTAAATATGTTGATTTTATCAACGTAAAAACTAAAACTCTGATTCACAAGTATTAAAACCCAAAACAATAGTAGATAAACAAAGTAAATATTTATATATATATGATACAAAATTGGTTAAGTAGAGTATATGTAAAAGTTAAAAACTATGTAAGTTTATGATATTACAGAGAAAATATGTTTGTTTAACAAAGTGACTTGATCTAATTGACATAAAAAACTTAAGAAATGTGGTGTACGTGTTTAGCCAATGAATGATTGTTTTGCTGTTTTACTAGTTATGTATGCAAATTAGAAAAAAAGCATTATAAATAATCCACTAAGAATACAGGTAGGTAATATAAGTAACTACTATTTTTGTTATTCATCTATTGATACTTTCAGTCTTTTTGTAGATTTAAAAATTAGTATACAAGTATATTTTATTTTTATTGGTTATTTTTAAAACTAAAACAATCCTGTAATACTTATTTAAAATTAGTAAAAATTAAATTATTATTTAAAAATTATTTTAGAGTTAAAGTTAAGATTTTGTTCAATCAACTCATCATCCATTTGATTATGCGTAGGTGAAAGTACAATTGAAATATGAATACGAAAACAAATAGTAATGCGAAAGTGCATGGTAAATAATATGTTTTGTAAAACGAGTGTTATTTTATACGTAATACCTAATCATTTTTAAGGTGATTATTTTTTTTAATCTTAACATTCGACATTCGTAAACATTTTTATAGTTTTAATATAGTGTTGGGTATGAATGCGTACTTTTTTTTTAATTTAAATTTTATGTTCAAAATGACATACTATTTTGTGATATGCATACTGTTTTATAATATTATATATAAGTATCAATACCTACAAGAACAATATAAAATCTTAATTGAAAAAAAATTACAGATTTGCAAATTACATATTGCATAATGTGTATTTTGTCATAGAAAATATAATATTTTATAAAAATGTTAACTATTTAATTTTTGATGGAGAACTTAATAAATCATTATCATAAATATAAAATTACAAGCATATATACATTGGAATTAAGTACCTATTTATCTTTCATCTTATTGTCATACTAATGACAATTTTTTTGTTTTTTTTTTTTTTACTATATAAAATAATATTCATTTATGGTAGATTATATGTTTATATTACCTACTAACCATCAATTTTTACTAATATGCAAAAAGCAAGTCTGGATTAAATAAATATAGGCTGGGTTAGATAGCATTATTAACAAACTGTAAAAAGTCTAATGTAATTACTAATTATATATTTGGTTATATTGAATAGTAAATTAATAGGTATCTATTTTAATATAAAAGTACCTATTATATTGATGATTAATTATTTTTACTTCTTATTATTAGGTTTTAATATATATAATAATTATCCAACCGACAGAATACATTTCGAAGAAAATATTAAGAGTAATCATATCATTAAAAGATGTATTTTATCATAAAGACACCTCATAGACCAGATATTGTATTTCACCTGAAAAGGACTAGATTTGCTACTTAATAGTGTATGGAATGGACGCTATTCCAAACTGAATTTCATTATTATATGTATATTTTCGTAAAAAACCTAAATTATAGGCCCCTTCCTTCAAAATGATATTGGGGCCCAATTTAGCCTAATTGTGTCACTGAGTATACGCGCGTTTTGTAGTTAAAAAATAAAATAAAACCGTTACGATTTGTTTCGTCTACGATGTAAAGTTACACACGGATAATACAATATGGTAAAAATCATGATAATAATGTTTCAATAATAGGAGAAAAGAATTGTAATTATTCAGTGTAATATACTAATAATTTCAATAATCATGTACTTAAATAATACTAATAATATGTTGCCTCGTTGGCACAACTGAAACATAAATAAGTTGGCTGTTTGAATATATACAAATGAATCATATATTCATATTATTATTATAATAATGAACTGTACCTCAAATGTTGACTTGTTTGAGGCGCCATCGCTATACAATAATGAACGAATGTGATGCACCCATATTGTGGACGGCCCGCTTTTAGCGATCGCGAATTCTTTACACGCACAAATCGAAACGAAACGAAAAAAAAAAATGTTATATTTTTACTATCCGAGCCATGGCCGTGACTCGCGAAACACCAAAAACAAAATGGCGGACGGTAAAATGTACAAACCGTTTCGGCGAACAGCGCACCGCGAACGCGACCAAGACGAAAAATTCGCCAAACACCGAATATCGATAGTACAAATGGCGGCGAACGCACCGACCACGGCGAATACGATACGAAACGACGACGTCAAAAAACGCACACTCGAAGCCTTTACTGGCTTGTATTAGACGTCGTCCGAGCCTCGACGGAATCGTTGAAAATCCGAAGGCGACGGCCATTACACTCGCGTAATGGATCGCGCACCAGACGCGACGGCGGCAAAACGATACGAAAAATACGCTAAACACCGAATATCGATGGTACGGTAGTATTTTGGCGACGAAATAATTTGGTTGCGCCCACGCGACCGCCGTGAGACGTGCGATTATTCGTCGATAAATACTATTACCAGAGCCGCGAAACGAAATTTTGAAACCGAGAAACGAGACAATGGCGGTCGGCATAAAATTCTCGAAACACGGACCCGTTCGGAGGAGCCCACCACATACTCGCGAACCGACGAAGACTGAAGGGACAACGGAAAGGAAATCCCCACGTCGTCGCCGTTAGAACGGTTGAAACGAACAAGCCAATGAGAATTATTCACGAATTCATGGAAAGTGATTTGTTTTTATAACGGTCGTTTTTTTAAACGACCTCCGAACGGACGACCGCGACCGTGGTATTCAAAGTTCTGTCCGCAGCGAGCGACCACGTAGCCGTCATTCCATCACTGTGGCCAAGCGACCACACGGCCACGGCGGCGGAACATTCACACTGCAACGCGTGCCGCGCGTCGCGTTTTATATTTCAATCGGAAACGGAAAATTTAAGTGCCGTTCGCGTGATTCGCGCCGCCTGCAGTGCTGTGATAACTCGTCGTTATCGGCGTTTTTACCGAAATAGTATGATAATTATAATAATATTCTGTTATTAGTATAGATATAATTCGAACATAGCCGAACGCTCGGCGGAAGATGACGAGTCATGCTTTTTCGTGCATGCAGCTGGCGTTCATCGATTTATAAGACGTTATCACGTCAAAAAAGATAAATGAATGAAGAGCTTGCTTAAATGTTACCATATTTTGGTATTTTATAAAATATTTATAATCTTTCATTATTATTAAACGTTTAAATCATAGGCGTGCGCACGAGGTGTGCAGAAAAATTCCGTGTGCGCTAATTCCGCCTACTTACAATTTTTGTTTTTATTGTAAATTAAAACTTTTATTCAAACCTATATTTTAAATTGATTAAAACTTTTATTCAAACCTATATTTTAAAATTTAAATTGATAAGTAATAACTTTTCAATGTTATTATCGGGCATCGACCATTTTAATCAAACATAGATCATTGAAGGCAGTGGCGCCATTTGGGAAAAACTGGCGGAGTAGAGAATTGTTCCAGAAAAAAAAAACTATCAAAAATGAATGATTCGTTAACACATTTTTAATTAAATAACTTTTAAAACTTGTTTTAACTATTGAATAGGTACTTTTGATAGTAGTACTAATCGCTACCCCATATCGGCGCCTATAACCCACTACCTATCTATAGAATGTATAAAATATAATCGGTATTAGGTACTTACGGCCTGTCGGTGGATTGCTGTTGAGGTTCGGTGTTCGTATTGGCTTGTGAGATAAAGTAAATAGTAACAGATACATAAATCACGATTAAAAATTTGTGTCGGCGAGATAAATAATAACAATCGACAACATTATTGACTATTACGGAGAAAAAAAACCCGAGATGAACTTCCTGAACTGCTGTGGACACTATAGACTGGTCGTCTGTACACTATGCATCAGTAAACAGCTGTTCTTTTGCGCGTCACTCAATCGGTATTGTTCAGATTGCGCGCGCAACTCGGCTGTTGTTGGCAGGGTGGCGCGAGCAGCTTGGCTTTCATTGGTCGTGTCACCCGCGCAATATTTGACTGACGTGAACTTTCACTTATTCCGATTTCACGTAAACACACGTCTTATTGTTATTACTTATTATTATTACTATTGTTACATCTTACATAATTATGTATATGTATTATTTACATATTACCATTGATTAAGTACATACTTAATCAATGATATTACATAGCGAACTATCTTATATCATTATCATTAGGTTCCTAATGTTCCTATCAATAATTTACTGATTTGTTCGATTGTTTTGATAAGTTAGGATACTATATACTATCATAGATTAAATATACTAAATCTGTATACTTAATCTATGATACTATATAGTATCCCCCTGCCCCCTCCAGTTTAACCACTACAACTAAACATATTCTGCACACCCTGCAAACAAATCCTGTGCACGCCTATGGTTTAAATGTAATATATTAATCGACATTTTATTTTAAAAATATAATATTATTTGTTTATTATGATAAACGTATATGTTTGTTGTATATATGTATAATGTTGTTACAATCATTTTATAAAGAAAAAAACTGTAATTATTGGTATACTTTACTATTATTTTTCCATAACATTTGACAATCCAGTATTTTTTAAATTTTTTATCGTAGATTTCCGTCTGTTAGAACCTCGAATGATAAACATAAATATTGGTCTCATACAGCCTGCAGGTTTTATCATTTTATATTTTATTGATTTGAAACGATTGTAATTAAATCGATCATTAATCACGAAAGTTCTTCCTCGATTTTTCCATATTTTTGGTCTCGAATACCAATTATTTTGTTCAGAAATATTTTGCGAATTTGTCCCAAAAGCTATTGAATTTTTAAACTCGTTGACAGATTTATTCTTGATTATTTTATTCTTCACTTTATCGTATTTTTTTGTACTATTAATTGAAATTGAACTTTCACTGATCATATTTATGCTGTCAATATTGGTATCGGTGTTTGGTCTTAATGATGAGTTATTTTTTTTACTTAAGTTCAACCCATTTTCAATATTGTTGTTTTTTTTGGGTTTCTTAGCTATGTTTTTAATTTTTTTTTGTGGCTTATTATCTTTTCTTGTATTATCTAAAATGATAAACATAGATTAAAATTAATGTTAATCACATTTCAGTTAATTTAAGTTTGATATTTGAATGAGAAAGTTTTAAATGATTCGATAATGAATTTTAAATCTTGATTACAAATTTTCAAACAATAAGTTCTTCTTAAACAGTGGGCGTATGTATTGTTGATTATAAATACTTGCTAGTGTATTTATAACTGATGAGTATGTACAATATCAATAACTATAAAAGTAGAACAAAATATTTAAAATAATATATATATAAATTAATTTTTGTTCTTTTGTTTACATGTTTTTCAAATTGTTGATTCTATTTAAACATGAGCAAGTAGTTACAATCAATAAATCCTATATTAATATCCGAATTAAAAATTTGTACACCAACCTGAACTTAAAGTTATTGATTTTTTTGAAATTGAACGTGACAGCATTTTTAATTCCAATGATGTTTTTGAAGACTTTGATGCTACCAAAGATTTTGATGATATTGACAACTGCTTCATTGTAGTTATATCATTCGATAACATTATGGACGACTGCAATTGTATTGAAGACTGTAATGATATCGACAACTGCGATAGCATTGAGGACTGTAACAATATCGAAGATTGCAATAGTTTTGAAGACTGTACTGTACTGTAAGACTGTAACGGTATTAAATACTGCAATGACTTTGAAGACAAAAAAGTACTCTCAACATTTTTCACATTTTCAACTACAAAAATTGTAACGTTAATTTGTATTAGTATTAAAGATCTAACTATTCATATAGGTACCTACTAGATTTTTCTGCAGAAATTATATATGCGAAAGGTATAATATATGATGTTTCAGGAGTATCATTCGTCGTTATGTCGTTTTCATTTAATTTATTTTGAGTTTTTATCTCATGGTTTTGTGTCAATTGTACGATACATTTACGATTTTCATGCTGTATTTTACAATTTGCTGAACAAAGCTGAGCAAAATAACAAATCGAACAATTTTCAGAGTTTTTGAATACACGTTTTAAGCACTCATAACACACTTGACATTCTTCCTATAAATATAGTGTTTACAGCAATAGGATATATGTTAACTGATATACAATTTACAATATAGATAACATTAAAACTTACTTGCGTGAGATTAATTGGACAATGAGTGGATTTTTTTTTAATGGTTTGTTGTAAACACAATAAGATTACATTTTTTTTTAAATTTTCTTCGACTTTCTAAATAAATAATTAATCATTTTGAAAAATGAATCCTTTGTAGTGCTAAGTGTTAATACGTACAAATTTATTACTTTCTTCTGTTTTTAAAATAGATGGTTGAATATCCAAAAGTTTTCTAGATTTAATTTTATGCATTATTATGTTGTAACCAGAATTCAACCATAATAACATTGCCTTTTTATCATTTGTTAATAATGTATTTCCATGTATTTTATTATTATTTCTAAAAATTAATAATTATTAATGTGCAATATGATTCAGTTACTATATAGTCTATAATGAAATTATATTTGATTAATTTGAATACAATTTTCGAACTATTGGAGTAATCGGAGTACTGATATATTGGTAAAATGGTAAAATATTTATAATACTTTTTTATATCAAGCACAAAATAATATACTCGTTACTTAGTGTAGTCTACCATTAACATTTTGCTAATAGGTCATTGGGATCGCTTTGGCTAGTTAAGCCTGTGACTAAATCTACCAACGTTATTATTCGAAGCCAAAAGTGACGTTTCAAAAAGAGACTATTTGTAAATTTATTTTTTAAATTAAGTATTATAATAACATAAATACACAATTATATTTCCTTTTTGGCTATACAGATACCTATTTAACAAGTAAATGTACATTTCAAAATTAAAATGACAAACCTATATTTCATAAATTACGGATAGTACTTATTTGATGATTTAATATTTATAAATGTATCAAATCTACATCCTTGCTAAAACCTAATAAAATTAGTATGGTGCCCTAGGTTTTGGTATACAGTTTACATTAATAAATTCAATCATGTAATTAAAATTATATAAATTAATTAGATAGGTATTAGTACTTACATAATTGTGTCTTTGGCTCTTTTTGCATAGATTGCATTTAAAATTGTTCTACCAGTATTTTTTAATTTTTTTACTATTTTAGTGAAATTAGATAGCTGTTCATCATCTTGGTTCAATCTAATAAATATAAGTTAATAATTTGTGATAGTATATTTTAATATCTCTGTAAAAAAAATGTATACTTTTTTGATTCGAATAATATAAAACAATATTCATAAATATTGCCTTTAAATTTCGTTTCGGATACTTCAACAATTCTTAATGGATTCAAATTTGCTTTTAATAACAAATCCAAAAGTTCATTTAATTTTTTATTTGATAAGTTTGAGTTATAAGTTGGGTTAAGTAATAATGATAATAAATTTCCAAAACCAGGTATAGTTTTGTTTACAATCATTTGATTTTTTTCTAAAAATATTTTGGTTATATTTAACTTTCCAGTTAACATGGCCAAAGCTACAGGCTTAAAACCACAATAAGTATGATTTTTCCTAGTAACAGAATAAAGTATAGAAGCTAGTTCACTTTCTGATTGCTCATCGACACTTAATTCTTCATTGAGTTTATATTTATTTTCTTTTAAGCAGAGAATGTCTAAAGGTGTCATAAAATCTCCTTCGTTTAATATGTTTCTCCATGGTAATTCATATTGGAAAATACTGAACATTGACTAGAAAAATTGAAAAAAAAAAATGTCAAGTCCACTATTAAATAATTGTATAGGTTGGGATAATTTATTACTAATGCTAATGCATTTGGGTCAACATGATGCATGATTAAAACTTCAATACATTTGACAACATCGTAATTTATGTGCATCATAACAGCCATGTGTAACAAATTCAATTTATAATCCTAATTGTTAATAACATATTAATAGTTTGTGCGTGGACTTAAGATGAAAATTTAGCAAGTGAATACTTTATCAGATAGACTATACAGTGGAGATCCACCAGCTTTGAAAACAGCTTTTAAAATTGTCGGATTAATACATAATAAGGCTAAATGAATGGTACTTTTTGGAATGGAGCAAGCTGCAGCTTTAGCGCCCATATTAATCAAGAGTAGTATTGTATCTTCGATCGAGTCTAGTTTAGTTTGCCTAAAATGATAATTGTTAAACATTGATGAACAATTTGGTGAAAATCATATTTATTAATTTACTTCATTTTAGATGGTACGTTTTTCAGTGTTGAATTTGAGTCTTCAATTTCATCATACTTTTTTGTAAACTAATAATAAGAATAATGTAATAGTCAGCATGTTATATTATAGATTTAGGATAAAATATCTTTTGAGTTTTTGAACAAAAAAAAACCTAATTGCTCAGATTTTCAGTTGACCTACAATTTTTTTTATGAATAACACCTATTGATCACTTGGATAGGTATTAATGTTAGGTTCTATATTTTTAAAAGTTTATTACTGTTTTGATTTGATCAAATCTGAATTCTAATACATGATGTTTGGGATTAGAATTTTAAAAAGAATTTATGTTTGATCGATTTTGATTCTTACTTTATTTAAATAAATAACTACTAATTTATTATATATTCCAAAGGATATTCGATCTAAATCATTTTTAAGTTTTCGTAGAGTTTATTTAAACACAAATTCAAAGTTTGATTGTGTACCTAGTACTTACAACAAATGATCACAAATAATTTATTTGAGATCATATTTAATTTAACATTGAAAATGTATGAACTACTTAAAATAAAGTACATTCAGGGCGAACAAATTATTTATGTAGGTACCTTGTACCTACACCTACTATATTGGTGTTAAAAAGATAAAATATTTGTTATAATGTTATATCATTCAATTACTATATAGGTGCATATACTTACATAAACAAGATTAATTAATTGTTCAATTAACTACAATAAACGTAAGTAGTAAATAAACCTACCTTCATATTTTTCAAATTTTCCAGTTGAAAGAAATTATCTTTCTGTATATTATTTAATTTAATATATTGATTTCCTGAAATGAATGTTTTTGTTAAATATTAGCATAATCACTTAATAGTTTTAATGTAAGTAGATGTACACCTATATCATAATTTATAAATATTTTTCAGTTTATTTTTATCTTATTGTTTGTATGACAATAATACATACAGAAAATCATCCTTAAAAGCTTTCAGTGCTTATAAATTATAATAAATTATGGAAAAAAATGGAAACATATTTTAGTAGATTTTTGTATCTTTGTGCATATTTTTGTACAGGATAACTTTAAACTGCTCGTCTGTCATCATAAAACCATTTTAAAAGTTTTAGGAAATGTTTATAAGGAGTAAGATAATTAAATTAGCTTACGATGAATCTATGTCATCATGAAAGATAAAATGCTTATGCCATATTAATATATTATGAAATACTTATATGGATTTGGTAATGTAATTTATTTATTGGAACTAGTTGAAATAACTTACCTAGTTTAATATTAAACTCTAAATTGAAATCGGGTAATAAATATTCAGTCCAACTTTTTATATCATTCAAAATACATATATATCGCATAAGATTTAGGTTAAGAGGATTGAATCCATCGTCATTGTAGCATTCTATGTTTGCACCAAGATTTATCACACATTTAATAACTTCATGTTGATCGTTAGCCTTAAAAATATTAGATAACAATGTGTTATTAAAGAAGGCATAGCCCAACCGAAATAAAAAAAACTGTTACAGAAGAAATCATAAGGCGAGTATTTCCTCGAGAATCAGCAACGTCCAAATCAATGTTATAGTTTTTAACAATATAGTATATATTTTCAGGGCTCATATCTAATTTACTCAACATTTCGACAATTGCTAATTCTTGACCGTGAAAAGATGTGAACATATTTCGTTTTCCATTCCAAATGTTACCTATATTGTATTGCAAGGTATCCTACGAATACAAAAAAATGTAATTTAAAATGATTATTTAAAAAAAATATGTAGTTAGATATCTACCTCGCCAAATCTCTGGTGATAAGCATGCGCTAATATCATCTTGTCTAAAGTGTTATTATTGTATGCTAAAATTTTTGAAGAAATAAAAGTTGTAAATATATCTTCACATGCTTCGTTTTCATGTGTAAAAAACTTAAAATCCTTTGATTTCATGGTGTCACATTGTTCAATTTGTGATAAGGTCCACGAATCACTATTTAGACGATCGAATTGTTTACCAATTCTGATACCACAATTTAAAACATAATCCTTGTCCATTTGGAAACGTTCTTTTGGTATTATCTTGAAAAATAAACACATAAACTAAACTAGTGCTATTTTTTTTTTACTTTATACATGATATCTATGTTATTGAGAATTTTATATTTTATAACAATATTATTGTTACAATTTTACATTTAAATTCTGTATATTACTAGATTGTTCTTAAATATTAAATCTTCCAAGTTAAAGCCACATATAAACCAATTTTCATCAACTTTTGTATTGGTATTCCTTGGTATCATCGATCTTGATATAAATTCTGGATCAAATGTTTGCAAATCGAAATATAAGCTATTTATATGTGTTGTGAATGGATATGAATGGTTACTATTCAAATATTTTTCATTATTATCTCGTACATTTATGATGGAATATGGTGTCTAGTCATAATGAAATAGTTAATCACTTATTTTCACTTACATTCAAAAATATATTTACTTTACACTAACTTCAGTAATATCAATCAAGTCTCTAAACTGGAGTAATTTTATCTTGGTAGTTGCATTGGGTACATCATATGATGGCACTAGGTTTGTTGTTAATTCCAAAGTAATGCGTACAAGTTGAGTTCCAATCCAAAAGCCTACTTCTTGTTGATGATTAGAATATGTCATTATACCCGGCCCAAAACGCATGTTATCCTTATACAAACCCTAAAATGCATTTCAAAAGCAAAGTAATTAAAGTTATCTCATTTTGATTTACCAAGTAAGTACCTCAAAAATCAATCTATTTCCATAAGTCATACGACCATAACCATGTATTCGATTTGCATAGATAAATCCTTCATATGTTTGTTTTTGATTTCCTTCTATCCATATTATTAATCCCAGACCATGATAACAACCATTTACAACAGGCCCATTATAGATTTGAGTTAACTAAAGAAAATTATAAACCAATTACATAAACAAAATTAGATACTGATTATAACATTCATAACTATGACTGATCAGGCATTATGAAATCTTGTAGTGTAGGTAGAAGTCCACAATACTTATTAGTATTAGTTAATGGCTGATGACATTACTTTCAGATAAAACTACTGTACTTCATTAGACCCTTCAATGTTAATACTTTGTTATAATCAGATATTACTTTATACCAAACTTGTATTTAAATAAAATCAAGATAACATTAAAATATATTAAAATTATAATAACTATACAATAATTATTACTTGTCCGTGTTTAATAACGTCAGTTATGTGATTGTTCGAATTTTTCAATTCAAACTTAGGGGCAACGATAGATTTTTCTTTTCTACTCATTACAAATAATTAAATGTTAGTTATTAAATTTTAAGTAATTTATTTATATAAAAAATAATTAAAAAATCGAATACAAACATAATTTAGTAAATATCAGTTGCTATTGATATAACAAAATGTAATTTATCATAAGCTGTAAATAAATATAAACAAATTAAAAATTTAATCAATTTCAAATAGCAACAGTCTATAATTCTTCTCTCCGCTTATGTATTTTATCCTCCAGTACCTTATGTAGTTTTTGAACATTTCTACTTTCTTTTTTTATTTTAAACTCAATACCGTCATGTTCATTTCCAGCGGCCAAATCTACATTTAGATGTCGCAATTTTAATAACCGACGTTCATATTCTTTTAATTCATCCTAAAAGTTTTTTAAATGTTAAATTGGTTGGTATGATAATAAAATTAATAATTGTTCATACGTGCAAAAGTTGTAATTCATCTTTACTGAAATTTGTTTCTTGAGCTTTCGTCCAGATTTCTTGTACTTTTGGTTCAACAAACTCTTCACTATTCGGACCAGTTAGAGACAGTCTATGAAGACGATCAAAACTATCTTTTATGTCATGTAGACGATTTCTAATATAGATTAAAAAAAATTTTAGTATACAATAATGTTAATAAATAATTATTAATAGAGAAAGAATATTTACTGTAACGCTCTTTGTTTATGAGTGTACTGAGTTAAATCGTCTACTTCGTGTAGTGAATTATAATCATTTTTTAATCCTTTTTTTGAAATAGCTAAACGTTTTTAGTTTTGACACAATTAATTAATAACTGTCTAAAGTAAAATACAATTTTTTAAATACATACTATTAGGTATTTCATATTGCAAGTTTTCAACTTCATTTGTCAATGAATAATATTCATCAATTTTATTTTGGTGATTTAAAAATTCATCTTTCAATGCTATTAACTCAATACCTATAAATTAAAAATAAATTTTAGAATTTTAAACCTTCAATAATATAATACTTTGTTAATTAGTAATATTACTTGTAAAACCAGACTGTTTAGCCTGGACCCATAGTTGATTTAACCTTTTATCATGCAACAAATATTTATCAACAGTTTTGGATGAATCCTCAGAAGCCTGGTGTATTTGAAAATCTGATTGGTTATTTTGAGGTTCAATTACAGTGTCATCAAAATGATAACTTAGTTTGTATCTTTCGAGTATACCTTTAAAATAATAAGTATTAGATTAAATTTAAAAAATATTTACACACTTATTGTAAATAATTTTACATAAAAATATTTAAAAACAAATTTGGTTTAAAAATGAAACAGTAATTTGAATAAAATTAGGTAATTTTTGAAGAAAAATTGTATTATTTTACAAAGACAATTTTAGACTAAGTATATTTTTTGTATAAAAACAGTCAAAGTACGATTGTGAATATGACCCAGATAAATTAAATTAAGTCTACCACAAATACCTCAGTAGTAAAATTAATTTAACATTAGATACAATATCGACTCACCTAAAAGTTTTTTTCGAACTATAGATTCCATTTCCCCATCTTTATCTAAATTTTTGGTTTTGTATGCTTTAAGTTCTCGTTCATCTTCGTCTTGGATCCGCAATTCTGATAACAATGATCTTAATTCAGGCTCTGAAGATCTCTATAAATTATGGACAAGTTTCACTGAAGAAAAATCAATGTCAACAAAATAATTTCTGATATACTAACCTGTTTTGCTTTGCTCCAAACTAAATTTAATTTGTTCATTTTGAATGGTTTGTTTAGGTGGCGAACATTGAATTCTGGTTCATTATTTAAAGATAGTTTCTTTTTTAAAGTTTCGTTTTCATTCGAGCGCGAGTTTGCATCAACATAATAATACAGCAATAAAATAATTAAAACTACTCTTTTTCCCATGGTTATGAAACTAATGAAGTATTCTATTAACAAATAAATTTAAAATTCGAATAATTAATAATTAAAATTTAATGATGTTGAGAAAATGTGATTTACCTATTAAACAGAGTACAGGACACACATATAATATAATAAAATACAGATATAAGTATAAGAATTATTGATACGAAAAATTACAGACCTATGAATCAAAAAAATAATGAACTTACACACTTGAGGATGATCTTATATATAGTAATAGTACACACTACACGCCTCCTCCAGTCCTCCTATACTCGCGATAATTTCATATTCAATTCATAAAAAGTGGGGATTACTGTAATACAATTTTTTGTTGATAACACGGTTGATAAACCATAAACATTAAACAATTTTCTCAGTAAGAAACTCAATTTGGAAAGTATAACGGAGTAAAGTTATTTTTATTTCGTTATTACGATAGCTAAACATTTTTATTCAAATTGCTATAAGATCTATGTTAAAGTTATTTTGTGATTATTGTGTAGTTATCATGTGGTGTCAGTTTGGTGAATCCTCAGTTGCCGCAGAACGCGTAAAACTTCTAAAGTGTTCTTTCAAAACGAAATCAAAAACCGAATTTTAATATTTAAAAATGCTCAAGGTTAAGTTCTATTTGTATTAAAATGACATTTTATTGCATCATTTCATGATGATCGATGATAGTTTTATATGGTTTGTGTCTGGCGGACTTTTGTTTACCACCATAATATTGATAGTTGCTTGTATATGTGGATGTCATAAATCAATACCCAAGTGAGTAATTTGTATTTATATTCTATAGCTTTAATTATTGCCTAGTAGTTTGTTTTAATAGTTTGAATTGAAAAAGTCTAGCAAGTTATTTGATTAGTACGATACCGATTTTATTACTTTGATTGCGGCACTATGTTTATTTTATATTTTAATCTAATTGATAAAATAGTTATGGCATATTAATTTGTGAAGCATTTACTTTTTTTTAAATATATCTTACGTAGTATTATATTTTTGAATGTGTTTATGAGTGTTGGGATAGAATATAATCATTTTTTTGTGAAAAAATTCAACACATTCATGATAAAAGTAAATTCATATTCATATGTCTATAAGACTATATTCAAAAATCCTTGAATTTATGTACTAATTTGAATGATTATTTTGTACATGTGTATTCAATTAAGATAACTTTGCGATTGTTTGATTTTTTTTTTTTTTTTGTTACTAGGTTGTAATTATTATATTTCTCTCTCTGTGACCTATTACTTTTATTAATTTATTATAATTTTTAAACATTAAATATGGTAGTACTGGCTAAAATATTATCAACCACTAAATAATTGAAACTTTTCAGTTTTATTTTATATGAATTTCAGTATCTAAAAATTAAGTAAATTAATTATAAAAATTATTATTTTAATTAAATAGTAAATTAAATCTAGGTATTAAAGAAAAAAACATAAATAATGCCACAAAATAAAAATTAATATTGCATTAAAAAAATTAAATATCTAAATTAAGGAGTGTTTAATAAAAATAATAATGAAAAAAACGAAATATCAGATAAATGCAAAAGAACTAATAAAAAATTATAAATATTAAATAATTTATTTCAAAAACCCAGTTTGGTTTTCAAAATAAGCATTCTGTTTTTACACCATGTACATTAATTGGCTGATTCTATTGAATACTTGTCAGAAAAAAAATTAAATTGCTTTGCAGTCTTTCTTGACAAATTATTATTTATTGATATGGGTTTACTTACAGGACTCAAATTAAAATACATATTTCTAAAGTTTTATTTTGATTATAATTACTTGCTTATTATAAATATTTATATATAATTTTATGATTATTTACTTGTTTGAGTATTTATCTCTTATTCAAGCGTATATTCACAAAATGCATTATTAACTTGTACTATTTTCATTATATTTTCTTTTGTTTGACCTATATGTTGAAACACAACTTTATTAGGTTGAGTAAATAATAATATTAATTACATATTTTGAAAATGTTCAATATCATCTTGATTAGCTTGATTATCATAGTCTAACATAGTTAATTCTTTATTAATATTTTGCATTAGGTATACCTATTATCATATTTTACATTATTAGTGGTTACTTATATTTATATGAACTTTTCCTATTTATAAACAATTTAAAATTCTTTAAATTTACTTGATCTATAACAGTTGTTTTACTATACAGTTTATAGTTGACTAAATAATTTTAAACTTTCATAATGTAGAGTATACTAAATTAAAGAATATGTTTAATATTTTAAACCTGTATTATCATAAAAAATATTTTTTTAAATAATTTACATTTTGATTTAAAACTTTGGTTTTTAGAGAGATTTTGCTAATCATTTAGTATAATACAATACTTATTATTTAATGAAATATTTCAAAATTACTTCTAGTTTCTGTACAATGAATTAAAGTACCCCTTAATTAATGTTAAATAAAATATAATATATTTTTTGGACTTATCATTTAGATTAATTTTATAAAAACATTTTTACAAATATATTTTCTTTGACATTAACAAAAATATATTTTCCATTTTTTATCAAACAACTACTGTCTAAATAATAAAAGCAAATATTTTTGTAGAATTTGCATGTTTTTTATTTTTTTTTTATAATATTAAATAAAACTGGTTATTTTATAATTTATTTTGGAATGTGATTTTTGTTTATTTTTCGTTTTATTTGCCTGTAATATAATAGAAATGAATTACTTGGTCTTGCTGGCATGGTAAAAATCACCAACCCTGATGTTGAACCAGAATCATTTGATAAGAACTCAGTTAGTCCATCACCAACAAATAGTACCAAAAGGTTTTTATTTTGAGAAATATTTATAATTCCATTTGTAATGTTTTTAATTATATTTCATCTTTGATTTCAACAGAAGTTCAGTTGGTGCAACTTTATCTTCAGCCACAAGAAGTCTTCCTGATTTACCTGTAGAAACTCCAAGAGGTTCAGATGCAATCGCCACTGCAGTTTGGTATGGGGGTGATACTAATTCCGAATTATACGCTACTGTTGAAGAAAATAAAAATGGCGTTGAAGGTGAATCTTCCAAATATATTAATAATACCATGTCTCCATCAAGTGGTACCACAGCATCCAAAAGTGAATGTGTCTATGCTTGTGTGAACAAAGAAAATCCATATGACAAATTACAGCAGGAACATCCTTATGCCAAAGTCGGTGTGAATAATTCAAATAATCAGTATTCTAGTTCCCAAAGGTAATTTTTATTGCTATATTAAATTTTACCCTTAACACTTCATACTATTTTTAGTATAATATAAAAATATTGATATTATAGATTAGAAAAAGCAAATTTGACAGAGTCCATTGAAATGGATGTAATTGATAGGGTTCCCCCTGATCAAGATATAGCGGCAGCTAGTGTGATTGCAGGCGATGAAGCGGCCAGTATTAATATTCCTTATATGACTCCACCAGTAGGAAATGTAGAAAATCCATTAAATATTCAACTAAGGCAGGGACATTACAGTGGGGATTCACATGATTCTAGTAGTAAGAATACTTAAATAATATTCTTAGTGTATTTCTATAACATGAAAATTGAATTTCAGAAGGGTATACAAGTATCAGTGTTCGAGAACCATTATCAAGAATCATGACTAATGTTCGAAATGGTGGTTTACCATCAGATCCTCACTATGCGTTTGTTTCAGATGATTCCGGTTTGAAAAACAAATTAATTGTAATATTAAAATTTACCTACTAAGTTTTTCTTATTTTTATAGATGAAATGTATGCAGCTATCATTGACCCAAGTAATAATGTATACACTAGTGGAAGTGAAACGTATGCTCAAATACCTAGTGCTAATAATATGCCAGTCGCTTCAACAAGTTCGGCAGGTCAAACATATAAAGCTTCAACATCACATGTCAATGGAGCTGAAAAAATTCAAACACATTCCAGAAAAGGTAATTATTTAGCAATTTTAATCTAATTATATGTTAAAGTAAAATACAAATTTGATTTTCAGATTCTTCATCGAGTGCTGTGAGTTCTACTTCACCTAAGCCAGAAAAACGACCAGCAAATTCACCTCTTCCTAAACCTCCAGAGTATTTGGATGAAATGTATGCTAAAGTTATGAAAAAGCGCAACGATTCACCAGAACAGTCATCTTCCGTAGTGCATTCCATATATGATGAAGGTATTTATGACAGATTGGTTGAGCCTAAAAAACCACAGTCATCAGATGTTGACCCTAATTACGAAGAGCTACGACCGACTAACCACGGTTATGCTCGAATAAAGAAAATTGACAAACCATCTGAACCAGACTATGCAAGTTTGACTAGGTCAATGACTATTGAATATGTCGAAAGTGATCCAAATTATGAAAGCTTAAAAGTTGACTTGAACGAAATCAATCACAATTCAATCTATTCAGAAGTGAATAAGAGATAGCTTTTCTTTAAATAGCATTTTGTATTGTAAGTTAATTTAGCTAATGATCCAGCTCTTAACTTCTTTTCTATTATGCTTTTGTTAATTTTGTACCTGACAAATATGTTTGACATATTTTGTTAAAACAATTTTTCTATTATCATGCTAAGTACCACTATTTTTATACTTACACTAGTGTATGGTTTATTTTAAATTTGTGTGTTCATTATTCACGGACAAAAACAACGGCTCAAACTTTTTCCAAATGGCAAATAAAAATAATGTTTCAATTATCAAGGATTTAGTAATTAATAATTATAATACATATGACCCACCATTAAACTATTTAAATTTATTATTATTATTATTATTATTAGTTTCATTTTAAGAAAGTTACTACCATTGATTTTAAGGATTATAAATATTTTTTTCTTTCTATTAAAATGGTCTAATGTACATGTAACGATGTATGTTTTTTTATTTAATGATAGGGTAGTGTAGTTTTTTTCACTCTTCACTGTATAATGGTTAATACATCATTTATGAATTATATTTTAGAACTTTAATAATAGAATTAATACCTATAATAAGTTTAGTGTAAGGACTTTAAAAAGCACATATGTTTTTTAACCAAACTTTGCTACAATATCAAATTAGGTTATTTAATCACAGACTGAAGTATTATTTTTACACATGATCTACTTAACAGAGTATAATATGTTATTATACATAATTATTTTTTAAATTTAAATTTTTTAGCTAAGGTTATATATTATGTAAAATCTTGATGTATTTAAATATTTAGGTAGAAATTGATGTATTATTTTTTTACATACCCTCATTGTTTTGTTGATTCATCAGCGGTATTAATTTATATTTTTACACTTGGTCCATGCTGAACATCTTGGTAGAAATTATATTACGCGCAGCACCATCATTTTTACATCATATATTTTCAACTGTAACTCTTTCTATTATTTTATTTTTATGTGCTATGTCCAGATATGTGATCACTGATCCATTTGGCAATTGTGGAATATCCCAAGTTTCAACTGTAAGTCACTAATTTAACTTGTATTTTCTACCAAGTTGTTTGATTTTCGGATACACAATTTACATAATATTAATGATTTTGGTATCAACATTACAATATGCTAAAATCAGTATTTTATTATTTGTATAATTTTTATGAAGTATTAAACATTGTTTTATATATTTTGTAATTTTTTTTTTTAAATTTTATATGTTAGTTAAATTTGTTTTTTATATTACTCCAAGTATGAATTATGTTACTTTACTATTATTTTCTTTTTATTTCTTATTTATTACTGTAAACTGTTACGTTGTTGATAAAAAAAAGAAAAGTTTAATTAAGTTTAAGTATAAATGAATATTTTAATATGTGTCAGCTTGAAATTATTTATTTGTCAAATTGTTTTTGAAAATGTTAAATATAAATTTATTTTTTTTAAATGCATATTAATTATTAACTTGAATTATATACATTAAATACAATAATTATTATTAATTTGTATAATGAAACATAAATTAATTTATTGCAATACCATTAAGTATAAAAAAGTTAATTCTTAATTTCTTATCTTTATATAATAATTGTGACTAGCTTTTTTAAAAACAATTTTTTTTTTTTGTAATTAAAATTAATTTCTAATTTTAAATGTAAAAAAAAAAAATTAAACAAAACAATAAAAGATAACTATATAATATAATTAAAACAAAAATGTTTCTTTTTTTATCATTAAGATCATGAAAATGTTGAATAAATTAGTTG
The DNA here is from genome assembly GCA_948098885.1 of Drepanosiphum platanoidis. NCBI lineage: Eukaryota > Metazoa > Arthropoda > Insecta > Hemiptera > Aphididae > Drepanosiphum > Drepanosiphum platanoidis. Next base: position 5,005,130 of record OX402532.1, read on the forward strand.
ATAACAATAACATGTAATTTTTAATTATTAGATTTGTTCGTCATTAAAATTTCCATTTGATTTGTTGGCACTTTAATGTAAATTACTTTTTTTGGTCTCGCGTCATTAGACATTTGTACAAAGTCATCCTGTTCTTCCCATTTTCTTCTTTCGCGAGCTTCTTTGGCACGTTTATGATCCAACCAATTAATTATGCAAGAAGCTGGTACCCATATCAAACCAGTGATTAATATTACTGTGCCAACAATATTATCTTTTAAAAATCTCAACATTTTGTTAATGTTAATTTCTTCAATGATATCCCAAAAACGTTCTACAACATCTTGAATAGTTTTCTCACATACGCCCTATTAACAAACACAAGTACTCATTATTTATTTATTTCTATTTAACTGAAATAACCAGTACTTTGTTACAAAATCCTTGAATGCACGGGGTACCATCTGGTAATACATCGGGTGGATCAACTGGATAACACGTATCATTTAAGTTTATTCGACAACAACGTTTACACGACTGTAATACTAAATAAGATAACAATGACGATTAGTGATTCTATCAATAAGATTAATTTAATATTTAGTAGGCAATGCCATCTTTTACACTTACTAGTGTCACACATGCAACTTTGTAGTCCCTGTGTTTCGCAAAACGGTATGCATTTGCCTGAACGACATTTTCCTCTTTCGAGGCATCCTGTACCGTCTGGCATTGGTGGACTTTTAGGACATTCGGCTCCTGTGCCAGTGCAACGTGATTCTTGTTCACAGGTCGCAAACTGTCCTTCTCGACATTTTACTCCAGATGCCATAAACTGACAATTTTGGCAACATGGTGAATTTTTATCACTAAAAAAAAAAAAAACAAAAACTTAAAGAATATCAAAAGTTCAATAGTACCATTGTATTATACAGCACATTACCTGCATCGAGCACCTTGAGCTCTTCTAAGTTTACAGTTTTTGTCACAACATGAATCATTATCTTCAGTACCCAATAGACCAGCATCACATTCTTCATTACCTTCAACTCTAAGATTGCCACAGAATGATTCTTCAGGTTCAGAAAAACATCGCGCTGATTTAGCTTGTAATACTTTACGTATAGACCGTAAACTACAAGGGGAGAATCTCTGAGAAAATAAAAAAAAATAATCTCAATTCATGAGGTTAAATGTGATTGACTAAATCTCACCTTGTTGTTAATATCATATCCGCTGACACTATATGTATACATCAGAAAAGATCCTCCTTGACTTGCGGTTGGACTGCATTCAGTTATATCTGGATCATGTTCAGATCCCCAGTTATGACCAAATTCGTGAGCAGTAACTAAATCTGCTTCTCGTGTAATAACTCTTTGACCATAATGATTACGACTTGAACTAAGGCCAGAATTGAGGTATAATGTATATCCATTTTTAAAGTATTCTGTTAAATAAAATGTTTAATCATAAAAATGAATTATACATTTATTTACAAATTGCCATCACCTGGTGTACAAATACCACCAACTGAGTTACGTCTAGGAGAACCAACATAAGCAAGACCAAGAATACCGCCTTCAAATTTCAAGTCTGTAAATAAATGAGCCAAGCAGAAATCCTTGTGGCTGTATTCACGGCTAAATACCTGCCACCATCAAAGCAATATAATACGATTTATCTTAGACATAGAGAATTTTGTTATAAATTATTGTGTTAATAATTTAGACAAATTGTTAATAGTTTAGTATAAGCAAAACTCAATAAAATTAAAAACCATTAAAATATCTATAGTTAAGAGTAAAATAATAATAATTTAAAATTTTTATTAAATTTATTAGACTAAAAATGTTAAAATGCATAATAGATAATTCATTTTTATTTCTAATCAAATGCAAATAATTAAAATAAAAGAAAGGATTTTAATTATGTTATAATTTATAATAAAAATGGCATACTAATAATTATATAACAATTATTACTATTTTTTTTTTTTTTTTATAGAAACATTTCACTAATTCAATAAGTTATAAAAGCAAACATTCTCAGCACATTAGATAACTATTGTTTTAGAAGTTAACTTATTGTTAGAGTGTAATTTGTTATACTAATAAGCATTATTAAAATATATTAGATGTATATTATGTATATAACATACTTAATAAAAGTTTTTCTTAAAGTATAAGTTAGAATTTTACAAGCATCATAAAAACTTATCAATATTATATTGTTTAAAAATTGTTAATCCATAGTCAGATCAATTACTAATAACACATATATCATTCTACACATTATGACACAAATGAGTTGTTATTATAACAATATTTATCAATGTATTATATATTTTGTTAGTATCAAAAACTATATGGATATTAATTTGTCCAAGCATTATTTTGTGCAGTTAATCCTCTTTCACCAGTAAAACATATCATAAACAAGATATATTCACCAGGACTACATATGCCGCCAATTGCATAACTTCTAGGTGAAGATATATATGCTAGACCCAATACTGAAGATTGTTTTGATTTGAACGTTTGATGCGTAAATAAATGTGCCAAACAATACTGGGACACATCTTTTGATTTAGAAAATTCCTAATTTTTATTTTAATAATACATAAATTATAAAATTATAGAATACATTTTTTTATATTATTTATATTTAAATAATAGTAAGAAGAAAATGAATGAGCGAGGAAAATTATTTTAAGATGAAAGATACTAGATAATAATTTAAGACCATTCCTAATTCTATCTAGTTATCGATTCAAGAGATAATTGAGAATCAAACAAAATAAAAAAAAATAGTAAAGAGAGAGTATGCTGAAATGATACAGCTCTATTGAGTAAAGTATGGAAAATAAAATAGTGAAATTTAGTTTAAGAGGATCCTAATGAATTGGTTACGAGCAATTGAATTGATTGTCAAGTTAATTGATCGCTGATCAAAGAGGATTTTAAAAGCAGGTACTGTCATGGTATAAGTTAAAAGTAAAAGAGAATAAAATTGAAGCATTTTGCCTAGCAATATTTTATTTATTTATATTAAATTAACAGATTTAATTTGTATAAAATGTAATCATCTAATACATCATGAATTACCGTCTAAATTTAATCTGTTAATTAATCGACATAATTAATGAAACAAATGACGGTCTCTTCATTAATTTGTTAATGGTCATAACAATGAACATTTGTGTAAATATCCTTTTATTTCAGATATCTTATTCGTATTTCAAGCTATATAGACGATAAAATTTAATTTATCATCGGTTATCATAATTAGTTACAAATTTACAAGTGTTACGACAAATTTTAGCACAGATAAACAGATTAATAATATATATTAACAATAATATATATCATATATTTTTGATTTAAAACCACTTTTAAATCATTTAAAATTATTTAATAATAATAAAGAAAAGTTACTTGGCGATAAATTGACTTGGCAACCAACAGTACATGTGATCAATTCACCGGTAATCAATTGTTCATGACCAATTCACCAGATACCAGTTCTAGATAGGTGACTTTGGCATAGTAAGATATAGGTGGAGAAGCAAGATAAATAATAAATAAATGTATAGCAAAAAGAGTAAAAAGTAGGAAAAGATTGATCAGAAGAAGAAATGAATAAGATTGGTCAACCCAAATAATTAAGTACATGGTTTAACACTTTACACATAATATATAAATTTAAAAATAAAAAAAATTATCTATAATGAAATACCTCAAGTAAAGATCGAACATCCCATTTTTCTCTAACCATATTATAATGATCTTCTGAACTTCGGACTTTAGTTGGATCACTATGAACAGTTATTTTCTTAATAACGAAACCCATTCCGCGAAACCCATCAGATTCTTGTCGTTCCAGCCACAAAGTATCATTATATATTTTGTGAACACGATCAATAAGACTTATCTAAAAAAATTATTTTTAGACAAAATATTTAATCTCATAATGATTAATTTATTTTATTGGTAAAGACTAATGTCAATTTTATTAAAACACAACATTTTTAATTAATTAATCGTTTATAGAGTATTCTATATAAAAGTTTTTATAAAAAGTTTCAAATTTTAGCACCTATTTTCTAAGTAAAACTAACTTCTCAATATAATATAAATAGTTGGGGCTTATTTATTATTTCAATCATCACACCTGTAGGTTTTTTTCAGTATCAATTTGTTAACTCGAATAAGAGGTGAATCTAGTTCAAAAGCACAAGCAAAGCTCAAAAATTTAAAAAAAAAAATGTTTTTCAATATATATTTAAAGTGTATGATAAACAATATCACGCTTAATATAAGAAAATAATTATTTTTAATAATTCAATGAATAAAGAAGAAAAATATTATAAAACAATTAGCACTTACTAAATAATTAATAGTTGTTTTTGTATCACCTCCACCCATTTCTCTAAAAAATCTATAATCAGCAACTAAAAGCAATGGGCAGCGTGTTCTAGTCGGTGTAGTCATATAGTCATAAGAATCAGCATCACGTTTTGTACGAGTAATAGAATTTAAGTTATCATCGTCTTCATCCACAGTTTCTACCTCTAAAAAATTATAATATTAATTTAAATAAGAATAACAAATTATTTAATACAAACCTGCATCTTCTTTTACATAAGCGCACGGTTTATGTTGATTTAAGTCAGAATGTTCCCAACTTAAGCGTACATCAGATGCCTTATAAGTTACCATAGTTTTATTATCTTTATCAGGCATGTGTCTCCAAGAAGGCTATAATAAAAAATAAAAATAACAACTTATATTGACAATATGTAGAACATATAAATTTACTTCTATATGATAAGTTTCACCAGGGACATCAATAATAGCAGTCATTACACCTTCATCAAAATGTACACTAGCGTGTGATGATTTTTCTCCAAATACTCGACCATCGTAAAAGTGATCATGATCTTTTTATGCAAAAATAGACATTAAAATATGACATTGAATAATAATAAAAATGTAAAAGATAATTGATTAGAATTATTTTTGCTGAAATTAATTTTATAATTCTAAACATACCAACTGCAACTGGAGTTTCATTTCCTTCTGCATCTACACTTGTAGCTTCAAACTGATGATGTAAAAGTCCTCTTTTAGGTGTTAAAATTAATCGAAAGTCTCTATAAAAATATAATTCAATTCATAAGACAACATTTCCATCAAATGTAATAGGTACATCATTTTAAAGTGCAATTACCTTCCCAAAGTAGTAAATGATACTTCTTTTACTTTGTTCAGTGGATGCGGACTATTATTAACTCCACGTTTAACAATTTTATGAGAAAAATCTGACGTATGTAAGGTTTCAAAATGCACAAGGTTTTTATAAATTGAACCTAAGCATAGTGTTTATTGAAATAAGTGTTAGTTTTTAATTAATTATACATACAAATAATAACATACTTTTAACTTTCTCTGCTATAAATAATAGAAGTAAAATGGAAGTAAGTTTTTTCATGATCAAATATTTAGCAACTAATATAATTTTTATAATTGGGTATTTTCACATTATTATTGAATAGAATGTATTCTAATGAAATCTTACACTTTTATTTGCTACATAATGACTTTATAAATAGTATAAGAAAAGTTAGAATTTTCAAAATTTTTAAATGCTAAATACTTAACAAATAAGGTTTAAATATTAACTAACTTTGTACATCATTAAATAAATATTGAATGAATGAAATGTATAAAACATTATAATACACATGCACTTGGATTATATTGTGAACATTACAAAATTGCAAATTGCAATGTACTGCATTAACGCCGTTAACTACTGTTTATGTAATGTGTATATTATGCAAATGATTTAGCCATGAAAATCATGATACAAATACAGTATACTGAAGTATTGATATTTGTAACTTGAAGAGTTCTATCTGCACATGTATATAATATCATTGATTAAGTATACCTAGATCACAATATGAATACTATCAATGTTTTCAAGTTTATTATTGTCAGCAGCTGTTTGCTATAGATAACATTTGACAAAATAATAACAGATTAATATTTTAAATTTCGCACATTGTGAATTTTTCGTCAGATGAGATATGCTAATGTGATTTCCGAAATAGATACTGTATATAAAAAATAGAGAGAAAGATTTATTTTTTAAAAATATTAAGCAAAAGCATGGCTCTTTTAAAAAGTATCAAATTGTTATCTCTTTCTGTTAAATGCTTTCAGATTAAACCTTTAATAAAATGCAATAAATTATTTTCATCCAGTGCTGTACCTGAATTTAGTGGTAAGAAGTGAAAAGATTTTATAGTTGTATTGAATATGTAAAAATTACTTAATAATAGTAGAAATATTACTCATTTAATGTTTAAAAATGCGGTGTTTTAGGTGTACCTATTATTAGTATTTAAAATAAAATGTAAATGTCTTTCTATAAATTAGCAAGAAAATGTATATGAATATGTAATAATTGAATTATACCTGTATTTAATTTTAATGCATAACTTAAGTTTAAATATTATTGATTGTATATTTGACATTTTCTTTCATATATTGTTGTAGATAATACCAGCCACTCTAATGTTAAAACATTCAAACATCAACATATTACTTTAATATCTCTTAATAAACCAGATGATAAAAACCGATTAAATGCAGCCACTGTTTGCGATTTAAAAAAAGCTATTTCAAACTATGAAAATGATGGTTCATCTACAGTTGCTGTTTTGTATGGAGAAGGAGGATCGTTCTGTGCTGGAATGGAACCTGAGACAATGGCCAAGGAACCACAATTATGTGATGTAAACATTTTTTTTTACAGATTTTATTTTATGAGCATAAATAAACTGTTTGATTTATCATAGGATTTCCTACAATCACATTGTCAAAAACCTATAATAGCTGCTGTTTCTGGATTTGCCTTTGATGTTGGCTTTGATTTGTGTCTGTGGTGTGATTTACGTATTGTAGAAGAAAATGCAGTCATGGGAATCAATAGACAAACTGAAACTCATAAGTCTAAGGCACTTCTTAAAAGACTTTTGTCAACTGTTGGTTATTCAAGAGCAATGGATTTAGTATTGACTGGTAGAGATTTATATTCTAAAGAAGCATTTGAATGTGGTCTTGCGAATCGAGTTGTAGCTTGCGGATCAGGTATGAATCTACAAGATATATAAATTATTTGACATTAAAAATATATAACACAAAAAAAATTTACAACAGGTGTTGGTCAAGCAGTAAATATGGCGTTTAACATTGGTAAATTTCCTCAACAATCTATCAAATATGACAGAAGTCTAATAAATGAAATAACATTAAAATAAATGTTATGTACACTATTCTAAATAAATCAACCTTTCCTCTATGTTATTATTTTTAATAATACTCTATTTTTGTAATATAGTTGTAAACATTGGTAATCAATAATCATCATTGTATTTGTTATTTGTAACACTTGAAAAAACCTCATTATATAAAATCCTAATTCTTTTAATAATTTCAAAAGTAATAGGTATGAAAATTATTTTCTTTATCACTAAATTCTATTTATAATACCCATAAATACTGGGTTTTACGTACATAGAATGTTATTATGAGGTGTGCCTGTGATTATTTTTAATATTCTCTCTTTTTCTTTTCTATCATTTAATATTATAATTTTCGTAACTCGCATACAGTTTGTATTGAATGACCTGTAGATTGCTGTAACAAAATTTGTTCATACAGTATTTTGATAAATTTCTAGTAAATATGGATACCTATAATGTTGTCGGTGTGCTCGGTCGTGGAGCTTTTGGGTAAGTGTCCTAAAAATTATAATAATAACAATTTTTACAACTTGTTTGTGTTTTAATCGAGCTATTTAATTTTTTTAGAGTTGTTGAATTGGTTAGAGATTTCAGTTTAAAGAAATTAGTTGTTATGAAAACTATTCATGTTAAATCGATGTCAATGGAGGATTTAATAGTAATTGCAAATGATAATATGGTTTACCTATATGATTTCCTTATTTTTGTCATTAATTCATCATTTTTAGGAAGCTATCAAAGAAACTGAAATTCTTAAAATGTTGAACCATCCTAACATCATTAAATATTATAGTAGTTTTCAAAATGGTCAAAATTTTCATATAACCATGGAATATGCTACTCACGGGACTCTGGAAAACTTTGTCAACAAAAGTTCTCTAACTTCAAATTACATCATCCAAAATGTATTGGTTAATTTTTAGTATTTCGGGTTACATCTATATGAAATTACATTTTGAAATGAAACAACTTCTTGTTCTATTGTTCTAGAGTGTTTTAAATATAATTAGTCAACTTACAATGGCTGTGGATTACATTCATAAAATGAAAATTATACATCGTGATATAAATCCAATGAATATATTACTAACAGGTAGTCAAGGTACAGTTGTGAAACTTGGTGACTTTGGTGCTTCTCGCATTTTAACCAGGTGAGTTGTATGAATATTTAACACAATTCAAATATGATGCACCTATGTTCATAAATTAAAAATAAAACTTTGTGCCAGTGATAAAATGGTAAGTGAGAATCATTGTACACCAAGTTACATGTCTCCGGAGCAATGTTGCGGAAAACCTTTGAGATTGAAAAGTGATATATGGCAAATTGGTTGTGTTTTATATTATTTGATGACAATGAAACATCCTTTTTATGGTGAAGTGAGTATTATATTCATATACAACAATGTTATTTACATATTTTTCTTGGCTGATTTAACTATTCTTTATAAAATATATTTAGAGTTTAGGAGTTACAATATCCTGTATTACAGAAGGAGTTTTGAGTCCATCGGAAAAATTAAATTTTTATGACAATGATGTTAAAATGCTTTTAAATGAATTATTGAATCACGATCCAACAAGTCGACCTAACGCATCAGCTATACTGTCTCATCCATACATTCTGCCTTTTATATTAAACAATAATTGCCATTGGTTTAAAGCCGGCAGGAGTCTTAAATTAAAATGAATCCATTGACACAAATACCTAGTTATTTAAGTTTATATATAAGTATGAGTTATATTATTATTATTATTATTATTATTATTACCCTGAAATTCCTTAAGACATTTTTTAGACATATGTTAAAATTAACAAATAATGATTGAAAATGTTGATTTATAAATGTTAAATTTAATTTGAATTTAAGAAAAATAATCATTGCCATAAAATAGTAAATTTGAAATATCTATAAATGTTTTCAAATGTAATATCAAATATATTTTTCCATGTTATCTGATTGAGTAAAATTTAAAATAAACCTAATTCTTTTTCTGTATTATTCTTTCGCTTAGTTTTTTTCCCTTAATAAATAGTGTCAGCATAGACACGCACAGAGTAAACCATCAAACTACATATTAATAATTAATTAGATACTAAAAAAAAATTAATTTTTAATATTACCATTGATTAAATATACTTAATCAATGATATTACTTAATCCGTCTTTAAATATTTAAATTTATTTTATTTAGCTTATTTATAATAATTTGTCTTTTTGCCAGTCACCAGAATTTTATCTAGTGGCACTTCAGTATTTACTTAATTAGTTATAAGTGTTATAACATTTTAATATTATAATATGTTACTATTAAAATTATGACTGAACTTGCTGGGGGTGCAATTGCACATTTCGTGCGCACGCCTATCTTCAACCCTGGGATGAACTCGGCAAGGATTTTGGCCAGGCTGCTCACAATTTTTCCTTCAACATTGTGAGACTCTTAATTTTGAAATAACTTCGTGGAACAGTTTTCATTTTAGAAGAATTTGTACTGTAATAGTCATACAAAAAATTATATACAGGACTTTCTTGAATCGTAATAATTTTGTTTTTTACATTAAGATCACTACAAATTTATAAATATTACCAAATAGTTGTTATATCATATATGAGTTCAAATTGAATTTGGTAACCGACTAATAATGAAAGTGGTATAATATAATAATTGTTGGCTATAAATGAAAACATGATTTTTATTTTTTTAAAGTGTATTTATAGAAACAAATTTTACGAATTATAATGTTCTTCAAACAACGATATGTTTTACAAATGTAAAATTCATTAGTTACTAATAGTAATTTTTACCCTAGCTTCAACGTTCAGTCTTATATATAGATTTAAATTTATAAAATGTAATTTTACAACTCAAAAATCAATATATGTTGATTATAACTTTAAATAAATGATTTCCTGTAAACTTCAGCTATAACTATAAGAATTTGAACAAGGAAAATTGATTCGTAATTATATATTTATGTGGGCAAACGTTGAATTTTAAAATATTGTAAAAAAAGAAAACGAAGATCGTGGGTTAAAATAAATATAAGACCTATAATCTATTCAAAATAAGAGTACATCAATTTGTGCATGTATAGTCGAGGTTTTTCATGTTATATGATCGGTAGAACTCCAGTCACCAATGCAAACAAATTGTAGTAAAATGTCATTATGTAATAATTTTTTGATAAATGGTGGAGATATAAGTATGAACGCAATGTATTTTTATTTACCATCTGGTATACTCTTATTCTGAATAGAGTATACTCTGTAACTATTATATTGTTTTTAATTTCTATGCTTTGAGATCTTAAAGTTAATGTTAAATAGTATTGTTTTTTATAAAACATTTATGGTTATATATTTAAAAATCAATCAAAAATATACTATTTACAATTTTTTTTGTCTATATGTAAAAAAATCCTGTTGAAAAAATTAAAACAGATAACCATAATCCAATTTTTTTTTCAATTGTCGAATGTTGTTAATTACTATCTATTAGTAATAATAAATTGAATTAGATATTCAATCATTGATCCAGTTGTGTTTTGGTTGATAAATGATTATTGTCGTAGCATCCTGGCAATTTTATGTCGTGCAATGAATTGTAGATTAATAAATGAATGCTGCAATCACTACATAGTAATATAAGACAATATAATGAATTCATAATTAATGTTTGTTGGAAAAGCACCACTTCTCAGCATATACACTTTAAAACATTTTTAATCTTAACTGATAGGAACCAGATGCTAGGTAAAAAAAAATAAAAAAATAAATAATCATACTTAAAGTACCTTCTTAATAGTAAAAATGAAATAGAGAAATATTCAGACATTGAATTTATTCAAATATATTAAAATAATCTTAATGCCTCAAATATAAAATACTCTTTCTGAAGGGAGAATGCACCGTGCCCTTAAGAAAACGAGACTATTTTATAAGTCAATAACTGTTCTCTGTGACCGGTTGGACTCGACCGAATTGCCCATCACCCAACTGCAGAACAATTGGGTTGCGTATCAAGGAGAAATGAAAACGTTGGCCTTCAGTTTATTTATGCAAAACTGGAGTGTTCTCTCACTAAACAGAGTACAGTAATATTTTACAGTATTATTTTTACCTTCTGTATGGTTTTTAAATACAAAAGTTGTATTTTTTATCAATGTTTTAAATAATATATAATTAATTTTAATTTGATTCTAACGGAAATTTTATAAAAAAACCAAAATATTTTTGTAATGCTCATTTTTACAAAATGCAGCATAAATAAAATAGCATTTATTTGTACAAATAAATATATTGGAGCACTGGAGGTAAGTAATATCTATTTTTGACTATTTAGTGTGTCTCATATATCATTTGAATCTGCTGATTATTTTATTCAAGAATAATTTACGTATTATTTTAAAGTTAAATATTTCTCAATTTAATTTATATGAATTTATATCAAATCTGATTTCATTATTAATTCTAAATTAAAATAGACCAATAGTATATGTATCTGTTCTTATCATTTAATAAACTGAATTAATTTTATTTATAATATTTCAAATTATAATAACTGATTTATCAATTGAGAATCAGGATAGAACCATTACTATTCCATTGGCGTTGGTTCTTCACTATTATCTTCACCATCATCATCAAATTCTTCAATATTTTCTTCTGTAACTCGTACAAACAACAAATTAATAATTTTCAATTTTCAATGAATATAATGAATTTACCTGAATTTTGTAAATCTGACTTTTTCTTTTGGTCTTTATTAGGAATTTGTCCAGCTTGGAGCAACTTGGTTAAATGTTCAACTTCTTCTAATGATGATGCTTCAGAAATTGCTTTTCTAATCTTCCACATGTCTTCCTGACTATGACCTAAATTAATATTATTTTATTTTAACATATCTAACTTCGATTGAAATTTAAAATAAAAACTACATTTTAATAAATTTATTGAAAAAAAATTAATTAAAATTAATTAGATTTTAATCCAGACTAATAACATGAACATTAAAAATATTAGTTTTATTTTATTTTTTTATTAATAATTTTTACCAAGTATCAATAGGAATGTCAAGAGAAAATCTAGAATTTGTTCAATTTAAATATTTTTATAAAAATTATGAATTTTAAACTGTACCTATAAATTACGTGGCTTGTTATAATAATATAATATATTGTATAAACTAAATATTACTAAGGTTAATAATTGTACTCTTGAATATTTGATTGAAGTCTTTTCAAAAAAAATTATGCCATTCATTTACTCATACTTTTGAGTGAATACAATTTAAAAAGAATGTGAAAATGTTTGATATTAAATAAATTAAATGTAAATACCATTTGCTTTTCTGTTTTCCAGTCCTTCTCCAGGAACAAATTGATTGGACTTTTTAACCAATTTCTTTTTAAGTTCTTTTCCCTCTTTTCCTTTAAACAATGTTTTAGCTGCTTCATACTCCTTTAATATTAAATTTAAACATTATTTTTAATATTTAAATAGTTATGGAATGACTAACCTTTAATTTAACTTTTCTGAAATCCAAAATCCGAACTTGAGGAATTTTATGTGCAACATAAAGTCTGTAATGATCTTTGGAAGCCACTGGGTTATGTAGAAGACTCAACATTTTTAACTTTGGTAGAGAAGCAAGCGGATCTAAATCTCCAAGTTCTTGAATTTGATTACCAGTTAATATTAAAGATTCAAGGTTAGGCAAACATTGATCTAAATTATCAGCTATACGACTGAAAATAATTAAAAATACATATAATAAATATTTTGGTTAATAGAAATAGTTTATAACTCAATAAAAATATAATATAATATATGTACATATATTTCATGTATAATTGATCAAATGTTTGTAAAATGTCCAGTAAATAATAGTAGTTTTAAATCTTACCTTATCCTAATTTCTAAATTTCTAATAGTTTATAACATCTATTTCTGTATACTCTTCAAATTTAAATTTAGTGCCAATACAAGTTTGATACTTACACAATAGCATTATTGTTGAATATAAGATTCTTTAAACGTTTGAGGTATGCAAAGCCATCAATTTTCCTGACATCATTGTCGGAAAAGTCAATAGTATCAAACTGATCTAGTGTTGCGCCCATATTTTCAATTAGTGGTATTTTATAACCTAAAACATTAAATACAAGTTAGTTAGTACTTAAAAATGAATAGAACACAGAAACGGGGTGTCATTTTGATTCAACACCTCAGTAAAAACCAGTAATATGTTATTCTTAAGTACTAGTTTGAAATATAGTTGTTACTCGGGAGTTCTAAACCTTTACCTAAAAATCGTTAAGTTGTAAATTATAAAGTTTGAGAAATAAAAATAAAAATCATTGTTTAATATTAATGATTTAAAAATTTGATTATACGAAACTAGGTATATGAACATTATCGTATGCATAATTAGGTTCAAAGGATGATTTCAAGAAAAAAATGTAAAATTATCATAAACCTAGTTTTTAAAGGTGAAAATCAATCAAACAATTCTTTCAAGATACAATTAAAGCTGTGTTATGACCACATTGTATTAGATTATTTACCTCTCAGATCCAATTCTCTATCCTTGACAGGATTTATGAATTGGAACGAATTCATGATTAATTCCGTTGTAAGCTTAACCATGTTTGTATTTGAAATGTAAAACTGAAATGAAATGAATTTAACCGAAAGTACAAAATTACAAATGCATGACGAATAAGAACGATTATTATTTATTATCATATACTATACTAAAGTACGGGCATTCATATTCTATAAACCGACATGACGCTACATGGTTTCCAACAACACACACAACAATAAAATGTTCAACCGGAGATTTGATAAGGACGCGAATATAGTTTGTTTATGAACCACGGTCACTATAATCTCTAGGAGGCTATATAATTGTAATCAGTACTCATCAACAATACAAAGTTAATTTTCACTCGCCGCATTCGCTTTACCGTGTAGTTCTTTCTTATGGTATAATATAGTATATCACAGTTATAGTTTCGTCGTGTTTGAGTTACATGAATGTCCAAAACGTGTTTAATGGGTTATTAATTTGAATTTGTATTTTTATGAATCGTCCGTCAACGTCCACCTAGTGATATTGTACGTATCTTCGGTCGGTTTGGCGTTACGAACGAACATTAAATCATGGCTAACGTGTCGTACCAAATCGCGCATTTGCTCGAAAAAGTTTGTAGATTCACTGAAATATTAAGTTTTATCATAGAATGCGAACAATGGATTTACGTATACGTTATGTTTCAGATGACTTCGAGTGACAAAGACTTCAGATTCATGGCTACCAATGATCTGATGTCAGAGTTGCAAAAAGACAATATCAAACTGGATGACGATTCTGAACGTAAAGTGGTGAAAATGTTGCTAAGGTTATTGGAAGACAAAAATGGTGAAGTTCAGAATCTTGCTGTCAAATGGTAAACCTGAAATTTATCCATGTTAAATATCTAAAATATGTAGTTATACTAAATATTATTACCTATCATCTAATTATTTAAATTGAGGAATTTAGGTTTTCACATTCTGTTGAATTTGATTGCTTTTTATTTAAGCTTTTCTCATTAATTAAACTGTTGAAATAATCTGTATTTACAACTAGATATCTTCCTATTAAATATTAGTGCTTTAATTTTATCTAAAATATGTGTATGTATTAAGTACTAAATTTGAACTATATTAAACTTTAGTTTGGGACCACTTGTGAATAAAGTAAAGGAAAACCAAGTTGAAACTATTGTTGATGCTCTTTGTACAAATATGATATCTGAAAATGAACAATTAAGAGATATTTGCAGTATTGGATTAAAGACTGTTATTAGTGAGTTGCCTATTACTAACACTCCGTTAGCTGCTAATGTGTGCAGGAGAATTACTGGAAAATTAACCAGTGCGATTGAAAAGGTAATTTATTGAGTTATTTTCTTATTTCACTTTAGAATATTTTATTTATGAACTAATTGTTATTTATAGCAAGATGTATCCGTACAATTGGAAGCTCTAGACATACTTGCTGATTTATTGTCGAGGTTTGGGTCATTATTACTGGAATTTCATCAACCTATTCTCAAATCATTATTTCCTCAACTTACTTCTTCTCGTCAAGCAGTCAGAAAAAGGTAATTAATCTAGAAAACTTGATTAAACATTTAAAGAAGATTAATAAAGGTAAGTAATAAATTGAAACTAAAAAAAAACAAGAGTATTCTTTTAAAATATGTACCATTTATGATAAATTAAAATTTAATTTGAGATGTTACTTGAAAAATATTTTTAATAATAATTATAAAAAGTTACCTTTAAGTAATAATATTTATTGAAATTTAAGTTTCAAATTATATTATTTATAAAAGTAAATAAAATTTATTTATTTTAAAAATGTATAGAATAAAATCATGCTTTATGTTGTGTTTTATTATTTTCTTAAATGTTAATTTTTAATAAATAAAAGTATAAAGAAATTTTAAATTTTCTATTAAAATAATAATGCATGATTTCATAATTTTAAATATTTTAATTATTATTATAAAAGTATTACTTTATAATCTACTTAAATGAAGTGACTATGGACATAGATTAAGTATACTTAATTAGTATATTTAATCTATGCTATGGACCACAAACTGCTTTGAATTTGGTTCAGTAACAAATAGTTATTAAAAATGTACTACGATCTTCTATTTGGCCTTAAGAGTTTTTATGTAATAAATACATTTTTATATTTTTTATATTTGATTTAAACTAAATTTTATAATAACAAAATATTATTAAATACATATATAAAATAATTTATTAAAATTATAAAACCTATTTAATTATGAAAACTCAAAATAAAAATAAAGTGTGCTTTTTCTACCTAACATGAATTTTATTCGAATCCGATCGTAAATATTTAAGTACTTTTCTTTTACATAATACTCCAGGCAAGACCTATTTTTTATTTTTATTTTATTTTTTTATTATTAAAGATATTTTATAATTTTAATAAATTATTTTATATATTTAATAATATTTTGTTATTATTATATGAGTATTTTATTAACCTTTAAACATATTTATTTTTATTTTTTATACATTTTATTATTTTAAGCATACATTATGATACCTTTATATTTATTTATTACAGAACCATTGTTGCACTTGGTCATTTGGTGTTGTCATGTAATCAACAATTATATAGTAAACTTATTGATTATTTGGTCAATGATTTATCAACAAAACCACCCGCTTCAAGATCTAAAACATCAATACAGTGTATAGCTGCTATATGGTATATTTTTAGTTGTCATTTCATATCAAGTATTTATATTTTATCATTTGTTTACTTTTGTTATAGTCGTCAAGCTGGTCATCGCTTTGGTGTTCATGTTGACCGCGTTGTTCCATTAATACAAGGACCATTAGTTGAAAATTCTGCAGAAGACGATGAATTACGAGAATATTGTTTGCAAGCATTTGATGCATTTGTTAATCGTTGTCCTAGTGAAACAGCAGCTTATACTAACGACATAATTAAATTATGTTTGGAGTATTTAGCATATGATCCTAATTATAATTATGATGACAATGGTGAAAATGGTGATGAAAATGTCATGGATACTAATGATGGTGAAGATATGGAAGATGAAGATATTGAAGATGATTACTCAGATGACGATGATATGAGTTGGAAGGTTAGACGGGCAGCTGCCAAATGCTTGGAAGGTATAATAATTACCAGAAAAGATTTGATTTCAGACATTTATAGAAATGTTTCAAAATCATTGATACTGAGATTTAAAGGTAAATACATTTTCAGAGTAGTTGAAATTTTATTTTATTTGGATATTTATAATTTCTATAATTATTTTAGAAAGGGAAGAAAATGTGAAAAGTGACATATTACATGTTTATATGGCATTATTAAAACAAACTAAATTGACTAGTAATAATATGAATGCTGATACAGCCGATGAAGATTCAGCAATGTACCTTCTTCAATCCCAAGTTAGTACATTAAAGATATTTTGGTTTAACAGTTCTTAATATTAGTAACTTTATTTAGGTTCCTGCAATTGTTAAAGCTATACATACACAAATGAAAGAACGCAGTGTTAAAACTCGTACAGATTGTCTAGCTTTACTGAAAGAACTTGTTATTGTTCTTCCTGGCGCCCTTACTAATCATATAGGGACTTTAATTCCCGGAATTCAGTATTCTTTAAGGTATTTGATGTTTTTTACCTATATAGATTAATATAATTACAAATAATTTTATAATTTATAGCGACAAAAAGTCAAGTAGTAACATGAAAATTGATACATTATCATTTGTACATTGTGTATTAACATCACATCCACCTGAAATCTTTCATCCATGGGTAGAGCAGTTAATTCCACCAATTATAACTGCTGTTGGTGATCCATTTTACAAAATCACTGCAGAAGCACTCCTTGTTTTACAAGAAATGGTTAAAGTTATTCGTCCATTGGGTAATTTATTTATTTTTAATATTTAAAATAATTTGGTTTAATTAAGTTAATATGTTATTTATTTATGCTGAAATAAAATTTAAATTCAATTAAATTACTTAAAATAAATTGTGTTTTCTGAAATTTAATACTATAATTTTTTTTTTTTTATCACTAGATAATAAATTGGAATTTAATTTTGCGGTGTATGCTGTGCCTTTGTATAACTGTACATACTCTCGTTTGAAAACATCAGATATTGACCAAGAAGTAAAAGAACGATCCATTTCTTGTATGGGTCAAATAATATGTAATTTAGGTGATGTTCTACAAAATGAGTTGCAAGTGTGTTTGCCAATTTTCTTGGATCGTCTACGTAATGAAATTACTAGATTAACTACTGTTAAAGCACTTATAAAAGTAGCTGGCTCGCCATTAAAAATCAATTTATCTTCTATTCTGGTGAGTATTATAATTTTTTAATTTTTATTTATTGATTTTGTTCTAATATATATAAAATTTGACATTTTTAGAGTGATGGCGTATTGATTTTGGCTTCATTCTTACGCAAAAATCAAAGAGCATTGAAATTAAGCACATTAACTTTACTTAACATGTTGCTTAATAACTTCCATGCAGATTTTTCAGCTGAATTATTGAACAAAGTAAAATATATAATTATTAAGCTTTATATACATATTATAATTAAAAACTGAGAATTCCCTCTTTAGTGATTTTCTACAGCTAGGGCTGTATTTTAACCCCACTATTGAAAAAGGTACACAACAAAGATAATATAATATTATTTTCTGTTTCAGATACTTATTGAATTGCCACAGTTAATTAACGAGTCAGATTTACATATTGCTCAGTTAACACTCTCCTTACTTACAACAATAATTAAAATCCAACCATTGGCTATGTCTTATTCAGCTAATATTATTATGCCTGAAGTTATGACTTTAGCTAAATCTCCGTTACTTCAAGGTGCAGCCTTGAATGCTATATTATTATTCTTCCAATCTCTAGTTGCTACTAATGTAGCACAGTTTGGTTATCAAGAGTTAGTGACACTTTTAATATCACCACTGATGGCCCAGTCATCTGGTACTCCTGCCTTAACTTTGCACAAACAAGTAATTTTCATTAAATAATTTAGTCTTTACAGTTATGAAATAAATATTAATATGAAAATGTTTCAGGCTTATCATTCTTTAGCCAAGTGTGTTGCAGCTCTGACTGCTACACAGCCAACTCAAGCAATGGGCATCATAAACAGTTTCATGTCTGAATTGATTAATCCATCTAATGATCAACAACACATTTTTTCATTATTAGTAATTGGTGAAGTTGGACGACACATGTAAGTCTTTTATCTCCATTATTATTATATGTTATTATTGTTTGTATTATGAACTTTAATTTCAGAGATTTGAGTTCTGTGCCTAACTTGAAGGAAACTATACTACAGTCATTTTCATCCACTTCTGAAGAAATAAAATCGTCTGCAAGTTACAGTTTAGGAAGTATATCTATTGGAAATTTAGAACAATATTTACCTTTCATATTAAGAGAAATTGATATGCAACCGAAACGACAATATTTACTTTTACATTCCTTAAAAGAGGTAATAATTTTTTTATCATTTTTAACATTCAATTTTCAAATATTAATGATATCAATTTAATTTTAGATTATTACATTTGAGTCTTCTACACCTAAAGGTATTGAAAACCTGAAACCTTTTGTGCCTGCTATATGGCAACAATTATTTAAACACTGTGAATGTACTGAAGAGGGTACACGCAACGTAGTAGCTGAATGTTTAGGCAAACTAACATTAATTGATCCATATAGTTTATTGCCAAATTTGCAATCATCATTGTCATCGTCATCAGCACTTATGAGAACAACATTATTGACAGCTGTTAAATTTACCATATCTGATCAACCGCAACCAATAGACATGTTGCTTAGGCAAAATATGGATCAATTTTTGAGTGCTCTTACTGATCCAGATATAAATGTTAGACGAGTAACATTAATTGCATTTAATTCAGCTGCTCATAATAAGCCATCATTGGTCAGGGATCTACTTGATACTGTCCTTCCAAAGTTATATGCAGAAACTATTGTTAAGGTACAACTTCATTTTAAAATCTAAATAAAATTATTAAATTAATTATATTTTATGAATTTCAGAAAGAGCTTATTCGAGAAGTAGAAATGGGTCCATTTAAGCATACTGTTGATGATGGGTTGGATATAAGAAAGGCTGCTTTTGAGTGCATGTATACATTATTAGATTCGTGTTTAGATCGTTTAGACATATTTGAATATCTAAACTACTTAGAAAATGGACTTCGTGATCATTATGATATTAAAATGCTCACATATTTAATGGTTTCTAGAATGGCTCAAATTGTGCCTAGTGCTGTATTGCAAAGTAAGTTTTACTTAATAATTAATTTACAAACAATAAAATGAAACCTCAATATTGTTGTTATTTTAGGATTGGATAAGATTGTTGAACCTTTAAAACAGACATGTATGTTGAAAATCAAAGCAAACTCAGTGAAACAGGAGTTTGAAAAAATGGAAGAACTTAAGAGATCAGCTATGAGAGCTATTGTGAATTTGCAAACTATATCAGATTCGGGTAAGTGAAATTGCTTATACAATATTCATTACTTTGCTTTTTGTATATATTTATTAGGGCATATTATGATAATTCTCCTGAAAAAATATTGCTACTAAATACAGGTATTGAACTCTTAAACATTTTCTGTATATTTATTTTTGAATATATATTATAACTTTATTTCCTAATTTACTATGGTCTGACAAAAAGTTACATGGTCAAAAGTTTTCGGTTTTTAATACAAGCAACTTCTATATTATACAATATTTTACTAAAAGGATATCATGATATCAACGTAAAATATATCATCTTTAAATTTGGTGATAGATAATTATTGTTAAGTTCTTTAATAATTAATTAAACACCATAAATAGTTTTTGTATTGGAATTTTTGATACCCTTTGGATAGATGGAGATAATCATTATTCATAATTAATGGCTCATGGGACATCCTCTTAAGTGAAATTTCATAAAATTAATATTTTATAACATTTTAATGTAAAAAAAAAAGAATTATTTTTTAAAAGAAAATTTACCATTTATATAACTGTCAGATGACGTTTAATTAATATATATTTTATTATTGTTTATTAATGTTTTGTTTATTTATTTATTCAGATAAAAATCCACACATGGCTGATTTTGTGTGTCAGATTAAGAACTCTACAGAATTGAATACGATATACGAATCGGTACAGAGAGACAGTTCTGGGATGATATTGGATAATCATTCGACGCCTATGGAAGTTGGTGAATAACTGCCTACAATAATATTCTTCATAAACATGTTCTCCAACTCATTAACCAGCTGGTTTTTATTAATATGTTTTACAAAAGAAAAAACCGAGAGCTTTGTAAATAATAATTTCAATTTTGTATGTTTATAGGCAAAAATTAATTTATTGAAATTTCTGTGTATCCTTTGAATTAATTTATAAATGATTTATGTCAATCTAAATCTCTTAATGAATTTTTAGTTTTTTTTTTTTTTTTTTTATTTAAAATGAATAAAGTTAAAATGTACTATGTATTTTGAACAATAAAGTTTGTTGGCCTAAAATACACATTGATACAAAAGCAATTTGGATATTATGTATTATAAATATTAAAAATATTATTTTTTTTTTCTCCATGTTAATTAATTGTTGGACATCTTAATAATTGAATTTCAATTCAGAACATCTTAAAAATAATGCTTAAAATTATTTTGAACTTTTGTATGTTACAAATAAGTATCAATTAATGTTATTATCATTTTTATTACATATTACTTTTTTACTATACAGCACATTTAACCTAACATGTATCATTACCAAATATACCAAGTGTGGTCTTTTAGTAATAAATACATTGATCAAAAGTAAACTCGAAAATTGTGTTTGATTTTTAGTATAATTTAATGACTGCGAGGGTTTTTATATCAACGGCTAAGAGGCTAAGGGTTGTATTACCTTATTTTCTGAAAATCATTTCACGAGTTTGAATTTGAGAGAAATCTGGGTTTTCCTTTCCATTCTTTACAAATCCAATACAATAGTATCCATGGTTTTTTTTTGGGGTACTTGAGGTTTTTGTGCTTTTAATGCACTCCTAATAAGGTTTTCAGCTTACGACCAGTCCTAAAATAATAGAACTTATTATGAATATTTTATAGTGCCAAATATCAAGCAAACAATTATGAGTACGGAATTGTTATTCAAAATTAATTTAATTGTTTATGGACGTAATCGTTAAATTAAAAATGATTACCATCTTTTACAAATTCTATTTAAATTTAAAAGAAACTTACTTAATCTAGTAAAATCAATAACCTAAATATACAAGCTGAATCATATGAGTAGGGAGCGGCCGAGCGGGATAAGGCGGCACTGCCGACATGTTAATTTAAACCTGGACTCTTTCTTTGTCATTGACTGTTCAGAGCAGTGTGGTCCGCGGTCCCATAGATGTTTTTCCCATTTCCATCTTACTTTTTTTGCTTGTTCGTTGTTCAAAAATTAATAAATTAATAAATAATGTATCGTACTTGGATAAACAAATTAAATGGCACAAGTTATTCGATTTAAAAAATATAGCAATGAACTAAACTGCTGCTCTTCTGTGAAATTAAAAATCTGTGACATTACTTTTGGCCTCTTATCCATCAATGTGCATACTTTGTTCGTTCATATTTTTAAGAGTGCAAAATCTATCTACTCTTAGTTTGACCAGCTGTTGGTTCTTAGATGTTTACTAATAATTTTAATAAACTATAAATGTAATGAACTGTGATTGAATATGCTGCACTTCGTCTTGAACATAAAGGAGCACTCAATAGTTTGCTTGAACCTCAGAGTATTTTTGATTTAAACTTGATGTTTCTTTATTATCAGTGTTCTTGAAAACAATAGTACATCCAATAATTATTCACTGCTTATTATTTATATTACCATCATAATATCATCCAATAATAAGCCGCAGACGGTGATAAATAGTAAAAAAAATTTGTTTTAAAATAATAATTTTTAAAACAATGTGACAAATATGATCATGTTTAATGATAAATAAAAATTAAAAGTTGTAATTATTTTCTCATGCCTTGTTACACCTGTAGTTCTTACACATACACTACTCCTGTCACAATTAAAAGCTTTCAATTTTTGTACAAAACTATATTTTAGGGGTCTAGGTAGGTACTATTTGATGTATTAGGAAATAAGTAGGTACATAATATTGTAGTTGTTTACAATTTTTCTTTGCTATACTCTATAGTTTGCAAGGATAATATGGTTTCAGCAATATATTTTCCTATATCTAAGAAATAGCTTATATGTGTGTATATATATATATACTCACTAACCTTACAGTATTGTAAAAAGAAGGATATCGAGACCTAAAGTTTGTCCTTATTCCTATATTATTGGACTTGCATATAAATCATTTTGAATAAATTACAATGCATTTTACGATTTTGAAAATTATTGAGTTCTTCAACATAATTCAATGATGTTATGAATCTTTAATATTTTGGTCTTGTTATTAACTGAGATTTTCCGGTCAAAATAGATGAAAAGAAGTCAAACTATGCTAAAAATGTTCATTCTTTTGTTTTTATATTTATTTTCTTAGAAATGAAATGATTTAGTTGTAAGTAAAACAACTAATCATTGTTTATATAGTAATTTTCTTGGCATATTTTGACAGGAAAACATCTGTATACAACATGTTCTATAAAAAAAAAAAAAAAACAAATTGAATTCACTAAGAAATAATACATTTAATAAAATAATATATATTTTTCTGTGTTATACAACTTATAATATGTACAATTATATTTTCACAACAATAAATATAGGAACAAAAAGAAAAAAATGTTGTAAAAAATAACTAATAAACGATAAATCGATCAGTGATAATAGAGATTACTTTAAAAATACACTTTGCAGTCTTTCTTGACGAGTAATAACTCCAAATACTAAAAGAATCGCAATAAAAAAAGGAACTGTTCTATACAAAATACATATCATCGTGTATGTTTATTTATATATGTATGGTTGTGTGTACGTAATATAATATAATATATATATTATAAATCCAAAATTAAATTCACTAAACAATCGAAATTGGAACATTTAAAAAAATTAATTTTACAATATTGCGAATACACTCTATGATTTACCTGACAACTGTGTTACAAGACCGGAACACAAGCGTTTGACACGAGCAGCGCGAAAATCGAGGTTAATAGTTAAATCTGTAAAGAAGAGACTAAAATGCTATGCTAACTGCGGTCGTGACAAGCGCGTTGTGCTATGACGTATGCAAAGTGTCTTAAGAATAAAAGTAAACATTAAAAGAGTCACTTTTAATATAACGTTGTAAGGAAGCGTAATACGAATTCCTCCGTCACGTACATATAGTATGTTATTTCGAATTATATCCCAATTATTTCCACTCGAAATCCTACACGGGAACGAGGACCCGATCTATTTCTACCGTTTATATTATATATAAATATATATATCGTTATATTTTGTTTTATTACCCGATCGAAAGGCGTGTGAGTGTGAGTGTCTGTCTGTGTGTGTGTGTTGTAACCACAGCGATAGCGTTCGAACACAATGAAATCTCCGAACGTGTTTTTTTGCGGGGAAAATGGAGGATGGGTAAAAATGAAATAATAATAGTAATAATAATAATAATAAAAATATACTCTACTACGTCTATTTGTCGAGAGATTAAACTATCTCGTCGTCTCGTATTCGCTCGTACGCCGTGCCCTCGTCACGCGCATCGTTAGATCACAATGCGCGGCGGCGGTGGTCGTATTCGACGCGGCGGTATACAGGGAGAAAACGAAAAAATAAATAAATAAAATAGCATTAATAATAATCGAAAGTCATATATACATGAACACTAGTCGTAATTAGCATAATAATATTTGTGTATATAAATTGTGCTTGTATGATGCGCTGCGCGAGGGTGAGGTACACCGATATAAATAATGTATATATAAATATATATATATATATACGTATATGTATATGTATATATGTATATATATATTTATAATTTTTGATGGCGATGGTGGATGATTATGAATTTATGACGAGTGTGGTGGAGATTTCGAGCGAGGAGACGGCCGTATTGTGATTACTTCTGTTGATGGGGCGCGCTTAGGACGCGATGTACATCAGGTGGAAGACGGTGCACATCATGGTGACGACGTTGCCCATGGCCACGCACAGATGCACTTGCCGGAACGCCCGGTGGATTGCCATGTAGTGCGGGCAGTCGACCAGTCGGCCCAGGTCGTAGTTGCCCACCGTGGTGCCCACGCCAGCAGACTTCTCGATGGCCGTCTTGAGGCTCATGAGCCGCAACAGCGGCGGCACCGCGTACAGCCGGATGACCAGCTCCAGCAGCAGGCACAGGCTCAACGCGAACAACTAGACGGGACAAAACGAGCGAAAACCGTTAAAAACCGACAATTCGACGTGGGTCCGCCGCCGCGCGCGTAAAATGTGTGTTTATAATCGAATATCTGTTGGCGCGCATCCGGGTCGTTTGTCGTACGCGCGGGGTGAGCGGGCCCAGGACAACGTGCCGTCCGAGTGGCGAGTATTGCACTCTAAATAGGCCTGCGTGCAGGGGCGCCATTTCAGTTTTTCAAAAGGGGTGCCCGATGTGTTTACACGGGCCATTTTTCGTTGTTCTTCGTAAATACACGTATTCCATTAGTTTTTTAAACCGAAATAAACGTCACGGCGTCCTTGTATAGGTCACAGGTCCTATCCTCGTCCTATCGGGTGTACAATGTACACGTCGTACAATAGTATACCGAAGACGGGTTTCTGAAGACCGGTAAAGAAAAATGTTGTTCTCGATTTTTACCCTTGTCCAGCGTCACACGGTGTCTACCCACGAGACCATGTAAACCCGTCGCGCCATTGTCCGGCAACAAAGAGACGCATTGTACGAAATTCGCCTTTCTCCGGGCGATTAATGGGCGCGATAATGATTAGGTTTATACCGAAATTCCAGACGTACCTTGTATATCGAACGTGACATAGGTGAAACAGAATAGGGGTCCGATTTGATACGTGACTACTACAATATCACATATATTATGATATGTAATCGAAGATTATAATAACTATAATGAGGTATGACAAATGATGACGGGCAATAGGATTTAGCTCGTATAGGGACGCATTATGGACACCGGACACGTTTTTGTGTTTAGTAGTCATTGTCGCACGATGTATTATTATAAAAAATTCTGATAAATACCTGTGTATACGTGTGTATGTCCCACACATTGGCTGCGACGTGTATTTTACTGAATTGGATTAGCGTGATGGCACTGAGCACGCTGTTTAACGAAAAGTACTTGGGGAACAGGATCCTCTGAACGTCGCCGAAAGCGTGTCTGTTCAAGTTAAAGTATAAACTCAATCCTAGAAGAAGAAAAAACACTGTCTTCAGTACTGGTGTGGTGTGGATTTAACATATATTTTTGATTATAATATACGGACTATAATATCAAACAATACATAATATATATTTATTATACGTATATGAGTTATACAGTTGTTGCTCTTCCACGCCGTCAATGTCAGTGTTTAATGTTTAATCTGTTTTTATTTTTTTTTTAATAAAATTCTTTTATTCGAGGACTGCAATGTCGAAATTGTTTTCGTTTATTCACGAGTTAATTATTCCCGACAAAAACCGTTACGTGTTCTGCGAGGTAACCTCCGGAAAATTACTATATTATGCGCCGTTCAAAAGTACGAAATAATAACCCGGTGCCAGTAAAGAGATCGGCCATATGCCAAAAGCTTCGTAAACAAGGGAAAAACGATGCACGGATATAATTAATGTTTCGAGTGTTCAAAAAGCGAATCGTTCTAGCTTTACCTTGCCGTGTTCACATTTCCTTTAAAGTGCAGCTATTTATAAAACATTCGAAGAAAGTTAAATATAATTACGTTTATTTTTTAGCCCACATGTTATTGTGATTATATTATGTTTTTTTTTCACTGTATAATTATTACTTATTAGTTATTAGTATTGTTCGTGCCCGTAAGATAAAATAGTTTATAAAACATTTAGCAAATCGAATTATTTTAAAAACGTAAAATTACATAGGTAGATCGAATTAATGGCATGTTTGACGCCCAGTGGTACGGAAATGTTCAGTGTAGCGGGAAATTACTTGCTCGAGGGTACATAAATATATAATTAAAGAAATCTTAAATATTTTAAATTCCAACCACCCCTTGCTTTCGGTTGCCCAGTAACAACGGCTCAATCCGTAATATACAGTTTTATGCGTCCGGCATTACGGATTGAAAATACTAATACATCAGCGGTTCTCAACCTATGGTACACGCGTATACCACTAGTGATATGCGGAAAGCTCATTGGTAGTACACGAAGAAAATCTCTCTTTATAAAAAAAAATTGGAAAGAATCATTATTAATATTAAATATTATTTGATTTATTCGATATCAGCTGGTTTTATATATACGTATATATCGACGGTGTAGATCCTATAATAAAGTTAAAATTCCATACATGTAAAATAAAGTAAACTTCCCAACTGTGTAGACGGTACGCGGATATCAAAAGGTTGAAAACCACTGGAATACATCAAAGTATTTTGCGATTAATGTTTGCTTTGCAGTCTTAATGTGTAAATATTTTATGAAAGAAAAAAAACAAAAATGTTGTTTTTTCTTAGACCAATAGTTCCCAAGTGTTTTCAATGGAATTTGAGGGTTCTGTGGACCGATTCCAAAAATTTCACAAGATATATGAAAGTATTGAAAACGTTCTTTTTTTTATCACTTTTTTTTAGGAAAAAATATTTCTCAAAATATCTTGCTGATTATAATTTGTTTGAAATAAAATGGCTAAAAGGTTGAATGTATTTGATGATAAAAATTTATTAATTAAATAAATAAAATTTTTATTTAAGGAAAACGTAATATTATTATGAAAACAGTGTTGTAACTCAACAGACAATATACGATCACGAACAATATATTTAGAAATCTATTCGTTTTATTATGTATTTTCAGTGAATAATTTAAGAATCGGAATTCATGTTGGAGTATTGAATTTAAGAACACATTTTCTTAGAGTGTCGTAAACAGTTGGGAATCACTATTCTAGACAATTGACGGCGCGTGTCATTTTTATGTTATTTATATCATTTGAGGTGTTGACGAAGCAAAAAATTATTCTTTGTCAGTCGCCGACATTTATTTTTTATTTTCCTAACCACTCACCGGAAATGAATGTCATCCAGAATTGGGCGCCCACGTGTGTGCAGAATGCGGCCAGGTAGACAAAGTTGACGAACGACCTAGGTTTAACTTCACCGTTGATGTTCGACGTCCTTTTGATGTTGTTGGGTAACATTGACGCAGCGACCAGAGTGACGGCTAGTGTCATTATGACATGAGCGGGTTGAACGAAAAACATTACCCTGTAACAGCAATAAATCGGTACTATTAGAAAGTAAGAACGCCAGTTATAAACAGTATTCGTTGTATTCAATGTCACAGTTGATTTGCGATTTGATAATAACCATTTTAATTTACAATAATAATATAGAAATCATATACGAGTAGGTATTTGTCCATACAGTGATGAACTAATGACGATCATTTATGAATAATGGCGACACGCGAACGCTTTTTAAATGTCACGTTGAACTTTTTCAATTATAAAAACCAAATGTAATTTCGCGCTTGTTAAGAAGAATATATTTATAATTTTGAAACCGTTTTATACATAAATTATTTCATGAAATACGCATGACATAATATTTAAGGCTTTAAAGACCATTACCATTACCAATATGATTTGTATCTTTTATAGATATATAAATCAAATATTTAACCTTGTAAAGAAAATTATTTAGGGTTTTATAAAAATCGTTCACAAGTAGTTTGTTTTTATCGTTTAGATGTACTTAATTTTGTGATTGACGTAGATATCATAAATATTACTTATCTTAAAGAAACAAAAACATCATTTATGTTTCCTCGGTTATTTCTCATACCAATTAGTTTTTTAATGTTTATCCTATCGATTCGAATCTACACGGCCAATGAAATTGTTCAATATTTCTTTAAATAAGTTTGTCAATTTGGCTCACGTGGAAGATCTACTCGGTAGATATTTTAAACTTTCGTTTTAATTGGCATTTAACTAAGAGTATTATTTATAAAAGTTTCGCTTTGAAGTCTGGTAAATTTTGCGTTGCACTCTCTTGATATGTTTATTGTACTACTTTGAAATGTACCGTACCCACATTTTAAAAATAAAATATATCCATCAAATAAAATTAAAACTATAATATGACAAGCATAACATTAAAATTCGCATTAATATTGTTAATACTATTTAGAAAGTGCACGTTTGCAATTCTATCTCTAAAATAGAAATTTAAAAATACAGTTGTCATCTTCCATTAAATACCTACTCATAACTAATTAATAATAAACAATGAAATTATTCATATTATGTATATCGTTTAATTATTTAAAAATATTTTTTTATAAATATAAATTGGTAATTGACTTGGAATTTATATTTTGAATTTTAATACTATCCCTTTTTTTATTTTTGCTGACCATTAATATAATACTGATTACATTTTCTCTAAACTTAAAATCTTAAGGTAAATGATCCTCCGTGTCGAGGTTAATTATACTTAGTCGAGTTTTTTAATCTATTAAATTAAAAACCGGTGTTTTACAGTGACGCGTTAAAAATTAAATATTGTTGAGTTATTTCCCTCCTTCACGGCTTCACGGCCAGTTGGGTACTCATAGTAAAAATCAATGGTAATAAATACTGTCTGTGACGCTCGGCTTCCCGTGCAACCTTGAAGTTATCCTTATTATATCCCTTTTTAATACACTTTGAATATTTTAATTGACTTTTGTCATTCAAACACGATAAATAAATACACATATGCCAATTATAATTAATGGCATTATTTTAGTTTAGTCGATTTAATAATATAATAATATTATTATCAAATTATTTAGTGTCATTTTTAGTTCGAGACAGTTCAAGGCACAATTAGGTTAAAATATATCATAGAGATTAGAAATGCGTGAATATATAATTTAAAAATCATCTTGAATTTCATATTCATATGAATTAAAATGTTGTAGTACGAATTAATAATTATTGAGTCTTAGGTACACTTAATTTTTAACTCAACATTTCAAGGCTCAAATGTTAATATTTAAATTACTTCTATTATACTATTGTAAAATATACGTGATACCGAATTTGTATGCAAATAAACACTTCAATATTACGTCTTAAATTTTTCATTTAAATAAAAAATTCACTCGAGCACATAAATGGAGACTGTTTTCAGTATTTATCAGTTTTTCTATAGTTAAATACACGTAAACATTTTTAAAATATATTAATGTTCGAGTAGAATATATTTGGTTAATTATATTTTTACTTAGCCAGGATTAGTTTCTTTTATTCGGATGCTTTTAAATTAATGTTTTCATTCGAAAAATATTGTTTTGGCAAATATTAACAAACAGAATGAGCTACGAGTGGCCTGTGCACAGTTACACACGCATTAGTATAATAATAATGAACTATATATTATCTGAATAGTTTAGTAGAAAGGCGCTTAACAAAGATTTTATACTTAGTGCGAGTACTTGGTATCTATGTTGTATGTAATCCAATACGACCGAACATATGATATGACATGCGACGTTCTGTCAAGGGAATTAAGCATAAAGATATACATGTTTAATATAAAAGTATTTTTCATTTCTTTCCAAATTATTCAGCCAACTAGTCGAATGGACTTGGGTATTGGTCTTCGTTTTATATGTATGTATAATACTCGTATCATATTTCACATCGGATATCAATACATTTTCCCGAAATACTACAGTCTACTCTATACGTGAGAAATTGTATTATATAATGTTAATTTTAATGTATCATTAAAAATATGTAGACATGTAAATAATTATACAAGTGGTTGTACAAGCCAAACGAGTTTGTGAAACCAGACACTACGATGATGACGACAAACAGGACATAGAGGCCAATGGGGGGGGGGGGGGAGGGGGAGACGTTCATTAGTTCGATATTATTCCATTTTTAAAAGTGGCCCATTTGCATATTATCCATGATAAGGATGTTCTCGATTTGTTTTGAAATGGATACAGATTAATAATATTCATTACACTACAATTTGTTGGCACTAAGAGCATACTACTTGTACGTAGGTATATAATATGTACGTAGATATAACAAATTAAAAGTATACATTTAAAATAATTTAGCACATTTTTATTGTAACACACAACATGAACAAAAACAAAAAGTCCTTTGTTGTTTTAATTGTATTATTTGTATATATTTGAAAGCAATGATTAATGAATTGATCACAATTTAAAAACAATTATTCAGAGTGAAAGTTTGATGTGGTATTTTTATACCTAATACACCTGTTACCTATCAGACTATTAAGTTAGGTAAGTAAATAAGGTAGGTAAGTAATGAAAAATTAATTTTGTTAAGTCATCCTGTTTTGAGTATCTTCATTTATCTAGTTTTAGATAAAAATACAAAAATTATCATTTTAAATAAAAAAATTAATTAATATAAGTAACCGTTTGCTGGACCATTATTGTTAAGTTGTTTTTAGATTTTCCTTTACATTGGAATAACTGCTTAAAAAATTGAAAAATAATTTATGTACGTTTACTCAAAGTAAATATTTCCCATTTAAAAATGGCTGCACAGAAATGTTATTACGAATTTACTGTTTAAATTTTAGAATCGATCGAACGTAATATAAAATTGAGAACAAATTGTCAACGCAATATATGTTAATGTATGTTATATTACGCATAAATTTAATTATCTAACACTCACTTTAAGACAGAAATAATATAGTGATATATCGAGAAGTTCTTTTATAATTTGTGAGATGAATAAGATTTGTGTACACTAAGTCCTAAGAATTCGTCGGGGTCTTTGGATATTCGTTAAAACACCGGCCAATTTTGAATTCTTATCTATAATAGACCAACGTTAATCGGTAGGTTATTATGTATTCATTTTATATAATAATTAAAACGGCGATTCGGTTTATTCTAATGTTAATTTTTTACCAAATTTCAAAAAGGACGGACGGTTTATTAGTTGAAATTTTACACGTATCTATCGTTCTATCTAATTTCGTCGCGGTTATTAAAAAAATAAATCTTTGAATATTTATAGGTAACGCTCACCCGCGAATCACGATATATCGTATAACCCTTATGGAGTATAACACTTACTTGTAGGCCTGGGTTTTCTGCACATCTCCGAAAAACGACGTGCACTTGTGCACGGTGCTCTTCGTCACGGTCATCACTACGGTCATCAGAGTGTCGTTGGGTTTCTCCTGTTCGACCTTTTCGACTTTTTCGACGGCTGGCGTCTGTGGCGGGTGTTCAGCGGACGTTTTCTCATTGCCCATTTGGTACTTGTAGGCTGCCGAGTCGGCCATCGACATCCAAAGGTGATGGTGGCCCGCATGTTCCGGTTTGAAGTTATTGTGATTCGCCGTACCACACATTGTCGTTCAGGCGTGAGCGATAGTGATCGATTTACAAATTAAAAAAACCAACAACAACAACGAAAACTACACCGACGAGAATAATAACTGATTCACTTGAAATTTGACGAAGACTCGGTTGTCGTCAAGATAAAAAGCATTTTTAGATCACCGATATATGACAACTGAGCGTTGTAAACGAATCGTGCGCAACTGTCGTTCTCAATGAAAAGAACGAAACTGGGCTGCGATCTCTATTTATATGGAGCGGTCTCCGTTGGGCGGCGTTCACTTAGTACACTATCGAATAGTCACTATCGAATTATTCGATAGTTTGACTCGTTCGAAATGTTTGAAATTTCAAATATATCGAATAGCGCGTCGAGATTGAATAATAAAGTTTTGAAAAAACAACTCCGATTTCCGTGATTCTATTTCTGATTACAGCAGGCATTTTTGTGTGGGGAGAGGACATCGGGGCAGGAGTGCCGGGGTTTTTTTTTAATATGGTTACCTTTTTTCCCTTAATTTTCGTAATAAATTTGTGATTAAATTGATTTTCATTTGTTCGTTGTAATTATATGCAATTATTGCTTTGGAAATAATTAATAGGTGAACAATTTTCCTTAGTGCTTTTTTTTCTTAATCTTTTATGACGAGCACAATATTTCCTATTTGAATTTCGATTTTAAATTAAAAATAGCCACTATTATATAGCAGTCACCACAGTGAACTTGATTAGGTTTAACCATAAGGTTAGGTAACAATAAAATAAGATTAATGAAAATCTTCCAGGCAATCATAAAAAATGTATAGCATTTCAATATTTTTGAAAATTTTCTTTAAAACAATTGGTTTCTTTTCCGTCTGGTAATCTGTCTACTTTTAGTACAGACCTAATAGTTTATGAGTAGCCAATAATGATTTCATTCGAAATCGAATTGGATCGTCTTACTTAACTTTTGTTCACAAATATTATTGACATATAATATAGTTGACAGGCACACAAAATATAACATGTGCAATTGAATTTCTTTAAATTTATTAAAAAACAAATTATTTCATTGGCTAGGGCTTCAAACGATTAAAGTCTGTTTAGGATTCGGTTCGGTCTGCAAACGATTTGAATATTCAAATGCAATTCAACGCGAACGATTTTTCGCACTAAAAACTATTCGATCACGTAAAATAGCCACCGATAGTTCATGCCAAGAATCGAGTGTTGAACAGTATTCGATTGTAATAATCATCCTGCGGTGGCCATCGCCGCGGCGGTGAGGCGCGGTACGTGGTTTAATGGCCTACGTGCAGACGTCGAGACGGCGCATGGTCGGTCGACGGTTTTCATTCGCTGCGAGTCGCGTGTCGTCGTCGGGTGGGGGAGAAAGAACGGAGTTTTTTCGCGTTTGAATTATCACCAGCGTGATAGGTACCTGAGGCTACGTAATATGTGTAACGAGACGTTTCGCGTTGTTGGTCTATTATGAAAACGCTCGGGTTTTTCGCCAATTTCTCTACGTTAATTTACTATTATTTTCTCAATTCGCGGTGGTCTCCACGTTCGAATTTGAATTCCGATTTGAATTTCAGACGACAGGAGAAAAAAGCTGACCCCTATGCCGTTCGCCTGTCAATGACATTGTACCTTACAATCGGCGACTAGACGCGCCGGTCGCACACTACTTGCGTCCCGCCGACATTGATAAAACTAATTGATAAAGCGATATAGTCTTTTGCGTCCCCGAAATCCTGACGCATTTCAGTCACGATAAGAGCTAATATTTTAAACGCATTGACTACTACAATACTACTGTTTACTAATATAATTATTGTATATATATATATATATATTTTAATAAGTCGTTTTATGAAACGCACAGAAATAGATTCATTGACAAATTAATTCAATTATAAACCAATACTCGTGTATTAATGCGATGAATAATGTCTAAAAACCGAAAGAAAAAAAAATGACCATAAATTACCAAAAGAGAACCTTTTTTAGAACCTGAATTAGAAAAATTTAATCAATATTAATAACCAAATATCACATTTTTAATTCGTAAAAATATTTGTTTTAAATTTCAGCCTCTTGTTTGTTATGGTTTTTTTTTAAACGTATTTTAGATATTTATGCATTTTTTTAAACATATGATTGTATGGACGCTATTATTTGTTATTTTTTACTCATTAATCAAATAAATCTAAAATTAAAATGTTTATATGAGTAATTCAATGATAAATTTACTCTAGGGAAGCAAATGGATTATTAATTTCAATTGAATATTTTTAGGGTGACGTAAGTATTGTGTATGTATACAGTTTCAGGTATTTGGTTGTTCTGGGACGCAAGTAGTATAATATTGATAAGAATTTGGGGACTAAGTAGTCGCCTCGTACGCCGTAATTCTGACACGTGGCTCGGATATTGTTGGGTCTCGTATGTAAATAATCATATTATTAAACGTGACGACTGTTAAAACGTTTGACATCCCACAAGGCTAAAATGGATACAACTACTGTTTAACTAGCATTATAGCCAATAACAATTATATACCCGCAGATGCGTCATATACCTAGAGTGTGATCTTTATAGATCTTGATCTCTATCGAGGCATTCTACAAATTAAACCTATTACCATTGAATATAAATACTAGTATTTTATAATCAATGTTATTACCTACAATTGGTTCACCCCTATATTATCGCTGCTATTTTTGTAGAGGAATACTGAAGGGTTCACACGCGTCAGTTAAAATGATCATTATGACTGATTTATTTCTATTGACGATCCTTTTTACTGAACAAATCGTTCACACGGTTCAATGAAAAACCTAAACATTCCTCCTAATGAATAGTCATCGTATGGCATTATTCACCCACGATGGTGATAGTACACACGTCTCTTTTTTTAATATCTACTTGTAATATTTTACAATGGAAAATGTACAAACATCTTTAATGCGAACTGGTGTTAGGTTATTATGTGTTCAAAAATATATTAACATTATAATGTGTAAAATAATATTATTATAATATAAACTATAATCGTACAAAAATGGTTCAATATGTTCGTCACGTCACTTGAATACCATTTTGTCAAGTAATAAATATTTAAATCAATATATTAAAATAAAATGCACCAGTAGTAAACGATTGATGATAAAATTAATGAAAATTAAAATGAAAACGTCTTCACACGTTTCAGTCGGCTTTTATGACACAATACTGATAATTAAAAATGACCAAAATTAGAAATAGTTTCTACTTGACTGAAGACTAATTCTCATATTTGAGTCATACTGAAACAACTGTTCACACGTTCAGAACGTTTTCACTTTTTAAGAGTTAATCATAATGAACGTTTTAACTCAGACCCTGCTTTATCTTACCATGCAAACCCGTTTCACCAAATAGTCCTTAGTCGTTGATAATGATAAAATAAAATCTCAGTAAACGTAAAAAATAAAAAAAATAATAACAGTAATAAAAATATACGATTTGGCATTTTTATCTTGGTCATTACTCATTGTTCAATGAATTTCATTGAATCAAAACCATTGTTTTTAATTTTTATGTGATACGAGTACTTTATGATATTTCATTTGTATAGCCGTATTGGTATGCGCATTATGTCCCCTTGATATACATCCGATATGACTCAATGACTTATTTATATTTTTTTATTTAGTATTTTCTGTCTCCGGTGGTATAATACCTTATGCTAAAGTTGCACATACAGTCAATAGCGATTTCAATATTATAGTGATTAATGACTTCTATATGGGCACGTTCGAGTTCATTCGACCAAAATTAAGTTTCATATAGATATGACACGGTAAAAGGAAAAAACAAAACAAAAGGTTGTGCTATCACTGGGGGGTGGCTTCTTCCATCGCGCTACTTATGTCAATATCTATTATCATAATAATATATTCTTATTGTGCCAGGGGCAAAAATATATATGTATATATAAGTTTTAAATAATCATATCCCCTCAACTATCACAATTATAATCGAAACAAAAGAATTTCAATTTAAATATTCAAAATAGTATAAAAGGGTTATGCCTTTTTGTTAATGTTACTGATGGAAATTTTATTCTAGTACGTACACTTCATGACATTACTTCGAAACAAGTATAATTTGAACTTCAAATATAATATTGCTTTATTAATGCAAAATTAGATCATAGAAAATGTTCTAAAGATATTTTTTTCCATCAAGTATTTGCGTTATTAATTACATATTATAAGTTGTTTAATTTGTAAATCTAATAAAAATTGTGCATTTTTCTTGCATATTTGTTGTATATTTTCACGATTTTAACTGCATATTACATGGCATATTTTGATACTTTTTAGTGCACACAAATCCGTACTCTACTAATCACTATAGAAGTGCAGTCTGATAAAAAGTATGAAATATTTTGTAAAAAGAATCTATCGTATGATATTTCTTGCTTGTTTAAAATTAAAGGCTATTTTCATACGAGTCCTTGACACGATACAATATAATATAATAATAATAAATTCGTGTCCTTTCTATACACTTTATAATTTGATGTTTTGGTGGTTTCATAGGAGATTATGATTATTGAAAATAAATACATGAATATAATTAATTGTGATTGACAAATGTTATATTAAACTATTCAAATTATTTAATTGTTGATTAATTTGTGTTTGGTATTGATTATTTCTATAATAATACATTTATAGACTTAATAAATGAGTATTCAATACAGAAGCTACTATAGGTTATAGCAATTCACTCATTTTTTTAATAATTTGACCTAAAAGAATCAAATCAATTTTACAGTTTTATACATCAAAACGGCATTTTGGTCCGACTAATTATATATTATATATGTAACAAACTTAGAGTGTGAATATTTCTAACGAGCTATCATGTTTGTAAATGCATGTATAAGTATATTCTCCACCTTTGATATAAATACCTTTAGTGTGAATGATAGGAAGTAGCAGTTGATTGTTTTAACCTTTGAATATATAATATACGTATATATGTATGCGTGCATATGGATTGAAAAAAATACATAATTCGTTGCTGTGTATATAATGCAATTACGTCTTATAACTACACTTTTTGCTGATATTAAATTATAATATATAATTATAATATAAGTTGGTCTGAATTATTTAAAGTAAATCATTTAATTGAATATTGTAACAAAAATTATATAAATACGTCTATATTATATTATTATTATAACTTCGCAGTGCAACAAGATGCCTATAAGTACAAACTGAGTTATATAACGTTAACATTACTACATATTATTATTTGCATACAATCATTTAGAATGAGTTATAATTATGAATTATGAAATAACCAATGTTTTATGTATCTAATGTGTCAATACGATTCAAACCGAAATAATTGTTAAAAGCATATAATAGTTCAACTAATAATAGAAGTTTTATTTTTAGAACAAAATGTATATGTAATTAAAATTACATTCCAGATATATAATCCATCGTTAAAATACAAAAGCGTTTTAAGTAGGTATTTTAATTAATTATAATTAATTTAAATATCAAATAATTAATATAGTTTAGTTGATTAAATATTAAATTAGGCATATTATATAAATATATTATCATTGATTATAAATACTATATAGTTTTTATAATCAATGATATTATTATCTACATAGGCAAATTAAAGTGTAAGTTTGAATTCCATGAAACTAATATATATGAATTATTTTAATAAATTATTATAGTTCTGTAAAATGTACATAAATATACTCAATCTATATTATCGATATCCAAAAAAATGTACCAGAAAAAAGTATCTTAATCTGTATATTTATACGGATCAAATATATTATTAAAAATGCCACGTATACAAATTGCTATTATTATTTTTACTACTTAGTGTCGTGCTATAGTGTCACCGTGTGAATTATAGGTTTTATACTATTATACCTGTATTTAATGAAAAGTCGCACAGTGTTATTTCATTTTTGTTTAAAATGTATACAAATTTTTTTTAATCGACATTGCAAATGTTCACTTGTGACTGACTATGTTTTACCTGTGCAAATAATTTGTCTCATTTT
Organism: Drepanosiphum platanoidis; assembly: GCA_948098885.1. Lineage (NCBI taxonomy): Eukaryota > Metazoa > Arthropoda > Insecta > Hemiptera > Aphididae > Drepanosiphum > Drepanosiphum platanoidis. Next base: position 5,043,742 of record OX402532.1, read on the forward strand.
TTGAATAAGTTTCCATATTGTGGAATGTTTTTGACAATCGGTTATTATGACCTTCACAAACGTTGTTTTCTATTCATCATCTACATGTTCACCGTGTGTATATGGGTATTAAAATGAAGAATATAGATTATTTTTTTTTCATTCTCTTTCAAAGAAGTAATATTGTTTGAAAACTATTTTAATTTATCGCACTAAATATTGTTTTAATTTGATTAATTTTGTTTAGTTGCTTACGAAATATAATCTCGCGAATTTTTCCTTCGGTATTTTTTTTTCGCGTTTTCCTAATATCACATAATTATTTATGGTGTACATGTTAGTTGAATTTTAAAATCTAAACTTAATCTTATTTATTTAATATAGACTCGAGTCTATAAAACGTATTAGGTGATCTATTATATTTATTAGTATTTTAGTTATTTTTACTTATAAAGGCCATAGTAAATAAATAACTTCTGTGACTAATGAACCTTTCAGTATGAAATAGTTAGAATGACGCGTAAGGGGATTTAATGCGTACTTAAGATATTTAAGATATTTAAGACGAATAACAGTTATATACTTAGTGTGCCAGTTGGCTCTATTTTTTTCGTTAGAAAAATACATACTGTTTTTTCTATCGATAGAGTAATATTTAAAGATATATTATACATTTATTAATATACATATATTGTGTTTGCTTGTTTATCAATTATATACTCACGCCAAGAAAAATAAAAACAAATTTGATCGGATCTTTTAACAAAAATATAATTTTGACGAAAATCGAAGTGGTTATGTTATTTCAGTGTTTATCCACATATTGATCAATACGCACAATATGTTGTGTTTTATTGAACTACATTATATTTTATAAATGTGTATTCGAGGACTGTATTTTTTGTTTTTCATCTAAGCGTATTCACGAGGGAAATAATTTAATAATAACAAACAAGATAAACAGGAATAATAAAATAATACTATGGGTACATTGTACAGTGTACGCGTTATCAGGAAATAATATAATAATATATGCCATATTATATATCAGAATTGCGTTTGCAATAAAATGTATTTGCTCGATTATTTAAATTTTTTATAACTATTTGCAATTTCATGGTAACGTCTAAATCAATGGTTGATTCAGAGGAGAATAATTGAATCGATTGCAACTCCCCCATTAGCAAAGAACCTGGACAGCTGGGAATATTCTCAATAGGTAGCTGTCGATTTCTTTTTAAACTACACGCAAGTCTCAAACTTTACACAATTTTACTCCTATCATATATATTGTCTGAACTTAACTCATAATATACGTCAATTCATCGCATATCATTTTATCGCGTGCATAAAATAACGAAATGAATAATATACCTAATAAACATAAACGTAGTACAACTAGTACAAGGGTTATAATTTTAATTGGAAGCGATAAACTATTGTTCGTAAATAAAATAATCAATCGGTCTATTTTCAAAATTGTAGTAAATTCATTTTAAACATTGGACTTTATTATTATCAATTTTTTCTTTGTAATAAGTGGACATTTTCAGTTAGGTTAATTTTGATTCGTAAGACCAATATGATTATTAAAAAACTAATGCCATATTCATACTAGAACACGAATAAAAATTATATTCATTTTAAAATTGGCGACCCCTAACACTTAAATTATGATTTTCCCGGATCAATAACTTTCTTCGGTCAGTCACTGCCCGCCGTTTCTTATTTCTCGAAAACATGAAATCGCTTTAAAGTTTCAATCGTTCGTGTTATTAACTTATTAATCGTAACTTATTAACTAACTCCCTATTAGTAATTATATAGTAAGGTAACTGCGATTTTATATAATTTATCAGCATATAAAAACACTAAATTATTAACGTTCATATCAAGTGTAGTGCATACATAAATAGCTAGTGTTCTCAATATTAAATAATGATTTCTGTTATCCTATTTTCACTTATTAATGCACTTGTAATCTCGGTTATTGAAATCTATATTTGAATGATTATTATTAGAAGGCTAGCTTACACTTTTAGGTATCTAATGAGTTTTGCGCGAGTTTATTTTTTAACAGCATAACATAGCTATATCACATACAAACACACGCACATACGTTAGAATTTTGATCAGCATATTATTTTTAAGTGTGCAAAATAAAGAAACTAAATATTTCAACCGAGTAACCTATTTTATGTTAAAATGATACTTAAGGATTATATTCATTTTGTGAAATTGTAAACTTTTTCCCTATACATCCAAGTATAGTATTTGTTGTAAAATTTGTTTTTTTAAAAATGAATAATAATACCATTGTTCATAATACATCGCATTTTTCGATTTAACAATAATATGAGTACCTATATGGTACAAGCCAGTAAGCCACGTATAACATTTTGGATTCAACGTGGATGTTATAAATTTCTGATTATTTAATGTTAACATATATTCAATTTTTAAGTATTAGAGTATAAAATTCTTATATTACTTAAAGCAATAGAGTTACGCTTATTTTAAGATAAAGTATTCAATGTTATTGTAGTTTGTATTACTCTGACCTTCACACAAAAACACTTTTCGAATATGATGATTAATCATTGCCTTTCAATTTTTAAATATAATAGGATTGTATATATCTGTTCTAGTAACCAACACAAATTTTGAAATGTTTGAATTATATTTCTCTACACTTCCGCTACTAGAACCAAAACTATTTAAGGAGCGAAGTGATGAAGGACAACTTTTGATTTGTCTAAGGCTGACCCAACTTCATACAACTGTATCGCACTGGATTACTTTAGAAAGGTTTTCAATGGTTTTTATAAAATATTTTTGTTAAAATCCAATCAATCTGAACTTTTGGATATTTATTAGTCCATGAATTTCATAATAATTAGTGAATTTCAAACTTTAGCAGTCTGCTACTGAACGTTATCATCAAATTATTTAAATTGTATTCATATTTTAAAACGTATTGTAAATTGTTGATTTTCATTTCCGAGTTTACGACTTATATCTCCTTCTATTTTAACAAAACCTTTCTAAAAACATTATTCTGTTATAGCCTAGTAATTCGGTAAATCTGTTTAAAAACTTTAGTGTTAAATTACTAATAACGATTTGATTATTAACAGTTTTTTGCGCTTCTTCGTAATGATCAAATGAATCATATTACGCGATTTAATGCAAGCACACACTACTAAATTGACCCTAATTGAAATGAAATCATTTATTTATAATTGATAGGGTTTTTAAATTGTTATTTATTTATTTATCTATCAAATTTATAATACTTCACTGGATAAAGTAAACATTTGAATCATATATCATATTAAAGAATTAAATTGATAAATTATTAAATATATTAAGTTTTGATTCAATACTGAATCATTAAAACGCTTAATTAATAAACAAAAAGGATAACGTAATGGAAAGAACAAATTAATATTAATCAGGTTTGATTAATTGACTAAAGAAATACAAATAACAACTATTGAAATAGTTAATGCAATTTTGTTTTGGAATAGATAAACTATTTTATTGGTTAACAAATTACACAATATTGTTCAGAGTTTTTTAGTACTAATTGATTGTGATTTAATATTTGCAAGTTAATTATAAGGCATACATTTTATTGTTTTAAAAAATATTCTAAATACTCAAAGAGATAATTTAGTGATTTTAGGAGTGTAAAGATAACAAATATTGACCACTAATCAAATAATTGTTGTATCAATTTTGTTCCAGATAAGAAGAAAAAAAATCTTTTCTCTTTAGGTTTTTATCTTAATTACTCGTATATAATATAATTTATTATAAATTATAAAAATATTAGGTAAGTATACTCTATTCTTCTAACATTTTCTTAATAAACTCGTGAAGCTTCAGCTAAAATCCATCGTGCACCTATTTTTTTGGAGGTGCTGAGCCACCCTCAAAAGTACGTTCGATCGCCTTCATAAAAAATTGATATAGTACACAAAGAATGTAAACATATTTTAAATTATTCTAAAATATACAGCTCTGAAGTAGTGTTAATGGATGCCCCCGTCATTCATGTCCCCAAGCAAACAAATATCAAATTTACTTTTTTTTTTGTAATATTACGGATAATAAAATTTGTGTCCACTATTTGAAATACGTGATTGAGGTGCTTTTTTAAACTCTTAAAAATGTTCACTATCAAAATATACATTACATGTAAATGATACAGTGTTAAACCTTAAAAAACAATTTAGCGTTGACATTCCAGAGACTCTTAGTCTTACCTTAGTCGACCTTCTTAGTAGATCTATTTTGTTGCATATACTATATTATACACACGACATACCTAGTATTTTAATAGTGTTTTCAAAGAACTCTCAAAGATGTCGATACAATTACGTGTCACGTTTGGATAAGATTGGGACACTAAAAAAACACAAAACATTGATGATTAACTTTTATTAAAAAAAAGATTTCTTAAGTACATTAAGAAGTAAAAAAAGAACGTGTTTATCTGAAATATTCACATGTTCTAGACGTCTACAGTCCATTATTAATCTCATACTGTCATAACAATTACCGAGAAGAAACGTCTTACCATTATTTAAACATTTTAAACTCCAATGGCGGAACTGCGTTTATTAAGACCTGTGGAGACAATATTTATTGAGGCCTTGATATATCTGTAGCCCAATTGACTAAACATTGCGCTGTTAATTTTTATATAGTAAAAATGATGAGATACAAGACTAGGGGATAAGATACGGGCGATTGATATCGGTGAATAAGTATTTTAATTTTGAAACCAATAAATTATTATTTATTTTTTTGAGTTACGAAGAAAAACAATTTGTTTTTGTTGAAAACCTGTGTGTCATACATTTTACCGTATTTTTGTAATTTTTGGCAGTTTTTCAAAATGTGTTAGAAATCTGTTGAGGGTATTTTAAAATTTACCCCCTCTCCCCAAGCACTAATCAGATTTGATTCGCTACCAGAAATTCGTACTGAAATTTAAAATCGAACTAATTATTTTGCTCTAAAACGGGATACAGAAAAAAATAAATAAAAAGCACACATTATGATAAAATGTATCCAATTCCTTGTTTCATTCAGAATCTAAAATAAATAAATGGTAAATTAATAATTTATACAATTATAATAACAATAACAATAATACTACACCTAATTTCAATGAAAATATTTTTTACTGCTTTGATATTGAGCGAACGCCTTAAACAACAATGATAAACTCAATTTTTTAGTATGCTCGTTTTTTTTTATTGAAATCGTTGCAAGGTCATTAAACTATGTTTGGCAAATGGTACTTCTGAGATCATTTTAAATTAATTTAAGTTTTATGAATGTCCTTTCTGCACTTCCTACATTAATCCGGCTTTACGCGTGTTTCGTACTGGGCCGACCAGCCGAGTAATTAAAGCAAGTAGCTAAAGTTTTCTAATCGATAAATATGGACACGTTATTTAGTAATTCCAGAACTAATTTCAGTAGATATTTTAGTCTGTGACTTAAAAAGAAATCGACTCGTTTATTTACCAAATCGATGTAAACACTACTGCCATGACTACATTTAGTAAAATTGCGAATAAAATATCCTATCAGTGTTATTTTGATATCATTCGTATGATATAAATTCAATATTTCTTGTAATTGCAATATTTGTAAATTGTAATTGTAATATGTTTTGCTTTTTATAGCAGCGATTTTAACGGTATTTAGTTTATTTTTAATCGAATAATTAATTAAATATAAGTTATAACTGAAATTAAGTTATCACTTTAAGGTTTGTGGAAAAATATAGACTATGAATCGAATTACTTTTTTCAAGCCATTTTTTTATTCAAATTCTTTTATTTCTTTGCAGTTTTTCTTGTTTGGTAAGTTATTGGATTACAATTTACAGTCCTCAAATTCTTCAACCAATATTTTTGCACTCTTACTGATTTTGTCATCAGATATTACAGTTAATGATAAAATACAATCAAATAAATCACTTATTCCATTAAGGCCTATAAATCTAGAAAACAAACAGCATAGGGGAAAATCCTTCGACAATTATTTTACTAAACAGTATACTAGACTTATAGGCTACGATTCAAGTAATAGCATAACCGCCACATAACCGCAATAAGACATAATATATTCATAGATAATAATTATCTATATCCTATAATAATATTAAACATGTTAATTGTTATTCGCATTTATTAAGAGTTTTAGAATAAACCTGTTGATCTAGCAGAGATTTTAACGAATTAAATCTGTTAATTCCATAATTATATATACGTCGACTTCAATTAATTAATCGTAATCAATAGTTTTTCTCGAATGTTCATTAAATGAATATGTGAAACTCGCTGTAGTATAATTAATGTAGTACGTGACTTAAACAACATACGCACTCGCGTGTCCCATAATAGAGATGGCCTTGGATTAATTGTGTTCTTTGATCCCGAAAAAGCAGTACATTTCACTGATTTCAAAAGTTTTGGATTTCACACGTACGATATTTTCGACGTCATTCAAAAATCATTGGTAGGAGCTCGTCGAAGGTACATTTTACTTCCGTAATATTTTGCACAAGAAAGTATGGATCATCTTGACGAGTGGGTCAAGTTGCTACAAATTGTAAACAATTCAAATTAACGACGCACTTTATTATAAATATTGATGAATGTTTACTAAATAATAGTGCACTCATCATTTCCAAAATTTCACCGAATTCGAAAAAAAAGGTTTATAATTTTATATCATACTCATTTATTTAAAAAAAAACGTGCGTATTATCTTATATTAAATTCTATTGAGACTTTTTTTCATTGTTTCAACTGAGGTTTATGATAGATACTTTCAACATAGCTGAATGTCGACAAGTTATCGTTTTACGTATGTTTTTAAGTGAGACTATTATAATATATTATAGACTAATTTTTATTTCACAATATTTATTTAGAGATATTACTACACAATGTGTAATAACATTACAAATTAAATAATATTATGCAATATTTAGAAGATAATTTAAATACTGCAGTAGTGTGGTTAGTTAATTTGAATATTTATTATAGTAAATTATGTTTTCATGTGATCGTTTAAATTAAACTTATTAAACTAAACGGTTTTAGATTATTGTTATGTTATCGAATCGGTTACAAACTTTATTAAAACAATTATTAGAAATATTCGCTTACTATATTATATAATATATTCATATTTGGTTCGTAGAATAAAGTTTATGTGCGTGTCTGGGTTTGGAAAATTAGTTATGGGTTTTTAAATTTTACCAATGTTGGTTAGGATACACTGCATAATGGTTTTTCTCTTGTTATGAAATGAAAAAACCAACTACGAAGTTACGAAGTGGACTTTTATTAAAGCACTTCCAGAAGGAAACAACATTGAGTGACCCATATGTCACTAAATCGTATGAAAACAGGAATTGAATGAACAAAGGATAATTTGAGGAAATGGGATTTACTCGAAGGGATATCTACAACATGTGAATGCGGGATGGAGTAGACAATAAAACACAAAATGCAATGTTTAAATTACACGTATACATGGACACAAGATGACATCGTAAATTCAAATGAAAATACCAAAGACGTAACCTGATTTAAGGCTGAAACAATTTAAATTGATTTAAGTTATCAATTTTTTAAGCCGTATCTGTTATTTTAAATTTATGATTATTATTATGTATTTTTAGACTCCTGGTTTTCAGCATCGGTGAAATGACACACGACGAAATGTGGCGGTGGAATTCAATGACTGCGATGAAATTATGGCATACCACAATGACTACTTTTAACTTTGAAGTAAACCATTAGCAATTTTATAATTGTTCGAATTAACATTATTAATAACTAGAATTATTTAAATAAATATCAAATTAGATTCTATGACTAATTTAATTATTACATTTTAATTTTTAAACGTATTGATGATAGTTATGTGCGTATTTTTCAAATGTTATGTAGTTGTGTTTATATTATATGAGTACGTATTTCAATTCTCAAATTATGGTCATCACTCATCAATCTCATCAACATAATAAAAAGACACAATATCTAGAACACGTGCCGTATACTTATCAGTAACCAGTTCGTGACAATATTATTGACATATAATCGATAACACATATAACACGAGCTATACTCACAAAACCAATTATCTTTACTGTAGACCTGCAGAAATATAAAAAAATAAACGTAGTTATTGTGTATCATGGACAGTTTATTAGTTTTAGTTAGGACAACCAAAGTTTGTTTTAAAAATCACCGATGTCTATAAATTAGGTACCTACGTAAAACACAAAATGATCAAAGTTTTAAAAAAATAAAGAGACAGTTTTAAATGATTTTGAATCGTACATAAACTTTTCAATAATTTAATCATTTAGTTATATTTTTAAAATTGAAATTTCTATATTTCAATTTTAGAATTAAATTTTATCCATAGATTTTTTAAATACATTTTAAGTCAAAGATATACGGCATACACATTGAACATTGGCCATTCTTCAATAATGATAATGATATTTAATTATTTTATGTCTCGTCGTGTCGAAATGTTGATATCTTTAATTTTTTTGGCCCCCTTTGTTGATATTCATTTAAAATGATTAATAAATTAAGCAATTTATTAATTTTAACAAATTACTATTTTTAACATTTAGACGTTTTACGTTCATTGTACATTGTGTTTAACGATAAAGATTAACGAAATATTTTTGTCAAACAAACTTCAATTTAAATTAGGGGTATTTTTTTGTTGGCCTATTATTAATTACAAAGAACTAAAGAAAATTATAAAAAATTGAATAATCACATAATTAATATAGGTATTAGAAAAATTTCCTGATTGTACATTGATTAAATTGCTTTTAATATACCATTTATAATAGGTCATTTCCCTTAATTGTTAACGACGTAATTAGAATGATTGATGGATAGCAATTTGTCTATACTAAGTGTCTGTTGATTATAACTTGTGTATGACCAATATAATAACATTAATTTACAAATAAAACATAAACATTTTTTCGACACGTTTTCGACGTGGTATTTACTATTTTTCGTTGAAATGTTTTTAAAACGATGGTTCAAACATTAAACGTCATCCATCATACATTCATACGTTAGACGACACGATTTATCTACTAAGAACAATGTGTGGCGCGTATTAAGCTCAAAAATTGTACAAATGTTATTTTATATACGGAAATAGAAAGAAATAACATGTTGTGCACAATAAAGCTTACACGGTGTAGGTGGTATACCTATAAAGGTAGTGAAAGGAAAAAAATTCAAGCAATTTATTTTGAAGGTAAGTTATAGGTTTGAAAACAATTGTTCGGTTCATTTGCTTTTCCTTTAGTTTTTCCAAGAGGACGGGATGAGAAACTCGAGTGTCGAATAATCCTTGTCCTCCACCCGAAGAAAAATTTGTGCGTGTACGTGATGATACGACCAAGGTCGACTGACGGTTCTGCGCATATAACTGACGTATTACCCTATGTTTACATATGTTGACCCACTTCAGGCTAAAACGCAATGTAATATTTTGGTGTATAAACGTGTTGTGGCCGCCGCCGCCACAGGTTGCAGAGATTTAATGGACGCATTTAGCTGTCTACAGGCCATCAGCGTGTACGTTACTCCTATAACTGAGTGCAGGAAAGAACATTTGTCATTTTAAAGCTTCCTGATTCAATTACACGTGTTGATACAACATCCTGATTAAGTTGTCGTCTGACGTGACTGTTATAGCGTAGTCACATTAGAGCCGTGGTCGTTATGGATTTCTAAAAGGGGGATTTAGTCGCATAAACTGCGTTTTCGATTTCAATACTAAATCACTAAACGACACTTTCCGGCAAATGATAAAATTGCTTGGAATATTAATGTCTCACGTATGAACAAAATATATAGACTATTTTCTTATATGATTATGAATGGTAATATGATATTATTAATAAAATATCATTTGTACGACAGGAAAATATAGGGTACGATAAGTTTCTTATTCGACGTGGCTCGTCAACTTCACAAAAGACACAATATCTGCTTTAAAAAACTTCATACGTTTAATTAAAAAAAATCTCCGCGAATACTTGATAGTTGAAAAATTAAAATTTGATCAAATTATCTGCAGTTACTTCATATTTTATAATAATATATATTACTTTGAAATGTATTTTATGCTATACGTAGTACTCGTAGTAGGTACGTAAATAAGAAACCATCATTATAATATTTGCACCGGAGACTATATTTGCACCTAACCAGAGAAACTTATCACAAATAATAATAATTTGATAAAATTGCAATTATCATCAAATAATCAGTATTCTGATTAGTTTTAATTCTAATTCTAATTTTCGTGATGTCTGCCATCTTTTCTTTCTCGGTCCGATTTCACGTTTGATCTTCACCACCCACGTACGATTTTATTTCCGTTACGACGACCGGCAACATTCGATCGAAAGAAAAATGTTAGCGCGCTGACGATCGTTTAAACGATTAAAATTTAATTTAAAATTAAAATACAGGGGACATTTTCCACAAAGTTTTAATAATATATAAAATCATATTATAATATTTTCTGTTTATATTCTTTATTATCAAAAGTATGAATAATATGTAATATAATATTCACTGATTTAAATCTCTTAGATACAGCGAATAATCCGGTTTATAACGTAAACGGTTAAATCTTTGCATTACATTTGTATGTCATATACTACAAACTACAAAATAATAATCTATGTTTGGTTTGAAAAGTTAAAAAGGAATAAATATTTTTTTTATTTATACATGAAATATCTATAATACGTTCCACGTGATAGATGATTGTTTATAATTATATTTCACGTTTATTTAATGTGCAGAATAATAAGACACTCAATACTCATCTACAAGCTTTGTTTAAAATATTTGCATTTCGTATAGGTACTTGCTTACTACAGTGCAAGTGTTTATTCAATAACAATCAATTAATACATTCTTGTATGCTCTGGATATATATTTATAGTTTCCACAAGTACCATGTTTCAATATACATAATTTGATTTATGATGAGAATATTTACAGTTTCCAACACTATATCTTGGTAGTTGGTACCTACATTAATCATAATACATTGTGCATGACAAGAGAAACACGCGATGTCACTTATCAATTAAAATATGTATTTAACATTTCTATCGTATACATGCTATACTCTCCTAATATGATTTATTTAATGTAAGATATGCATAATCATTAATTAACACGCGTGATATTATATATATTTATTACATAAATTGTGACATAGGTAGTAGGTACCTTATTATCCTAATACATTCAGAATATTTATTTTTTCAAATTATTGTGTTAATACATATTTGGATATGCGTTTTCTTTCTAAAATTATAATTAATTATAATTAATAGTAACAAAAAGGGTCTTTAGTTTTTGTTGGGAAAACTGCGAATCGCAATAGACCTGACCGGAATTTTTTTATCATCCATGTTTTTTTTCCATCGACCAAAATCAATATTTGATAGAAAGACGAAATAACTTGAAATTTTTACCACTTGAATACACCTTATAGTAATTATTGTTCTTGGTTAAAGATTTTTTTTCGGTATTGTTTGTGCTCAGTGTAACTTTTTTTAAACCAAAATTATTATTTTTAGAGCATGTGTTATATATATCTAAAGAATGTGTAGAGCACTAATAACAGATCTTCAAATTGAATTCCCTTAACGACTTGTAATTTGTAACTTTCGTTACACTCGTGACCATAAGTTTGATTAATTGACGTTGGTCATCATCCATAAAAAAAAACTCCAGATATAGATACCTAACCTCTCTAAATTTAAACTACATTCTAATAACAGATATATTATAATACTATGCATCAGCTAATTAAAAATAATAACGCTGATTTGGAAAAAAATATGACTGTCTTTCATTTATTTCTAAAAAATAAACAATTTTTTTTTATCAACCAATTAAATGTTGCAATAGATAATGTTGTAATTTTAATTTTAATTTGTATTTTTTAGAAATAATTTAATAGCATGAATAATAAAACGAATACAAACAATTTTATAAGTTTTTCCCATACTGTAATATTCCAGTTACTCGATTTTATAAATTATTACATTATTCAATTTTATTAACAAAAAAAACACTGAACTTTTAAAGATAGGAATAAATTACATTTTAAACATTAAACGGTGTACAACTAAACGAGAATAATAATTTTAAATATAAGACAATTTTCTTTTTTAATGCTTTCTACTTGGCTTAAATAATTTATTACAGTACTTAATAACTGTAATTTCCTTACTGGTTTTTGAAGTGTTCACATTTTTTTATTATGATAATTTTTAATGAGAGATATAGGTATGCATTACACGAGCTGCGCAACACGTGCACGTGCACCACCTGTTCCTAAGTTTATCTTAGAGAACAATACAATTTTTAATTTTCGTAAATAAGGCTTAAATCGGGATATTGTATAATAAGGATTCAACATGAATTAATTACAATTATCAAATTGATTTTAAAGTACCTAACGGTAGTCTGTGTTAATGGATTAGGTGCAGTCTACCGATTATGACATTATTTTTATTGCATGTATGGTATAATAGTATGTATTGCAATAGGTACATTAATAAACCTACTAAACTTTTCTTACTAAAAATTATCATTTTCCATTGCATTGAATTTTTTCATCAGAATATTATATATATTATATTATATATCAGATTATCAGAAATGAATTGGTTTTATTATTTACTATGATGTGTTTTTTATTTTAAATTTATACCTGATATTTAGCAGTTTCTGCTGTGTTCCGAAAATTGTAAGCACCTTTTTATTATTTGAAAATTTAAAATAAGTTACAATTTAAATAAATAAAGGTATAATATATATTTTGGTATTCAAACACATTATTCTATAAGATGGCAAACTTCCATTTTTCATTCAAAAATTTAGCACTCTTTCTCATTGTGAATAAAAAAAATTCGTCTAGAATCTACAAAAAGTACACACGTGATAAATGTGAACTATTTTACCATGTAAAAGCATAATCATAAGAAAAAAAAAATGAAACATGTTAACCGCTTATCTTTATACTGTTTATATTATATTCTGTAGACAATTGTGACGCGTTGGCCACAAGGTGGTAACAAATATAATTATCATAATGCGCATTTTATGAATTTTTTTAATATTTTTATATATAGAATATTTTAGCTTTTACATGTTTATCCATAATACAATTAGTTCTAAGGTTTTGTATTGAAAATAAAGAAAGAAAAATCAAACAATTTTAACGATTCAATAAATTTATGTTTAGTTACATATTCCAAAATAATTATTTAAACTAATTATATAATATTAAAAAAAAAATGTATTTATAAAATATAGGTCCTCATAGTGTTTATTGAAATACGTTTTAAATTACTTTTACATGGTTTAATTTTAAAACTATTATTATTTTCACATTGCTTTTAATTTAAAATAAAAAATAAAAAATTTGTATCATAATAATTCGTCTATTATTTATTATGATATTAACCCGATTTTATTGTTTTTGGCATCCTAACTTGTGGATTATTTTATATCATACTAGTATTATTGTATCATACGTAAATAAAAATAAAACGTGATTCTTATTTATGAGTATAAAAACAAATATTTAAGTTTTTAAACGTCTTCAATTAATAGATTTTATTTAAAAATAACTTTATTAATAGGCAAACATACTAAACTCTGCTTAAATATAAAGCAGTGGCGGTTTTCCTGATAACGACGATGAGTTGGGCAAGTCGGTCGTTTGATAATTGTATTTATATGGCGTAAGTACTAAGATAATAACGAAAATTGTAACTATAAGTGTAATTTCAGAAAAAATTATTTTTTCATTTATGCAACGCCACCTGTCGGCAGTTTGTATAAACATAATTTTAGTAGCCGAAAACCCCTATACCGTGGTAATACGTCATCAGACAGAATACTACGCCGCGGACAGAACTCTGGATACCACGGTCGCGGTCTGTCGCGACAGATTTTCGTAAAACGACCGTTACAAAAAAAAATCACTTTCCATGAATTCGTGAATAATTCTAATTGGCCGCCGTGACGAAATAACGATGAGGTCATTGACCGTCACTGCACTGCGGACAGAACCTCGGTACATAAACGGTACTACCTACCACGGTCGGGACAGATTTTCGACAAATGGCCGTTACAAAAAAAAATACTCTTTGAATTCGTAAATTCTCATTGGTTGTTCATTTCAACAGTTTCGGCCGACGCGCGGGGGACGCTGGGATTACCCTTCCGCCGTTGCTTCAGTCTTCGTCGGTTCGCGAGTATGTGGTGGGCTCCTCCGCTCGGGTCCGTGTTTCGAGATTTTTATGCCGACCGCCATAGTCTCGTTTCTCAGTTTCAAAATTTCGTTTCGCGGCTCTGGTAATAGTATTTATCGACGAATAATCGCACGTCTTACGGCGGTCGCGTGGGTGGAACCAAATTATTTGTCGCTTAAATACTACCGTACCATCGTGTTTACCGTGTTTTTCGTATCGTATCGCCGCCGCCGTCGCGTCCGATGCGCGATCCATTACGCGAGTGTAATGGCCGTCGCCTTCGGATTTTCAACGATTCCGTCGAGGCTCGGACGACGTCTAATATAAGCCGGTAAAGGCTTCGAGTGTGCGTTTTTTGACGTCGTCGTTTCGTATCGTATTCGCCGTGGTCGGTGCAATCGCCGCCATTTGTACTATCGATATTCGGTGTTTGGCGAATTTTTCGTCTCGGTCGCGTTCGCGGTGCGCCGTTCGCCGAAACGGTTTGTACATTTTACCGTCCGCCATTTTGTTTTTGGTGTTTCGCGATTCATGGCCATGGCTCAGATGGTAAAAATATAACATTTTTTTTTTCGTTTCGTTTCGATTTGTGCGTGTAAGGAATTCGCGATCGCTTAAAGCGGGCCGTCCACAATATGGGTGCATCACATTCGTTCATTATTGTATTGCGATGGCGCCTCAAACAAGCCAACATTTGAGGTACAGTTCATTATTATAATAATAATATGATTCATTTGTATATATTCAAACAACCAACTTATTTATGTTTCGGTTGTGCTAACGATGCAACATATTATTAGTATTATTTAAGTATATGATTATTGAAATTATTAGTATATAACATTAAATAATTACTATTCTTTTCTCCTATTATTGAAACATTATTGTCATGATATTTACCATATTGTATTATTCGTCTGTCACGTGTACATCGTAGACGAAAAAAATAATAACGACGCGCAGCACGCGTTGCAGTGTGATGTACCGCCGCCGTGGCCGTGTGGTCGCGTGGCCGCCGTGATGGAACGACGGCGACGTGGCCGCGCGCTGCGGACAGAACTCTGGATACCACGGTTGCGGTCGTCCGTCCGAAGGTCGTTTAAAAAAACGACAGTTAAAAAAATAAATTTCTTTCCATGAATTCGTGAATAATTCTCATTGGCTTGTTCGTTTCAACCGTTTTAACACCCGACGACGCGGGGATTTCCTTTCCGTTGTCCCTTCAGTCTTCGTCGGTTCGCGAGTATGTGGTGGGCTCCTCCGCTCGGGTCCGTGTTTCGAGATTTTTATGCCGACCGCCATAGTCTCGTCTCACGGTTTCTACAATTCCTTTTGCGGCTCTGGTAATAGTATTTATCGACAAATAATCGCACGTCTCACGGCGGTCGCGTGGGTGGAACCAAATTATTTGTCGCTTAAATACTACCGTACCATCGTGTTTACCGTGTTTTTCGTATCGTATCGCCGCCGCCGTCGCGTCAGATGCGCGATCCATTACGCGAGTGTAATGGCCGTAGCCTTCGGATTTTCAACGATTCCGTCGAGGCTCGGACGACGTCAAATCCAAGCCGGTAAAGGCTTCGAGTGTGCGTTTTATGACGTCGTCGTTTCGTATCGTATTCGCCTTGGTCGGTGCAATCGCCGCCATTTGTACTATCGATATTCGGTGTTTGGCGAATTTTTCGTCTCGGTCGCGTTCGCCGAAACGGTTTGTGAATTTTACTGTCCGCCATTTTTTTTTTTTTTTTGGTGTTCTGCGAGTCATAACCATGGCTCAGATGGTAAAATTATAACAATATTGTGTTCGTCGATAAAGTTTCGCGTAACATTTTCTAACGTTTCGATTTGTGCGTATTTAACTGTGTAATTAAAATATAACATTTCTGTGCGTGAATTCGCGATCGCTTAAAGCGGGCGAGCTACAATTAATTGGTGCATCACATTCGTCCATTGTTGTATTGCGGTGCCGCCTCAATCATTTGAGGTGAGGTTTATTATTATAATAATAATATGATTCATTTGTATATATTCAAACAGCCAACTTATTTATGTTTCGGTTGTGCCAACGAGGCAACATATTATTAGTATTATTTAATATATGATTATTGAAATTATTAGTATATTACACTGAATAATTACTATTCTTTTCTCCTATTATTGAAACATTATTATCATGATATTTACCGTATTGTATTATCCGTGTGTAACTTTACATCGTAGACGAAACAAATAGTAACGGTTTTATTTTATTTTTTAACTACAAAACGCGCGTATACTCAGTGACACAATTAGACTAAATTGGGCCCCAGTATCATTTTGAAGGAAGGGCCCTATAATTTATGTTTTTTACAAAAATATACATATAATAATGAAGTTCAGCTTGGAATAGTGTCTTTTAATATTGCTCTTAATATTTTCTTCAAAATGTATTCTGTCGGTTGGATTATTATTATGTATATTAAAACCCAATAATAAGAAGTAAAAATTAATTAATCACTAATATAATGGGTACTTATATATTAAAATAGATACCTATTAATTTACTATTCAATATAACCAAATATATAATTAGTAATTACTAATTATTAATTACATTATACTTTTTAAAGTTTATTAATAATGCTATATTTATTTAATCCAGACTTGCACTTTGCACACAAAAATTGATGGTTAGTAGATAATATAAACATATAATCTACCATAAATTAATATTATTTTATAGAGTAAAAAAAAAAAAATTGTCATAAGTAAATATAAACTCATAAATGAATAAAAAATATAATAATTGAATATATCAAGTATTTAATTAAATTAATAACAATCTAGTGTATTTAAAATAAACAATGTATGAAAAATATATAGGTAATAAAATAAAAACGTGGCCTGAAGTATTAAAGTTTTGATTTATAATATACTGTAATACACAGTTTCGATTACAAAAATCATTGTTTTATTATGTATTTATTTTACATTGTTAATTGTGTATATATTAATCAGTTTTATTTAATATATATTTTACTAAATTATTATATATCATTATATCAATATCGTAGAAAAATTTAATATATTTTAATTGGGTGTAGGGTGTAGGTAAATTGTGCTTATATGTCAAGAACTTGAACGATTCCAAGTTGTTGCCTCCCAAAAAATGTAAAGCCAAAACCACTACTGATATAAAGTTTCAAGTCATTAACCATTTATAGTTATAACTGCTTTAATCATTAACTATAATAGAATTCTAAAAGACATTCGGTAAAAGTTATGTTCAATATAATATTTTAGTTTTCATATAGGTGAATATTTTCCTATTTATTACTTGGTAGATGGTTAATAAATTCAAAACCAAATGAATATGCCGAATGTATCTATAAATTTCGAATATTTTCAGGATTAAATAGGTCACTAACACAATAGCACTCTTCTATAAATTTAATTATGTAATTCTATGGTTATAACAATAATTTTTTTTAACTATTTTGAATTTTTATTAGCATTTTCATTATAAATTTTATTCATTTTTAAATTCTGGGTGAAATGAAAATTGTATTGATTTTTTTATGACATAATATATTTCAATTTTTAATTTAAATTATAAGTACAAAATACATAGTCCGGCTGTCCATTATATCAATAATAAAACATTTACATTTTGTCGTTATGAAATAACAATTTATTATATATCATAAAATATTACTATAGACTATATTAATTTTGTAACTTGACAGTTATAAGCATACGAAATGTAAATGTCATAAAATATTATGATAAACATCAGAAAACGATAAGAAACGTGTTCTAGTGACTGGGTTATGTGTGGGAAGAAGATTATGTAAACAATAAATAATAATTCAATACATAATGTATGCATACCACTTCATACTTTCAATTTATGTGTACAACTTGAATAAATAAAAATAAAAGACAGATATATTGCACTTGTTCCTTTTCTCGTGTGACATAAGAAATAAAATTATTATAACATATAAATTTGGAAGCAAGATAAATCATATTTGTTTAGCAATAATTCTAAATTAAATTAAGTTTACTATAATGTTTGTTGGAAATGTAGAAGTAGATACATATTTTAAATACTTATATGTCGAAGCATTCATTTTCCAGTAATGTAAAGATTAATGAGCTTTTATAAATTGCATTTACTTTGATTTTAAAGTAGGCTATAATCTTATAACAAAGACCTCAAATTATATTATGCAAACGCACATTTCTATGTATAGTACTTACACAACTTAAAGTAATTCTGATTGAAAATCTCGACGTGTCATAGATTAAAAAAGTAATTTTTTTCTTTCATATTTCGGCGGAAATGTATTATTATTGCATATATTTGAATAGTTAAATTTAATAGACATATTTTATAAATATTTAGTAGTATAATTGTAATTTATGCATTTTGAGAAATTTGCATTTAAAATGATTATTTAAATAAATGATGTATTTTGTGTTATTAGATATAAAATAGATATTTAATATATATTATCTGAAAATAAACTGGATTCGTCATTCCGATAGTATATTTTTTATATAGGCACTCATATTTATTTTATTTAAATATGAATTCCAATAATTTAATAAAACCAAATTCTTTTAAACCAAAACTATTATGATTATGATTTTTATATTTTGTTTTAAAGCGAATAAAATATTAAAATATATTAACATTTTTTTTAATCTAAATTATTTTATATATAAAAAAATAATAAATGCATTTCTACAAAAGTTAGTATTTATTAAAATTGTATTTTGTATATTTTACAATTTTACAACGAAAAAAAAAGAAAATAAATGAATTTTAAATATAATATAAAATATATATTATCAATTTAATTATTCCTCATTATTTTAGAGTTCCAAGCAAGGTTTTGTTAGTTAACATCATAATAGGTATTGAAAACCTTAAGTTGTGAACAATTTATACTATTATAATTTATAATTATTTAATGTAATTAGTAATTACTAATTACATGTTGTTGTTCATGTTTTGGAATTTGATTGTCTTCAGCCAAAATTATCTGATCTATATTCCATTGGCTGAGAGAACTGTATGCGTGGGAACTCCCTGGAAACCAAAATGGTTCTACCTTTTTCATGCGGATTATTCATCGATTGCTAAAAATGATCTATAACCCTATAATCTAGGAATGTTGTTTTTATTAATTGAATAAAATCAAATTCGGAGTTATCATATGATAATATCGATGTACACTTATAACTTAACATAATACCATCATATAATTAATACAATTGGAAGTAAATTATTGAATAAGGCGCACTAGAGTTGTCCCCAAATTCAGACAGTACACCTTTCTTTTTATTTGAATTTACTTTTTACTTTCTATCTCTTATTTTATTCATATCACCGATATCATATTATACTTATATCAAACGTTAATATAACGTTAATAGCTTGAAAAAATA
The DNA here is from genome assembly GCA_948098885.1 of Drepanosiphum platanoidis. Lineage (NCBI taxonomy): Eukaryota > Metazoa > Arthropoda > Insecta > Hemiptera > Aphididae > Drepanosiphum > Drepanosiphum platanoidis. The sequence continues at coordinate 5,063,537 of OX402532.1, forward strand.
TTATTGTATCATAGATAGTTTGTTAAATTCATCAAAATGATAAATTAAAAATTAATCTTGAACTTGATTTGAAGTACCTACGGTAAATAAATTAAATGCATTACTGTAACTGCCTGTAATCCAATCATATCACTTATTTGTACTGTTATATTGACGGTGATACTATTATCACAGTCAATAATTTACGCAGTGATTGCTTACCAATCGAAATTTTTAATAAGTTCGTTTATTATTTATTTATCAAAATAGATTATGTAAGACGTAAGTAAATGTCGAGATTAAATTTTACCTTACTGTTGATGAAAATAATAAATGGGCAATCTTTTGTAGGGTTTATTTGATTACAGGTTCAAAATGTTATTATGATGGTTAATTTACGCCTATTATGTTACGCATACCATTTAAAAGTTGGGAAAGTCATTATCACAATCATTACTTAAAGTTAAATAAAAGTCAATCAATAAAAACAATTTGCTATAATATTATTTTATTAACATTCGTGTCTCTGTTAAGACTAACATTTTGAAGGGAAATGTATTTCACTACCCTTGATAATTTTGTACACTAGCAGGATTTATGGCTTATTTTTCACTCATAGTAAATGGTTCTTCAATTATAATTTTAATTATTTTGTTCTAAAATTATTAACATCATTTACCTATTAATTTTTAATTAATTTTGTATTAAATCGCTTATATAACTTGTATATCAAATTAAGTTTTACCATGATGTGTTTATTTAACAATGGAAATTTAAACAGAGGAAAATCCATTATCAATTTTTATGTGTTCAAAAATGAAATTTTGATGAAATTGGATAATTCGACGAATTTTGATTAAACGATATTTGTTAATTTGGTTATTATTCTTAACAAAAATCATTAATAACTTTCCATATGAATAAAGGAATACAGGAATAAAGGTTGTGCCACTCATACTCTTTCACTCTGAATCATTTTTTTCAAAAGAAATGGTACATTGGTTTCAAATTGAAAAATCCAATGTACCAGAATCTTTTATTTTACCCTTTTTATTTAATAATATACGGTTTAAATTTGAGAGTTATTATTGGAACATTTATTTTATCATTTTATCGAGAAAAAATATAAATACATATGCGGCTATACACCATTGCCGTAAAATGAATTCGGTTAGACAACTGTTTACAACTGTGTAGTACGTTATGTTGCATGCTAACCGCTATGTGCGGCACACGATCGCGTGGTTGGTAAAACTGACGCCGACACACGTGCACAGATTATATTTACGTGTTGCACGTGTTACAGTTCACTTATTGTAATGAAGTATTAGTGAAAAAACTGTTACGTTAATTTTAATATTGTTGTTCCGTGTAATTTTTAGTAGAAAACGATGTTGCTACCTATCCTTGGCTGGACACGCGACAAGATTGCTTCCGATGATTTTTTCACAGTATTCGTAAATTTTGTTTCTATCATAATAATCGGTTGCAAATACAGAATGGGAGGAAATCGGCTGTTTCACACAACTGGACGTGGTCGGAGTGTGGACCGACGTTCATATTATTTCCATGACTTTCAGGTAAATTTCATAAACACACTAAACGCGTTTACATTTCAATCTACGTGGAACTTTTGCGCGACTTTGCATCCTATTGTCTTTAATAGTGTAGGGAATTTTTAAACGACTTGATTCGGCAATGCTCTATTCGGTAATCGAAAAAGTCGTTTCAAAGCTCCTAAGAACATCGAGGCCTAGTCCGCTTTGTGAACTTTAAGGTGGTAAACCTGGTAGAGTCAAATGAAAAAAAAAAAAAGAGACGGAAAAAAAGCGCGTAATGACTATGACGTGCGCACAATCAGCTGTGTGCGCGTGTACAATAAATCATTAGGTTATATATTCATTATTATTGTTATAATTATGTGATAAAGATCGATCGCACATGCAGAATGCAAGTGAAGTTCGTCGATCGGCGTTCGGCTCGAGCGGAATTTAAATCGTCGATAATATCCGCATGAGCCGCTGAGTTTGTCGTTATCCCATCGGATACATAATAGCATTGATTATAGGATATAATCTATAATCAATGATAATAGGTATAAACAATAACGCGAGTTTTTTTTTAATTTTTTGCAACAACGCATTTTTTTTTTCCGTTTTCCGTGTCTACGTAAGCACTTGATCGCGATTCCATAATCGTGTATACTGTTTTTTTTTTTCATGAAGACGGCCGTCGCCGGACCTACTTAGCGTTTCTTCTTCACATCGTTTCGTGACGTTATTTCGCCGGGACGTCGTGGTAGAAAATGTCGGTCAAAGACGCGACGACGACGACCGTACCTCCCGCGGCGTCAGCAGTCGTTGCCCGAGAAGATGTACGCCGGCGTCAACACCGCGGATTGGCGACGTCGTCGGTAGTCGGAGGTGCGACGACATTTGACGACACGGAACAAGGATCGTGGTCGACAGACGCCGCCGCCAGAGTCACTGACCGCACTCCGCTGTTGAATCAGCTGGTTTCACACTACGACCAAGTGGAAGTTGCAGACTACATAGACGACTTATGCATCGTCGATGGGTAAGTACCTGATAACTAGTAAATCCATCTTGAATACCACTACCGATGCGCGTAGGTCAATTTACATCGTTAAAAAATTGTCACGACGCGCGCGAGGTTTCATGATGTCGATGAATTTCGTCGTTGCGAAATACGCTCGGGTCAGTCGTTCACTACCTATTATTACGATTAAGTTTGGGATAGCGTTTGAAGTATTCAATTTTGAAATGTCATTTGTTCACTGTTGTCGTCTGTGTTATGGTTACATAAGAAGTTATTGTTTAACTAATAAAATATTGATAACACCGCAATCGAGGTTATTAACGCGATACTGTTGTTTCCGTTGATGAGGTATTTCTAACTAAACGATTTCTTTAAATCGAACTATTCGATTCGTTTAATATTAATATATTTTAAATCAATAATTAATTTAAATAATCGCAGAAATACCTTATGGTATATATTTAAGATTCTGAATTAAACGAGCAATGTATTGGTTTTACTATCATGTTTTACATGATGTGTTGTTTTTAAATAATTTTTTTCTGTCTACCACCGAGTTTTTAGTGCCATCATCAACTTTAAGGATGGTTTGTGGTGGCAAATGTTGTGTCATTAGTGCTCTGAAAGGTTAATTTTTAACATATTCTGGTTACTCTACGTAATACCTTTATGATTCTAAAATACAATATACAGCATTTACATTTACATTTACAAGCAATAATGATTCCATCAAAAAGAATTCAGATTTTACCACGATACGCAGATTTATTGATTGTTTCCAATTAGTGATTACACACTATTTATGTTAATACCAGTTAAATCACTATAAAGATAAACTCAATGACAATGAACTTAAAACGTTTGCCATTGAATATAATATAAACAAGTATTTATATTGATTTAAAATCAGAATACAATAATATCACTTCACAAAACATATAAAGGTAAATCTTCTTAGACCGGTTTTATGTGGTACTTACGATTCGCATTTTATAAACTATTACGTTGGTTTGTGGTGATTAAAAATAAAAATAAATCAATGTAGGAACGATGGCTTGAGTTAATGCGAAACTAAAAATTTAAATACAAATATTTTTGTGGTTCAAATGGTTCAATACTGAAAATATTTTAAATTACATAAAGTTTTAAAAAAATTTAATAATAGTAACTCTGATAAAATAAATTATTTTAATTCTTATCTTACGATCAACTAACAAAAAATAATAATACGAGTTTATTTATATTTATATGTATACGTAAATTCCATACAATTGCATTCATTTTATACTCTATTGTATGTAATAAGAGAACAATCGAAGTTTATTCATATATGTAGGCATATTGTATAGCTGCATACTGATTTTATACGTAAGATAATAGAAATTTACGAGTAAAAAAAATCAACTTTACGAGATGCCGTATTGGATTGTATAAATCGAGAAATCAAGTCTCTTTTAAATAATGAAATTGTAAACTGGATATTTTTTCCTTACCCGAAGAAAATTATTTGGATGTAATAACTTATAACAATTGGGCAATGTTATACTTGAAAATATACGTGGTCAAAATATGTCTGGAATAATTTATTACTATACGACCATGAATTCGTGTATATATTTCATAAATATTTGTTTAGCGATGCTCTAAGTTTACATATTACATATTACACATAGGTACAGTTGCGGTATAAAATTTATTGCGTGTATAATTTTTGTGTAAACCAATCCAATACATTTTTACGTAGTTATCTGCATGAAATAATATTTTGTAAATAAACCTATTTATTTTTAATATAATTACAACAAAAAAAAAACCATTTTCATATAATTGTTAACATACAATTTATTAATAATTATTGACTACTTTTTTAAACGTGAATAAACTATTCTTAAATAATTAAAATAATAATTGTTCAATTTTATTTGATTATTTATTTACATTAAAAAAACATCTTGATCACTAGTATACATATTTAGGCGTTAAAGATTTAAATACGCATATTTCACAAGATTTAGCTTAATAAAACACGTTTTTATTCAATATTTATTTAGTAAAAACAATTTCTATGTAAAATTGATTTATTTTACAAATTACCAATTAAGTATTTAAATAAAAATGTGAAGTCAATTACTATATAAATGTAAAAAAGTGTCTTGATTTTATATTAATTTTAACCATAGAATTAAAATATTTAATCTATTCCGTGCTACTATACTATCTTTATTTTATTATTATCCATTTGTTTCAAAATTCTCAGTTCATTATTTTTAAAATAAAATACATTTGATCCAAATCTATTTTCAAAATATTTATAATACCATTAGATCTATTGGTACTATTTGAATCCGCTTGAACCAAAATAAAATAAACTATTAATTGACAGATCTTATGTGTCAAATTTATCTACCTAATTATTTTACTGAATTGATCATAGTGCATTATTATATGGTTATTTTTATTACGGACGAAAATAACGGGGTTATAAGGTGTCTAAACTTGTGTTTAGAAATCTTAAACTTTAAAATGTATAGACAAATAACCAAATATTTACCCATAACACTAATACTGTAAATATTTTAAGCTAATTCTCGTGGTTTCGTAAAATTATCGATATTCAAATTTGATTTATTTATCAAATTTTATTTATAAATAAGTGTAGTTATGTTTTGACAAAAGCAATTTTTCGACAAGTCATTTAATTATTTAGAGTTTTAAACGATGAAAGTAATTATAACGGATACGTAGTTATTTGTTGTTTGTCCTTGAATAAGTTCAAGATCAACATAAATTTCCATTATTAACTGCTTATTGCATATTTATTTGAAATATTCGAAGATGAATACATTGTTAGAACAAGTTTACCGTTTATAATTTTTGGTCTAAGTCTATAGTAAGGCTTACTTGGAGGTAAAGTCACAAGGCTATCACAAATATTGAAGGATAACTATTGTTTTATATGCAATCGTGCACTCTTCACCAATGTTCCGGTGTGACCTCATGTAAGAATGTTTTGGTTCCTGTCTATTCATAATGCTTTACACATCATACAAGACAGTTTATGAATAAAAATGACAATTTTAGAGACTTATTTGTAAATTTTGTTATAGATACCTTAACTAAAACGTCATAAATGAAGATATTATTTAATATACATAAACATATATATATGCCTTGTCTTATAGGTATCTCTAAATATCTCAGCCAATTGACCTTAGATCAAAATATAGATTTCTGTTATCGCCAGAGGGTACCAAAATACACATTAAAAATAATTCAAATCCATAAACGAATAATTCAATACAGGCATATTAAGTTTTTTGTTAATCCAATAAATGGAATTATTTTCAAATTTAAAACAGCTACTCGGTTAATTTGAGGTTTAAGACCGTGGTATACAGATACAAATTACTTATTCAAACCATAGATTAAGTATACATAGTATATTACGATTAAGTATACATAGTATATTTAATTTATGTTCAAACTTGGTATAAATATTAAGGTTGCTGTTTAAAAAACCAAGTTGTGTTTTGCATGAATGCATAAAGTTAAAAATTAAAGATTAGTTTTGCAGTACCCTATACTCTATAGGGATTACAACAAACTGTATTTTGATCTGAGATCATCTAACTAAATTTTTTAATGGTACCTCTAAGACAGGACCCCTGTCATCTAGAGACATTGTATATATTTTATTAGGTATATATATAAAATATATTATAATATAATAACTGTTAATGTTAATGTAAAATACTTAATATAATGTTAATAATTACAATTGGTACGTATATTTGTATAGGATTCATCTCGAATACGGTTCACTGATATTTATATTTTTGGGGCATAAAAATAGTAAAATAATATTTTAAGTAATTCTTAAATATAACTTCAAATAAGTTATAAATGTTAGGATATTCAAATTTCTCAATGATGGTTGAAATAAAACATAGTATATAAATAATTGCACATTATAAAATATTTATAATTTCTAAACTCGCTTACAAGCATTTTTCAAATGAAACGATTTACTGTTGTTTTAAAATTACATTTTAAACAATAATATATTCCTATAGACACTAATGTGTAGACTTTGTAGCTTATGCTGAAGTGAGCGAAGCGAAACGAGTACCTAACACACAGCCTCTGTTTCCTGCCCGTGCCTACTTTTATCTTTTGTATTTGGTAAATGCATAATACACACATGTATGCTTAGACATACATTAATATATTGTAATTATATAATATACTATTTTGCTAAAGCTAATTTTAGTTCTTTATCTTATCTTTATTTTTGTTTCAAATGCTTTTAAATTTCTGGCTTGACTTTTAAGTGTTCAATAAAAAAATGAAAAACTGTAAATCGATTTTTTTATATGATTTTGAACTATTAATTTAAAATTCGTATAATATTATAAACTGTACATCAATTTAAAAAAATATAATTAGTGGTGGTTTTAAGGGTGAGACAAGAGAGGCGGTGTCTTACCTGAATTTTGGAGTAAATAAAGCTCTATAAATATTCTTCTTATTAGTCTAAATACAACTGTATTCAAAGTTTAAATGTATATGAATAATAATAAAAATGAATCTGGTTGATATTGCCTCACCGCCCACTATACCGGTTAAGAGGGTGAAGTTGAAATCAGGACAAAATTATTGGCTTTATCTAATCAATCTTTATCATTATAGTCGGGTTTTGTCGTTCACAATACTTAGTTAATTTGTTCGCTGTCGCATTTGTGTAAGACTGTAGTTTATTTTGAGCTTAACCAATTGAGTTTGTTTGTTTTAAAAGCGTTAAATATCTAAATTACAATTTACATTGTCACAATGAATCCAGTTGTGTCGTTACAATCAGCATTTTGATATTGGAAATCCAGTGATGGAAATGAATCCCTTTTCAAAACAATTAGACCTATTCCTATTTTGTCGTTTCATTATATTAAAATTGAGCAATTTCTCGCTTTAAATCAATGGAAGATGAACGTTATTTGCATTAACAAAACTTTTTTTTAAATTGTTTTTAAACTCCATTATTTTGACATTTAATTTTTAATGAAATAAGCCACCTCAGCTAAAAAATTCTGCTAAAACTTCCAATGAATGTAATTTGTTACAACAGTCTGATATAATTAAATTGTAGATTAAATAATAAAATATTTTAAATTACAAAATAATTAACAATTACAATTTTATTTTGCATTTTCTGAATTTCGTTTTATTCATAAACACATATTTTTCTTTTTATAAATAAAATTTATAGTTTATTAGTTTACTATTAAATCATCTATTTGTGTTGTTTAATTTAACTTATTAACGAACAACAGTTTTAAATAAAATATTTTACGTGTTATGAAATCACAAATTAAATATATATACGTATATATATATATATATAGGCGATTTAGTATGACAAGGTCGTATGAAAAGTGAGATTATTGTTTTATGGTTTCAACTTCCAATACAGTAGCAGATTACATGTTTATTTGATTAACTTTACCTTCGGGCGATTTTAACTTTAATTTTTATATGGTCAAGGTATTCTACTATCAGCCTCCTTGAAGAGCTTTTAAAGAGTTCATGAACCAAGAAAAATAAACTGCAATTTTATTTTACTTTTATTTAAAAAAAATATTTACACTTTAGTATGCCTTCAGTATAACCTATACCTTGCTGTTCATCAGCCGAGTTTTGTATCTTTCTTTTTTTCCTTCAATCTATGTTATACTTTATTTTTAAAAACGATGGTCAAATTAAACGTTTGAATACTGATCAATACAGATATAATGTCTAATAATATTCGAAAGTTGTTAATTTATTCTAATATACTGAAATGTTATTTAAATTCAGAATCAAGTTGTTCGTGTTTTTAATATACATACTTGATTTGTTGAAATAAAAAAAACAATTTTCAATGTAAGGTTTGATGTTGAAACTATTTCCTTGAAATTTTAAAAAGTTACACAATCGTTTTCATGTGATCATTTACAATACAACCATTATATGAAATGTAGTTTAAATATTTAAAATTAATTGGTATAAATCATAAATACACTGTGTTTTCATTGTCCAACTAAGAAATTTAAAAAATAATCAAAACTTTAAAAGTGTATAGTGTGGTTAAATCATTTCAACCCATTAACAAATTAATTTATAAATCTTTATTATTCTCTGCATCATATAAGTAAAAATTAACGCACACTAAGAATTGCTTAAGTATTAAGTAGGTACTTTCTCAATGAATATATATAAATTACTTATCAAATGATAACAAATTTATATTAGAATAAACTATAGATGACAAGAAATTTATATTTAAACATTAAAAAATTGCTTCAAAAATACTCATGCTATTTTATTTTTGCACAAGGGAATAAAACTTGCAATATTTGAAACCAAGTATTCTATAAAATACCAAAAATGAAAAGTAAACAATTAATACAAGTTTGTAATAGCTATCTAAACGCCAAACCTTTTGTAAGCAGTATTATAAAATTAATATAGAATTATATTTTTGAGTACCTCATAGGTCAATATATACATTTACTAATAAGTAATAACAATTGGGGTTTTTCAAATTGTACCATAAAAATTGTATTAATTGTTTATTATTCCAGTTTGTAAGAGTATTGTATATTAAATAAAATGTTTAATTTCAAATAAAATGATATAAATACATTGATTTATCATTTCTTTCATACTTTTATCACATTACATACTTATTAAAACGATAAATTATTTTTATTTTCCCGAGTAAAATGTTAGCATTCTATAAAAATCATTAGAATTATATACAATATATTACCTTGGTATAATTTGAATTAACATAAAAATGTAATACACTGTCTAATATTACAAGGGCTTCTATGGAGTGCCTAGGTATTTTATAAAATGTCTTAAATGTCTAATATATATCACCAAATGCTCATATTTTATGCTTTCACTAATTAATCCATAAGAAATTGAATTTTTTCAATGTATTAATTGAATTATTAATAATTTCAAAGAAGAATCTGAAAAACTTTCTGAAAATAGCCAATTCTTATTTTACTAAAATAATTAAATTTATTCTCAGACATGAATTCTTATTAAATGTTAACAATCTTTGAGACTAGCAATTTGTACTGTTGAACGTTTATCTCGGTATTATGTAATTGTAAACGTCTGCATATTTTTTGACACTAAGCATTTTGATAATGTTTTTTTTTTTTATAATGTAAATTGTGTCGTATTTAGAACTTGTAATTTTAATCTGCTGTAAATTTGTTTCAAAAACCACATTTACATAAATAAGTAAGATATATAAATATTTTTGAACATAAAATATGAGTTAAAAAGTTTTTCAATTTAGCTTCTTGTACTCCACACTAATTCCCTAAATAAGCGATTAATTGATTTTAGATCAAAAGTGTTAACTTCTACTCTGGGTTTTACCTATGACTATCCACCTAAATAGTGATTAGGTCACCAAAACCAAGTAACTTTAACATATCACATATAAAATAATATTAGTTAATATGTACATGCAGCGAATTATATTTTTCTAGATATCAGGCATACTTGATACTTGATATACAGGATTTTTTGATACTGAAACAAAAAATTTAAATGGAACATAGCATGTACAAAATATATAACGCATATAATATGTTTATTATATGCGTGCGCGCGTGCGCGCGCGTGTGTGTGTGTATTTTGTATTTATCCTGAATACGTGCCGTAGACAAGTATGCATTAGAGTAATAAAACATTCTTCAGTGGTGATTGTTGATGTTTAAACCTTGTTCTTATTTAATCTAAAACTTTTTGCATTTTTATAATATTTTTGGAGATTTTCTATTATAATTCTCGTCGAAAATATATGGCTTAATTAGTTGTGACTGAATTGTTTCATTAGGGTTTTTGTTTTTCCATTTTGAAAACTACTGCTCTAGTGCAGTACGCGGAACTCGTATATTTTATGAAATAAATATTATATCCACTGCATTTTGTGTTCTGGGTGGAAATCGGGTTAAACATTTTCACTTTTCTTCGTTTCCGTATCGTTCGATTTTAAGACGTAACATTTTCATAGTGGAGTAATTAATCACAACCAGTTGATGAATAACATAATATTGTAAACCAGAATAATACAAGTTTCGAATGCATAAACATTCCAGCACGAATTACCAGAATATCTAGAATGCGTTTAAAAATAATAGTCGTCACTACGCGCAGTAGGAATCAATTTACTGCTTTCAGAAGGTTAGAAAATAGTAGCCGATTCGATTTACTTGTTGTGTCGATGATAGTGGTTACTGGTTAATAATATTAAGTGTATATTAAACCTATTACAATGAAAATAATCAAGTGTTATAACTTATAAAGTATTGTAAAGTATTCAAGTAAAAACATTAAAATACTTTTTTAATTATTTCAATACATTTATTATAATTTTTCTAATCTTCTAAAGTTTGTATTGTATTTAAAATCGTTTTTTTATTAATACTTTAAGCAATCAACAATTTATATACTATAGAATTTAAAACTATTTCTGTGATGTGGATTTAAATCTTTACATTTCTGATGGATAGGAAAATATGAACAATTGCCATATGTTTCCCACATAGGCATATTCCTATTTTGAATGGTAACAATTCCCTATGGTATACAGTTATATTAGTATTCATTTTATATACCAGACAAATTATACACAGTGAGATAAGGTCACGCTTAAAGAGTACATGAAAATACTTTTAAAAAAATCCGTATTTGAACTAATATACTTTTTTTTATTATGTATCTTTTACAATATTGAAATATTGTTTCGGCAATTATTAACACTGTAAAAACATCACTCGCTTATTTGTTACGTTATTTTTGTAATTGAACAAACACTATACTGAATAATAATAACAATTATAGTAATAAGTCTTCTGTATGTTCTAGAAAATGGATAGGATGAACTGAAATTACGGGGAAAAAATCCCCCAAAATATTAAGTTCTATGCTCTTATTACATATGTACACTGTACATCCAAGCATCTTAGATTTAGAATTATTTTATCTTATTTAGGTAATAAATGAATAAGTTATTAGTAATAAACTAATAACTAACTAATATATTTTGTATGAAATGTTTGCATTTTGTTTTTAAATTTTCGCATTTATAACAAATAAAAATAGTTACAAATATTTACAGATTATGGAAGTAAATCTATTTAGGATGTGCCTAGAGACCGGGCAGGGCACTTGCTCGCTATGCTCACTAGGATAATTTAAATCTAATTTAATGACATTTTTTAACAATTAAATTATAATTTTTAAAACGCATATTGTATATTACATTATTATTTATTTTAAAATTAAGACAGTCAAATTATGTCAAAATTTTGTTGAACAAAATATATATAATATGTATTAATTTGTTACCTCGACAAAATAAAATATTTAACAATTTAAGATATTTGGACGCTCATGTGATACGATAGAAAAATGTAATTTGAAGGGGGGATTTTTTTATTTCCGGGGATTTATTTTCAAAATACCGGTGGACTGTAAATATCCGTCATAAGTATTTATAACGACGGCGTGTTGAGCTCGCGGTGGGAAGAGAAATCGCCGCAAAAAAAAAAAAATATATATATATATATAATAATAATAATAACGTAATACACCGCTGCAGCGACGACAACGACACAATGGTGTTCGGTTTAAATGGGATCGCGGGCACTGTAGCCCGTTCATTCGAGCGTTGGTCGTCGACGTCGCTTCCGCCGCTATTCGTCGCGCACCTATTCCGCCGTAGTCGATATATCATAATAGTATTTCGTTCGATATAATTCATTAGTACAATTTTTATAATTTTATATTTTTTAATTTTCTATTGCATGTATATAATATAATTATATTAGTCGTGTTGTTTGCTCGCTGCGTGTAGCTATATGCGTCGTGTCACGTGTCGCCGAGTGCCGAAAATATTTTGCAATTTTTTGTTCGTTCGTGCAATATTATTTTGTATAATAATCGTTTGAAATCTGACTGACCCCCTTCACATGTGACTTGAACGTTTGCGGTATTGGGTATTGATAGTCGATCATCGTGCAGTATCCTGCGCGCATCGTTTGAACTAAAACAATTAACGAGAAGTAAGTTTTTGGTAAAATAATTTTTTTTGATGACTGTTTTTACAATAATTACTGCATGAACGTCGGAGTTATATGTACATTTAAAGTTGGTATTCGATAATTGCTATGATTTTTTTTATTTCCTGCATGTCGGACCGACCTAAATATGGTTTTTTTTTTTATTCACCATCAATTTCGTTGATAAAATTATCGCATTTTCTAGGAATGTTTTGATAATTTAGAAGTATTCATGTAGAAATATATTTTTTCGAATCCTATTTTCTCTAAAAGTGTTCAGGCCAACAACGAAAGTTCTTTTTTTTTCATTATTCCATTGCAATATTGCGTATTACATTGTTACTATCAAATACATATTTACTTGCTGTAAATGTACAGTATAAACATTTGCACGAAATTCTTTTCTTTTTTTTTTCATTCAAACGATAAGTTTATATCTATGGGTATTTCGATAAATTTCGCGCTCAAAAAAAAAACATTTTAGAATTTTAATTTTTACTTAATTATATAAGTAATCTTTAATATAAATGTTTTCGATCATAATTTACGTATAGTTGACAATTTACAATGCACGTATAATGCTATTTATCATACCATACATACTTAAATTGTTTAATATTGTTCAGACTAAAATTAAATTCCTAAAAAAACTTTTTCCATTGTATAGGCTAGGCGTCTTATTTAATAATTTACAAAAGTATTAAAAATAGTTGATCACATTCTACATGACGTCTACTTTAATGTATACTCTAATGTCTAATGTATGATTTATGTCATTTGCTTTAATGACATATTTAAACGTATGTTTATCACCAAAAACTATATCACAAACTTTGAGTAAGTGGAAAAATATATATTAAATATATAAAAAAAAAAACCATATATTCTAATTAAAAAAAAATTGCCAAACGTATTGATATTACTTTAAGAAATTAAATAATATATAATAACAAATAGATTGTAATTAAACTTGCTAATTCATTTTGCTTCGCTCTTTTCGATGCAGAATATTGGTTTATTATTATTTTGAATTATACTGTAAAATTATTCTAAAAAATGGATACTAAGCAGAGACAGAGATATTTTTGAAATCGTCTAATTTAAAACTCTTTCAAATTATTTAAAAATGCATTTCACCTAACTATACCCTTTTAAAATAAATACATATACACATAGTTTAACTGTTTTGTTGTACTCATATAACCGAAAGATGTACTTATGTTATGATGTAGTATAGTAAAAAACTTGTTGTTACTTTAATTTAATATGTTAAGTTATTGGAACGATTATTATTCACCTTGTAATTAATAGATTGTCAACCATAGTCCATAATATGGTACATTTGAAATACTTAGGTACCAGGTACCTATTATTCTAAACTATTCTAAAATAATAATTTTTTTTTTTTATTTCTTAACTATTAGGTAACATTATATATATAAATAACTGTTTCATGAGAAGTAACTTGTTTTATCCACAAACCTTCTTGCTTTGTAGGATTTCAATTTACTTTTTCTTTCACTATACTTTATTTGTTGTTTTTATTTTTTTAAATAAAACAATATTTAGAGAGTTCTTATTTATATCCGGAACGAGTGTCAACTTTTTTCATTTTAAAGTATACTCTCTCTTCAAACAAAATTGTCAACGTGATTATGTAAACAAATCATTTCAAACTATATTATCGTTGTGCGTATTTAAAATAATTTTTTTATCAGGCTGTGTGACGCTCTTGTGTATAAATATTTAAGTTATTGATTGATATTAATATTATAATATATCAATGTGTAGTTATTTTCTTAGTTTTTTATTATTACTTAGTTTTAGGAATTAATTAATTAAGGTATCTATTGTTCAAATAGCTTTTGAAGTATAATAGTAAATACTAAATAGGAATAGTTGTAGGAAAATAATCTCGACATTTGGGTTATCGTTAATTTTGAGTGTTTTTGCATAAAAGAAATAATAATACTTATAAGTTGTGAAGTTATGGATTAAATATTCTGATATAAAAATGGGACACCGAATATATATATATGTGATTAAAACTATATTCAACTATATAAGTGTATTAGATTACATTATTTAATGTTTTGTCTTCACGAGTTTTTATAAATTTATGCTATAATTACTATACGCACAAAATTAAAAAAAATACTCAAATATTTAGAATTATAGTACCTATTTTTATTCTTTGTATTATTATTAAATAGGTTAGTTAAAATGTTATTTTCAACTAATTAAGTGTCATTTGAACTGCAATAAAAGAGTAACATAATTGTATCGTATAATAACTATTATTGCAATCGTGTAGACATTCAAGTTTTCATGTGTATTTAAAAATATTAAAAATAGTAGTACATTTTTTGTGTACTTCTTTACACTAGTATACATATTACATATTAGTAAAAATTTTAAATGTTTTCTGGCTGTTTGCGTTTAATGTTTTAATGATTATAATATGTAGAAAAACAAAAATTGGTTATAATCTTTAAATATTAGTTTTACACAGTTAAAGTAGTACTGAAATTTATACCAAAACCATTTGAAATACGCAATAATGGAGTTAACAAATTGAAATTAATTTTTGCTTTTAATAAGCTGTTATATTTCTATTATTTATTGTTTTGTTTTATTTTTTCTAAAATATACACTACTTTCTTTTTTTTTTATAAAGAAAGTAATATTGCTGAAGAATTAATCTGTTAAAGTATATTAAATATATTAGTTATATTCATATTTTTATTTGAATATATTATAATTATTTAATAATATGTATTTAAATGTATGTATAATTATCACAAATTTATTAATTTTATTTAAACATTTTCAAATTCATTGATATTAAAAAAAAATGAACGAATTTTGTTTAATTTCATTAAATTTTATACTTAACTACAAGTAGAATTAAATATACACCCGATACCTGACATGTATCTACTACGCATTTACTAAACAACACTATATTCAATTGGGTACCTAATGATATTTAAATTAAAAACTCGTGTTCTGTTAGATCAAATATTAGTAGCATTTATACACATTTGAAGCATCTTCAAAGATTTAATTTTTTACACTTAATATTTAGGTAGTAAAATGTTCGATATATGTTAATTGTATAAATGATATATTTTAATATTTATGAAAAATTGGAAACACTTCAATTTATCAGTTATTTCATTTTTATAAATTAACTGAATATTAACCTATACACGTGACTCATAATTTTTGTAAATATTAATTACATATGACGTGTGTTCAATAGTACCTAATAACAATTTAATTTTTCGGTTACAAATCAAATGTTATTTATTTTAAAAAAAAATTACAAAAATAATATACATTTTTAAGAACATTGCTCTTTTTGTGTAGTCCATATTGTACATACATACACTTACACACACATATAATACATTAATATATATCTGAGATTCACTTTTTGTAACGTATCAAACTCGGCTATGTTACATATTATTGTTACATGTTAAATAAACGTTACAAAATCTGCCGGTATCGTCTTATAAGAAAGGTTTTTTTTTTTTAATTCCTTCTTTTATTTATAAAGCAGAGAATATGATATTATGATATAGATATCTTATCTTAATTTGATTCAACATAATTAAATCGCGTGTAACTTACTTCAAAAATGAATCGCATAGTTTTTTCCATAACGATTTTCTTGTTCTTCTCTTCTTGTCGGTT
This sequence comes from Drepanosiphum platanoidis, assembly GCA_948098885.1. Taxonomy (NCBI): domain Eukaryota; kingdom Metazoa; phylum Arthropoda; class Insecta; order Hemiptera; family Aphididae; genus Drepanosiphum; species Drepanosiphum platanoidis. The sequence continues at coordinate 5,079,901 of OX402532.1, forward strand.
ATTAACTTCATATAATTTAGAGTAGTTTTATGAACATAAACTTTCTCTCGCGGCGGTCTTTATCTCGAGCGCGGACACTATTCGGGATCAACGAATTTTGACGTCCGATAACTCCGTATAATTAACCTACTTGCCTCGTTTAGTGTTCAGTAGGCCGAACTCGTGCTCGGATCGTCGAATGTCTATAATTTTATGTATCATATAATGTTATTCATTTATTAATCCGAAAACCGCCGTCACCGTGGTTCACAATCACAGACCGTGTCCAATTGAATGACAATAATACATATTAGATAGTATAGATATATAGTATATATATTATACTCGCGTAGACGTACAAAAGCATAATATATTTTATTGAGTATTTAACCTACCCGGTTATCAGGGAGCGGTAACTAGATCAGCTGTGTATAATGTCTAAACCGACAAAATAATTGTTTTGGCCGGATTTCCAAAATGTGCTAAGAACACGGGCGGGAGTCGTCTATTAGTGGGAATGACGTGCGCAGATATTTCATAGAGCTACACACATATTGATAATAATAATAATAATAAAAATAATATATTGTATTGCGACCGTGGGATCGTGTGTAATTGACGACCACTAACAAAAACCGCATATCGCAACGATTTCGAATCGTAGAAAAATCGTCGTCTTCTTCTTCGGTTATCTGTTGTAATATAAATTCACATGTTTTGTTGACAGTTAAAATATGTATCTATCAATAATATCGTTCCCGGCCGTCCGCGGTTCGCTTGATTATCGCATATTTGTAATTGTACGAGTATCTCTCATGGTAGTACTATGTTACGTGCCTGTAGTTACAGTTTATAAGTTACAACTAAATAATATAAATATATATCAATGATTGCCTAGTATACAGTATATTAACAGTATAACGTATATTCATTACCTACATTAATTTAATGACATATTTAGTAACCACTGACGATATTCGAAAAATACACTCATTTGTAATTTTTACACTTAAAATAGTGTCACTTAAACTACATTAAAAAGTGAAAATGGGTGAGGATTTTTTTTTTTTTTTGGTCTTTGAATTGTTTGTTTAAATAAAATCGAAATGAAAATGTAAAATAATAGTCATCTATTTGTTTTATTTTAATTCTGAACGCCTGCTTTTAAGTTTTAGTTTCTAAACGTTACATCGAATACTCGTACAAAGTAAGCAAGTTCTAGAGTGTGTAATAATTAAGTAAATAACTCCACGAATATCACAATGTTTTTATTTTTTTTAAATATTTCATTCTTCATTAATCATTATTATTATCTACTACTATGAAAATATGATCCATACAATTAAAAAGAATAATAAAATTGAAAAGTATCTATTTGTATTATGATTCAAAGATACCTGTGTGTAAACTATTACAAGCCTATGCGTTTAATGGAGAAACAATGACATGTTTTGCGCATAGTTGCTTGTAATGTGGCTTCTAAATGGATAGAAAAAAATTGCAATTGTTATACTATCTGGATGGCTATATAGTTTGTTTTATGTAATATGTAATCATATATTTAATATAATTTTATTTTTTTCATATTTGTTCATCTCTTCATATGCTTACCTGATGGTTTCTATGTCGATGATATTATTTATATAACTTCTTATAATAGTGTTACTAATGCGAAATGCCTACAAGTCTTCTCACTGTCCATTCATCAATTACTCTCATCTAATTTACTCATTGTGCAAATAGTATAGATTGTAAATATTATTAAATTTCAACAAAAAAAACCTTCTTACATTCTATTTTAATATAATTTGATGATGTTTTTTATAAATGTCAAGGTTTTGTATTTACAGTTTTATACCAGTAACGTTAGATTTAAAAATAAATCCGTCAGTCAAACACTTTTTGACAATCTTGCAAAATAATCTTGTAATTTATAGATATTTATAAGTATATTACAAGTTAATACATCGATTTGTAAAAGTATGAGGCGAAATATAGAGTTTGATGTTTTCTATTTTTATGTTTAGCTCTTTATGCATTAATTAAATCTAAATTTTAGTAAGTGTCAAAAAATAATCTAGCATCTTAAACAAATTTGTCTATATAGTTGTTTATTTGTTTATATTTTTTTTTTTTTATGAAAAGCATGTTTTTGTTTATTGAATTTCGGCCAAGTTCTATTATTTATTTTAGATAAAAATGACAGTAACGTCATTTAATGATGAATCATTGTGCTTATATTGGTCTAATTGTAGTAAATACGTGCAATTGCAATTAATGTTATTGATAAGTTATTATTTGAATTTTTCCTCTAGCAATCATGAAATTGTCTTAATTTTAATTGAACGTTTTCCATTATTGTATTTGATATTTATTCGGTAATAAAAAAATAAAAAAATATGATCATTCATACTTAGGATTGATAAAGTATCGCAGTTGATAGTGACGTTCATTTTAAACATTTGATCATTCAAATTAATCAAATCGCATAATAAAAAAAAATGTTATTTGAATCAATATTATCGGAGTATATTATGCACTAAAAATAGCGTAACATTAAATAGTGGTAATATACTTATTAGTTTCAAATTAATTAATAGTCACTTATTATTTATGAAGTATATGTTACACATTCTATTATGCATAATTTCAAATATTGGATATATAGTATGTACTATATACTATATAGAATATTAAAATATGTACTATGTATTCTTACTTAGGCTATACCTTAATAGCAATAATTACATTAATTCAAAACTAAAGGATACTTTAAGAAAATATTCCATTATATTGCTAAAATAGCTAATAAAAAATACATTGGCACTTGAGGAGCCTATATAATAACCAAATAAATCCACTCTTCGTCTAAATTGCCTTTCTATAAAGTAATGTTAAAATAAAAATAATATTTGTGACAATACATTACATGTATTCAATTAAGAGTAAAAAAATATTTAGCACTCAAATTGTGTTTCTGTAGATGTCGGTAGATGTCATGTAATTCGAAAATCTTAATTTTATTGAAAATGAGCGTATCGTTGACAATTCCGGTCAAGGTTATCCAGGTGTTAATTTAAACGACACTATCGAAATGTTTTATCATTAACTAATGAAATCAATGCTGAATACAATAATTGGGAAAATACCATGACACGATCTAATCATAGAGCCGATTCGACGTCTGAGTAGGTTTATTACAAATTAATTGTTTTAATAGATTCGGTATTTTAATGTTATATACAAAGTGCATTTTAAATACCCATCGAGTATTAGATCGATATGCGTGATGTTTAGCATAAGTATATTCTTAATTCATGATTGTTATGATTATTATTATTGCTCTTATTTTAATAAAATACATGCGCTATTGTTATTTAAATTTCAATGTTGCTTTTCACTAAATTCTTTTAATGGCTTTTAATATCGATTCAGTATGCTAATCAAATACTCTTTTCATCGAAAATTGCTATTATATTAACTGAAATAAGATTTTTAATTTGATTTTTTTTCGGGGCAAAATTAACACGAGATAGGTGATAATTCATTTATGTTAATTTATAATGGTACCTATAAATTATATGAAACTATATAAAATACGAGTATGTGGTATTTTTATACTAATATTTAAATAAGATCTGTATCGTGTACATACTTTTATTTATTAAAATATTGAGTGCTACTTTTCATATATACACACACATGTATTAATGTATTATAAATAATGGAAAAGTATTAAAATATCGATTTCTATTTTGATCAAATACATGTATGACAGAAGAAGAATAATAAGTTTAATACAAATTTCATACATGATAAAAAAAGTAGTTTTGTAGAACAAAATTGAACAAATCCTTACCGTTTCTGAACAATAGTAGAAAAATAGTTCTATTTATTGTATAATAATTTAGTCATCTAGAATTCTAGAATAATTTCCTTGGAAATATTCTCAGTATAAAAACGTTTTCGAGAATTTTTGTTTTTAATTTTGTTATTTAGACTCGCAACATTTCGCCTTTTGCAAATAAAGTAAAATAGTAATACAATTTATTGAAATTTTTTTCTTTACGCTGAGCTTTTGAACTCTTGAACGTTGAATAATAGTAATTAATGATAAATTATTATTATTAATTAATAAAAGAAGGCATTTAATTAATTGTGTTATATTATTAGAATAAATAATCATTATTTAGTACCTTTTACATAGTTATATTAGTTATAAGTTTTTGACTGTTGGTACTATTACAAATAAAAATAAATTGTTTTCAAACTAAATATTTTTGATATCACTGTTCAGTTCATATTCTCATGCTTGATTATGCTCTGAACAGTTCTTATTATTCTTAGAATACGTATATCAATTTAATTAGTTAAATATTAATTTACACTTCAATAGTTTAATCATATTTTATATTATACCTAAACATATTCTGTGAATATATTACATTATAAAAAAAATTTCACAATGGTAAATAATCTTTATTTTTCTAAAAATTACGAGAGTGTTTGTTAATTATTTTTTAAGCATTAATTTGTTTAATTTAAAATAATAAATAACTATTATATTTTAAGATAACAAGCTACGCGATTACCACCGTTTGAGTAAAGGAAATGTATATATAGTGTGCTAGGAAAGTCAAAGGTTATTCGTGTCACCTTCTTGGACAGACCGTTAAAAATGTATTGTTGCGTTAAATAGAGTAAGAGCAACTCTATATTTGCATCCCGATATAGAGATTTTTCATTTTCTGTAATATTATATTCTCAAAGCTGCGATTAAAAAAAAACTTATCTCTCGAGTATACAACTAAACAGACACACATAGCTATAATACTCTGTAACACAGGTGTGTTAATACGGTCTATGAGTAGTTCAGTAGTGTGGAAGGGAACCCCCTACCTGGGCTATGTTATCATAAGTATAGATAACGTTGTAGGAAACGATTCAGATATTTTTTTTTATTTTTTTCTATTACATTACTTTTAGTGTTTTACCGAACTAATTTCATCAGTAACTATTAATGTAAACACCAAAATGTAATGGCACTTGTCGAAGACGATTCCAATCTCGCTATGATTATTAATGTTCAATGTTCATATTTCGACTGTTGACTGCCGTAGCCACTTGTGTTTAGTTCGGTATCGACGCTCGCTTCTATTTCAGAAAAAAATTTACAATAATAAATCGTTATTAAACAGTGCGTCGCCGATTTTAATGCGCCATGGAAAAAGAATTCATTCCACTGTAAGCAACGACTGCGCATAATATTTTCTAATTTAATAAAAAAATATTTCACACCGTTTTCGCTGTATTGCACGTGGTTATTATTTTTGTATTTGAACCGTTGTTGCCGCGGAATCATATTCGATATGTGTTGATTACTAATATTACGCGCGTATAACGTATAACTAACCTATAATAGTGTATATATATTATATATAATATATATATTATATCAAAATTATTTTACAAAGTCGTCTTTTTTATTTTCAGATTAGGTGAAAATTCCAAGTACGGGACCGTTAATGAAGACGATTTCATGAGCACATCACCAACAATGACCGGAGCTTTTGTACGGCAACCGTCGACTGGTTCTGGTAAACAATTAGTATACTGCATACATGGGAAACCATCCGGCTGTTGCGCCACGCTGGTGTCGACCGAGGACAACAATTCGAACCACGAGAAACCCGACTTGACAGACGGAAAATCATCCATCACAATATGTATGTGCTTCTATCATAAATAAGTCGATTGTGCATGTTTTCTACAACCCCCCCCCCCCCCCCGCCCATCCTTCTGATAGACTTGATTTTATTTTTAAACAAGTTTTGTTTTATAACCATCTCGTTTATTATATTTGTCACTAAAAAATTCTCGTTTTATTTGATCGAATGTTTTTTTTTTTTCAAAAATTGATTCAGGGGAAATATTTTCAATTCACACATGCGTTTGTATGTAAGAGTAATTAATAAAACCATTTGATAAAATTGTTAAAGTTCAACTGTATTCAACACGCGCTATGTTGACGATGTTTTATAGAATCCTGATGGATGAAAACTTCAAAATATTTTAAATGTTTCTAAATGGTTTTCTTACGTGTCGTTTTTACAATAGCTCATAGTATTGTAGGTAGTTGTTACAAGACTACAGAAATTAATCATTCTTAAATGCCCATGCTCTTAAATTTCATCGCTTTAATGTTGAATGACCAATATTTTCTTTTTATCGACAAAAAAAACCGTTGTTAATTGATCATAACGGAATGTAGAAAACATTTTTTAAAAAATGGTTTTTTTTTATTTAGAAAGTTTTTATTTCATTTTAAGAATGGCGGTTTTATTGCTATTTGCCAACATAATAAAATATATAACGTGCAAAATGTAAGTTAATTAAAATTTTTGTTATTAAAACATGCAGTGTTTATCTGTATTTTACCAAATAAATACACTAGATTATATTAGTGTTAATTTTAATTTAGTCTCATAATGATGTTCATTATTTTAAAGTTTGTAAAAATGAATTATCAATCACTGTTTACAATGCCAATAGAAAAACTTCGGCACTTGATTGATTTGAGTTTAAAATTATTTATATTTGTAGAAACACTAGCAAATTGTTTTTAATTATATGTACGTATGTATGCCTTAAGTTAAAATTATGATTTAGTTAAGTTTTTAAGTAACCGTAACGAATCAACTAATAATTTTCAGTTAATGAGCATTGTCATCCCAACCGAGAAAGTACATCGGACCATCAAAAGGCCAGGCGGAAACTCATATTTGCCAGCATATTATGTCTCATATTCATGGTCGGAGAATCAGTTGGTAAGTTTCGGGAAAATTGAATGTGAATAATGTTTCAAAAAATTAATCAACCGTATAACGATTAACCGCGCGTATTAAAAGTTCTTATTATTATTATATTATAATTTCACGGGTTTTATTTTATTTTTTTTTAGGAGGGTATATGTCGAGCAGTTTGGCAATCGCTACAGATGCCTCTCATCTGCTCACAGATTTTGCTAGCTTTATGATATCGCTATGCGCCATATGGGTGGCTTCGAGACCGGCTACTCAGTCTATGCCGTTCGGGTGGTACAGGGCTGAAGTGTTGGGCGCTTTGACGTCCGTTCTCCTCATCTGGGTTGTCACCGGTATTTTGTTGTATTTGGCCGTCGAGCGCATCACGAGCATGACGTATACAATCGATGCCGACATTATGCTCATCACGTCTGCCGTCGGATTGTGTGTTAACATTGTGTGAGTCCATGTTAATTTTATGCTCATATTTAGATGTATTTAAACGTATTTAGATAATGTACTGTTTGCAAAATATTGCGAAACTAAAGATTTTAAATACAAAATTGTAATCATATGCTCTTTTATAGGTGTACTAGAAATTAGAATAAAGATAAAAAAAAAATAACGATACGTAGTCTTTAAAAAACTAAAGCCAATAAATTATGGTCGCCTAACAATAAAGTCTATATCATGCAACTCGGCGGTATTTAATCGGTGCTAAATTTGCGTTGTTTACAGCATGGGTCTCACGCTTCACCAGCATTCACACTCGCACGGCGGTGTCGGGTCGCACAGCCACGAGGCTTCCGGCCCAAGCAGCGCCAATATTAACGTCAGAGCCGCCTATATACACGTCCTAGGAGACATTATTCAGAGTCTTGGCGTGTTGGTCGCCGCCATTGTCGTATATTTCAGAGTAAGTAATTTCAGTACATTTGGATGCCACCCATCACGTATATCGTTTAAACTCTCGTCGATAGTCTGTATAGGTTATACACTTGACATTTCTAACCGCCATGTTATAATGATCCTTTTTTCTTTTCTTATCCTCTTATCGAAATCGTCGGTGACAGAGGTTTTTTTTTCATAATTTGTTATCAATAACTTAAAGTCTATACTCGTTTTACTCGTAGATAATAAAGATTATTTTTGCTATCTATGGTATACGTGCGTATTGTACTTGATCCGTGTAACTAAATCCACAATGTTAGGTATGCATAAATGTATACTGTATGCTATCATCGATTTTATAGTGTACTGTGTACAGATAATGTGCGCCGGGATGGAAACCGATAACCGTTAATTATTACTAAATTCTTTAAAGTTACAAGATCATTAAATTGTGCAGTAGAAATCAGTTATTATAATATTATAGTAAAAATCGAGAGCCCACTTCACGATTTGGCTCATTTTTCATTCTATGCGACCACCACATTGCATATTTTATTTCTTTACAAAACAAAAATTCACGCTTCCATACCTATAATGTTGAGCTGAGTTTGTAAATAATAATTTCATATATATTTCAATAAATAAAGGTTACATACTATGTTTATTGCTTAACACGCGTTATTTACTATTGGGATAGTGTTTTCATTTATTTTTATAACTTAACCTACATAGAGAGTAACTGCAATGTGCACATCATGCATTTACTGTATAATATGTATACGAGTACCTTACCAACATATATCAAATTATATTTAAAAAATGATCAATTATACCTTTATACCCGATTTTAATTTTCATCATAACAATTAGATGATTACTGATTAGAGCAAGGATGCATGTAAATCATGTGAACCCGCAGATAAAGTTCATACTTTTATTGATCTAACTTATACGAAATTTAATATACTTTACGAGCAATTTCTTCTGTATTATTTATTATAATAATTAGCAATACCTACACGATTATTATTGATATCTAATGATATATTCCAATGATAAATTATTGCATTTTTACATCCGTACATAAACGGAAATAATACAATAGATTTTATTTGTGTAAAATATAGCTGTGCTTTAAATACTGAAAATAACGCACTACAGAGTACAGGTAAATTGACACAAGATACATTTTTTTTGAACTTTTTATTACCAATTCGGCAATCGACAAATAATTTGTTTTTTTGGTTTTTTTTTAGATTGAATAATTTTAGATAAATTATACATAATATATGTTACCCATAAAATAAGACACGCGTTGCAGTATTATTATTACAAATATTGAATTCAACGTATGTTGTGCAAATGCGAACGTAATTAAATACGTCATTCGTTTTACCTAAACCTTGTACGTGAAATTATAATATAATGTTGGGCAACTCAAATTGAAAATTTACTCACGCAGTAGAATTTGAATTTGACACGAATGCCTTGTGCATTACAATGTATGTTTATCTGTTCTTTGGTGTTGAATCTTTATAATGATTTCGACGACATTGGTGTGCCCAATGTTAATACTATTTGACTATACGTACCTAACTGTATTAACCTACATAATAATGAAAATATTTATATCGTTTTTTCCGACTAAAAGAATAATTAATGATAAATTAATTTCGTTTTTTTACAGCCCGATTGGAAAATTGTGGATCCAATTTGTACGTTTTTCTTCTCCATACTAGTGTTGGTAACCACGTTCAACATACTTCGGGACACTATGGTCGTTTTGATGGAAGGCATGCCGAAAGGCGTGAATTTCGTTGACGTACTGGAAACGTTCATGAGTATCGACGGAGTAGTTAGAGTGCATAATCTCAGGGTGTGGGCCCTGAGCCCTGACAAAATCGCCTTAGCCGCCCATCTGGCAGTCAGTGAGTAATCTTTATTACAAGTATTATCGTTGGATCTCATAACACAACACAATGATTATTACATATGACAACCGTTACACTGTTGTTGTTAACTGCACTCCGGAGCACGTTTTTAAATGCATACGTTTTCTAATGTTTCGCTTAGAGCCCGGCGCCAATACGACTGCAGTGCTGAAAGAGGCTTCGCGAAGGATGTACAAAAAGTATAACTTCTTCGACTGCACGCTGCAAATTGAAGAATTCGAGACCCAAATGGAGAACTGCAAACAGTGCCAGCCGCTCCAGTGCTGATGAAACTATTACCCGTCCGCGTTCCCACCTCGCCACATCGCGATCTCCAAACGTGTTTCAATAATGTTATAATTTATAACTTAAACACCGTTTAGAAGATAAAATAATATTATTAAATCGTCAATTATTATCGGCGACAATACTAAATGTACAGTAGTAGGTACGTTATCGATCTATGGATGCACTGAACATGTTATACAATTTGATTTCAACATGTATCTATTATTATGTGTAATTATATAGTACACAAATGTAAAACCAGATGTTTAATTGTTTTATAAATTATGAACCTTGGTAAATTTTTATTATTTTTAAACTAAGTTTCATATTTTTGTTATTATTATTAATATGTTTTGCCTCCTTGATTTAAACACATGTACTATATATGCTATGCATATGTATTTATGAGTGTACAAACTCAATCAAATTTCTTAGTTTTACTTTGATTATAATCATAAATTCGTTCTGATATTTATTTATTTTTTTAATTATCTTTTAAAATCTAATAAACAATAGAGAAAAAAACCTATTATGTATAAAACTATGTGTATACGTACATAGATTCAAATTAACAATTAACAAATTGACGTGTGATTTGATCTAACGTTAGGATAAGTACCTACATAAAGTATAAAATATATAATTTAACAATAATAGTTATATATATATACATACCCATATCATGAAAACTAATTATGTTATGTTTTCCATCCAATTAATATGAGTAATTAAAAGTCTGATGAAAAATCGTTGTATTTTATAAAATTGCCTATTAACATATGTCATATTTTTATACATATATATACGTTTTTCTAAGTGTAACTCATCAAACTTCGTCGAGTTTCAACATTTATTTATCTTAATAATATAAAAATTAATTTACAAATTGCCGAAGTACCGCCAATGGGCGGCCTCTTCAATCTGTCACTCCTGTCTCATTGTATAACTTTCATCCCCTACGCTTATTGTTCGGAATTGTAACAGATGGTGTAAATTAGCGTTTGTTAAAAAAAAAAAAAATTTACAAATTGTTCAACGTCTGTTAAAATCATTGTATGTAGATACTGTGATATAATATATAATGTATTATAATTAAACTATTTATATGATACATGTAACTAATCAATAATACTAGTGTTTACAAAATATTAAGGACCTATCTATTTAAAAAACTTTATTTTCCTACCATGTAAAAATATACCTAGTAGATATACCATATATACCTGCTCTATTATTGGAAATTATAAAAAATGTTACGTGTATGACGAGAAAAACGATGTATTATACATAATATATTTAAGTTTATGCCTAATAAACATATTTATGTTGCAGTAATATTGTATAAAATAATATTGTATAAACTCGTGATTTAACATTTTTGATAAGATAAACAAATTATGGGTTTATTTGATTTAAAGAAACACTTTTCAAGGTGAAAATATGATATGATAAAATAATAGATAAAATAATTGTTGTGTCTGTCATATAAACGTTAGTAGGTTATTTTAACATACTTTTAAATGGCCAAGTTATCATAAATTTTCTAAACAATTACCCGAACCTGAGTCGATTTTAGAATACAAATAATATGATGCATAAACTTATTTTTATAAAGTACTCGTCAAATATTTCATCAAATCAGTGGGTTATGAAAAAACAAAACACAAAAATTATAAACTATTTCAAATTTCAAGGTTATAATTATTTCATAAGATCAATAATAATTATTCTTATAATTCAATTACTTTTATTATTATCTATGAAAATTAAGTAGAAAAACATATCTCGACATGAAAACGTCACAAAAGATATTTATCACACACATACCACTCATAACACTGGAAATGCTTATTAGATACCTACTAAGTGAAAAATGTATATCGTATTAATGAATTCACCTTCGTATTGATTTAAAAGTGTCATGAATTCCAAATCGGATCCTTTGAACTTCAAAACAATCATGTCAACAGTGAACTATTAGTAAAAAATGATCAATATAACTACATGTTTGCCTCGAGGACTTGAACAGCACCAGACTTGAACTAGTTAAATAAAACAAATTTATATTGCAAATACCTACAGCTGTTCAAATGTTGGAAATCGTAAATTTAAATAAATGTATCTAATCCTGATAGATAGTGGATACGAATTGACAATGCATATTTTAAGTATCTACGTATATTGTGTAGATAATACGTCACAGATATATAATTCTATAGATGCATAATTCTTACATAGAAATGAAATGAACAATGTTTATGTGCAATATGTTATATGTAATATATTATATTTATAAATGTGATAATTTAATTACAAAAACCGATGTTGATTAATGCCATCAACAATAAATTATCGTTACAACTGTTACTATAATAAATGTATTTAAAAAAAAAAAAAACAATAATATTATTTTCCGTACAATAATTTAGACGATTTAGATATTTTCTTTTTTTTGCTACTCAAGTAAACGAAAACGATTTGTTGATGTGTGTTAAGTTCCGGACGCGAGAAACGTCCACTACTTTCTGGTCATACTTGTGTCCGTTGTTCCACATTTATATAAATAATATAATATTAGACATTTGAACTCCCAGGTAGATTATAGGCGTTTAAAACTCATTTACCGGATACCTAATTACATATTTATTGTGCTTCTAGTGTGATTAGATCGGACGGAAATAAGTGTACCAGCAGATCACTGGGCGGTAAACTTACGGTGAAAATAAAGAAGAAAACGATTTTTGCCAGTGTCGGCTTCAAAGTCACTGGTAATTTTTTCGATGAAAAACACATGTCGCGAAATAATGAAAATACAACACAAACAGTCCCCCCCCCCGTCGGACCTGCTCCCCATCCCGAAAGTGGTGACAGAAATATTCAAACCGGCGTTGGTCATATACGTCGACGTCCGTCGTCAGAACGTCTCATTGCTCGCTCTTCGGCGGCGTTTCGGTAAACGGAGTTTATTCCGGTTCGCTAAGGCGGCGACGCGGCACCGGAGCAGCAACAAACGTGTCGTCTGGCGCACGTCGCGCAGTCGGTCACGAACGTCGTCGAACGTTTCCACAACGACAGCTGCTTCCTCGGCCGTGTCGTCTTCGGCGCGCCGCCGTTACACTGTCGCACGGCGCTGGACGAACCGACAGTTATGAGGTCGGCGTCCGGCGGTTGCGGATAATCGCAACGACACAGCCGCGACGACGACGACGACGACGGGGCGTCCGTTGTGGCCGACGACGAGCCGCAGTCGTCGCGGTCCCGTTGCGCCCGACTTTGTGGCTCGTCATCGCCAGGGGCCGTCCTCCGAATGCTCGCGAATCGTTTTTCCAACGGTCTCGCGTCAATTATCACCTCGGCGGACGTCGTCGTCGGCGACGAAACCGTGGCGGCCATGCGGCGGCGGCGTGGGCCCGCGCAGTCCAAACTGTCGACCGGACTGAAACAACGAACCAAATTTACACCACAAATCGCATAACAATCGCGATCGAAAAAAATTTCCGTGAAATGGATTTATGGATTACGCTGTACGTTTTTAGTCAAGTATGTACTACTTTTAGCCGTACAAACGTTTTGTGTGAATACCAACAAATCTCTGTGTTGTGATATAAAGCAATACGTATGGCTACTGCAATTATACACTGTACTTGTAAGTAAGAATAGGATCGTCCATCGATTCCACTTTCAACATTGTTAACAATTATTGTCTATTTGAAATTTAACCGAACGGTTCGTACCTCGTGCCTAAGCGGCCGTTTTGTTTGAACAGAAATTGAATCATATATCGACGGCAACAGACTGGTGTCGAGATCCACTATTATTAGAAGTCAAAAGTGATAATAAAATATAAGACTGGTGAGCATAGGCGAGCGGGACAATCGCTCACGGCACCAATGATTTATGAACGCCTTCAGAGTTCAGATGCATGATGCATGTGCAGTAATCATATTTAATATATGTAATATCATAGTTAATATTTAATTTTTTCAGTCGTATCTGGACACCAGTTTTTTCGAAACTCGAGCTAAAGACGTGAAACTATGGTCGATGAACGATTATAATCACTCGCAATATTATACTATTAATTGAAAATAATATTGTTGCCAATCACGATTGAACAACTTTGGTAAACGAATTTACAGACATTAAATCACGGAAAGTTCCACTAAAATTTTAAAATACAATGCAAATATTGTACTTCTATATTTTTTCAATTATTATTATAAATATAAAAATTAAAATTTATGTTACACTTACTCTTTAAATTAGGTAGTAATTATGATTTTATTCAAACTAAAAATATATACCATTCGAATACTTTTACACACACAATCGAAAATAATAAATAGGTATATGAAGTTTATGTATACTAATAAGTAATAACACTACACAAAGTACAAAGTTTTATTTATTTTCTTGCAATATAGAGGTATGGAATTATGTTTTCTACATTAAACAAGTATATTAAAGACGATTATTTATCGACATAAAAATTAATTTAGGTACTTATTGAAAATAAACAATGTTATCGTTTAACACGTTAAACTAAGGAATAGCGAAAAAAGAGAAGAACGTGTTTTTATCGGATAGAGTACGAGGACACAGAGGATTGATAATTTAGACACTAGTAGAAAATAAAGAACACACTTTATAAGCAACGTAAATAGGTACTTTAGAAATATCTATAGATATAATTATAAGTATATAAGAGTTTAATTTGTTTAAATTATATAATGACACTTGAAATATAATAGATACACATTTCAGAACCCCAGCTATTGAATACATATTTTATTGTCAATTTTTCTCAATTTTGAAAAAATTATTAAGGGAATTTTAAAATTGGCCATCAAAGTGCCAACTAGAGTACTAGATGACATTTTTTTTTATCAGAAACCCTCCCTGAATTTGAGAATAGAACCAATTTTTCCAGTCGAAAACGTAATGACAGATACAAAGAAAACACACATCGTTGTGAAACAAATACATTCCTCATTTTACGCAGAATCTAAAGTATGTAAATTACTTGTACGGTACAAGTTGCACCGAAATTCAATTGTGACTTGGTAAAATATAATTTAAATGATTTTATCACATTACTCTTTAATCGTATTATAACTTACGAGGGCGAAACGTTTTGAAAATAATTAAATTTATCAAATAATCTAAACGTTGCACAATTACACGTAACCACACGTAAATATCCAATTGTCGTCGATGTGCGTGCAATAGTGAATCCATAGTAGGTGTACGTATAATATCTATTTTACAACAATGATAATAATGATAATAATACCTAATAGTAATATAATCTAAATATGACTGTTATGTAACTTCGCTATAGATATTGGATAATTATTTGAAAATGTCAACACTCGGGTCATTTAAAATGTATCGCGGTTCTCAAATAGACAAATAAACCTGCAGATACTCTATATATTATGTAGTGTACAGCAATGGACAGTGGCGTAATCATAGGGAATTAAGGTATCCAGTGCGTGAGTGCTCCACTTCGGATTATTTTTTTTTATACTTTCAATTGTAAAATTATAGATAATTTAAATACAAAAAATGTCGGTCATTTACAAATCTCTTTCACTCGGAATTTTTTTTCAAATGAAATGGTATATTACTTTCAAATTTAAAAGACCAATTCACCAATATCGATCACCCATCATCTTATCCGTGTCTTGTATCTAATCTTGTATCTCACCCTTTTGTTATTTTTTTTTTCACTTGTAATCTTTATTTGTCGTTATAATTTATCGTTCGTACATAAATTGTATAAATTATAATTTATCATATATTAATATAATTACACGTCATTTATAATTTGAAAAAAAAAAATAGTAATTTAGACAATTTTTAAAGCACTTTTTTTGTTTGTTTTTAGGTTTTCAGTTAATTTTCCAAGGATATCTTGGAAAGGTATATTTGTGGTCATTATTTGTGTTTTTTGGACCATAAATTCATTTATTACAAGTCTTATAGACCATTTTAATAGGATTTTTAATGGATTTTAATATTTTGATCAACATTTGAAAAAAATTGACTTTAATCCTACTAATAATTACTATGGCTACGGATAAAATAAACGCGATGACGGCACGTCGCATGTTCTACGCGGCAAATAATTACGTAGGTAAGCTGTGGTTGTGATTAAATAAAAATTGTGTCAAATTTAATACATATTGTTGAATGCAAATACACGTGAATCATTTTGAAATAGTCCGCCAACCTAACGACGATGATTGACAACAAATCTGAATCGAAACTATTTCATAATTTTTTTATGAAATTTTGAGAATCTAAAATAAAAAAAGATTTTTTCGACACAATACCATAAAAATAAGCATATTATACAATATGTATTACAACCAATTACAGATAGGTAAGTGAAACCATTATAATTTTTAGTAAATAAAATTGATATTTTCATATTTTACTAATCATTGACTGAGTTTCTTCGAACATATGCGGTGCATGCTGTGATTGTATAAATTTAACCGCAACGTGCACGAGCGTCAAGCAACTCACGATCGCTCAAAGCGTACTGAATAGAAAAGTAGCATGCTTCTTCTGTAAAGTTAACCAATAGGACGGTAGATCTTAAAATGATAAAAAAATAAAACTGCGGAATACCTTTGACCTTATACACAGTCGGTGACACAAATACGATAAGTATATTGACCAGGAAGTTTTGAAAAGCTCACTAGTTTTTGTTATGTCGACAGCATGCATTCGTATAGTTTAGATCTAATGATACGGGTTCCGCAACAGAATTATTAATATTTCATCTTAATTCTTAAGTAAATATATTGGATAACCTATGTTCGTATGAAATATGCGTTCTATTCAGCGGCATCGGTCAGTCGTGAAAAATATAAAATGTTAATGATCAGTCTGATAGAGATAGGTACCTAATACGATAATAATATATAGCTATTGCCTATTGCTATGAAATATGTAAGACTGTCCTATACTCACTGGACTAGAGTCATTTCTGACATTATAAATACAGTCTGGTGAGATAAAATAATTAGGCGGACCACTCGAATTTCTTTGAATTTGAAAGCAATAATATATCCATTGTAGATATTCTTTGTGATAAAAGAGTTTTAAATTAAACTAATTATTTTAATTAATTGAATTTTTAAGCAATTTTTGTAATTTATAGGGTATAGAATTCCACCCCTAATTATTAGTATTAAAATAAGTGTTCACACAGAAAAATAAAACTCAACTCACTGTAGTAAAACCAATATTACTTTTCACGTAGATCTGAACGAAATGAATTGTTTGGTTTTTAAACAAATCATATTTTTATAGCTACGTTTGGAATGAAAAATGATGTAACTTATCGTTTTATTTTTATAGATTCGTACGGGCATGCATTTTCAACAAGTCGGAGAAAGGTTTCTAGCTCCTACTACACGACATTTCAATTTCTGACGACGCGAAAACTAAAACATGTAATTTGTAGTTATAGAGAAGTTTAGTAAGTAGAATAATATGTCGAAACTCGCATTTTATCACGCAAATATGCTACATGATATAATAATCACGCTCAAATTATTGTTTACTGAAATAATATTTATTCCGTGTATCTATATATAATATGGTTCATTTCGTGTTTACATTTCACTGGAGGCTTTAGGATCTGAACTTTACATGCAGCAGCAGGCCAGCAGCAGCAGCAGCAGCACACTCATTTCGGCGCAAAACCACAACATCACAATATAATGGATCACGAACTCTGCAGAGCATTCATATGTATACATGCAAATGTAAATGCAAATGACTCGCAGGAAGTCACGGGGTCAAGTTGAAGCAAGTTGGGCAACTCGTGTCTCCTGGGCGGTGTACCTCATGAACCGTGCGCCTCATTACGTCTTGTTACAGATACGATGTTGTGTTGACTACGTCGATGGTGTTAAACAAAATCGTAATGAGAGTAATAATCATCATTAACTTGCACAACAATACAACGGCGGTATTTCGGCCAAGGGTTTTTTTACAGATCGTTGACGGAAACGCACACGTTTGTGCATTTGAATTTGTAGAGAATGAAAAAAAAAAATCGATCGCCCTGATAGACACGAAACCACAAATGGATGTGTCATTGTTCGCCCGGCCGTCGTCGTGTTATTCTAAATCTAAATTATATTATACCTACCTACTTCAACCGTAACGAAACAGCAATTCTTTCACGTTTTCGGCGCGTGTGAGGTAAGATAATAGTTGAGTTTTTTTTTCCTGTGATAAATCTCACAGTTGTTATTTTCGCGTATTTTTTAAGTCCGTACAGGCGCTTTACGATCTTTAATGTTATTACGTTTAAACTACAACGGATTTGTAAGCTTGTGAGGCCGCCGCAATAACCGAAATCGGACGACAGTGAAATGAATTCATTTTACTCGCAGTCGTTTTATATAACTGCAGCAGTTAATATCATATAAAAATATCGTTTTTATTTCGTGCGGCGTTCATAAAAACGATATACGCATTATATCGTCAAACGCGAAGTTTGTTATGCGTTTATTTCGCAATTATTATTATAACACAATTAATCGTATGGTAAAAATACCTACTTTGCAGGTCTAGCATATGACAAATAATATATTATTATTATTAAAGTGTACCAATATACTATTACGGTAAATTATGCTTTAAGAAGATTTTTTTCTTGCAGTACGATTAGGAAAAAAAAAACGTTGATGAGATTATAAGTCATAGCCGATAGTAAGCATTAAATAATAATAGTAAACTATACGAAAATGATAAATTATAACACGATTTCTGTTTCTGCTACAGTAGCGTTCTATAAATCATTACGCGCGGTGCGTACGCGGTACCTACCTTGTTACGTCATTTTTAGTTTCTGAAAACTATTATTTTTCAGTGGACCAAATTAAAAAAAAAAAAAAGTCCATACATCTCGTGAACCTACTGAACTGATTATTATATTTTGTAAACGAAAATGATTTTTCTCGTTATTCGTTCGTTTATATACCTATATTGTATACCTATATATAGCTGTGTTCTCTTGCAATACCGCTTTATATACTTATAATGTCCTATATAACATATTATCTAAATTTTATGTTCTATACGATATGCGAAAGGCATGTTTAATTCTTACGCCGTATATTTTATCATACACGTTTTTAAATTAACGAGATTTGTACGGATACTGCAGTAGGTACATATTGTATGCTTTCGATCGACAGAAACTACTCGTTAACCTAACCATAGAACGTTCCGAGTGTCGCATTAAATTGTTGCATAACGTATTAAGACAATATATTATTCACGATGTTGCAGTGATACGAAACAAAAAACAAAAAAATTTACATCTTCAAATAGTTCAAACGTTGTCGGTTTGATAACCGACACTGCGCGGTTGATCCGCGGTTTCCCGTGCAATCGGAACGACAAGTACGAATAGTACAACAGCAAATGCCACGATTCACATATTCTTATCCACAGAATAGTACAATTGTCTGTCTCCGCCGGTACCCGATCAAGAAAATCTCTGAAGGGCCGCTGTGTCAATTGAAATCGTCAATTGATAAAAATCTTTTTTATAAATACTATTATTTAAAAAATAAACCGTCTGTTTCAGAGGTTTCGGTGCGTAGAAATGGACCAGTAAAAACAAAACGCTCGAAGACCTCCCTGCAATCGTGCAGATCGTTATTTTTTGTCCGTTTGTCGCGTAATCGTTCAAAATGTAACAAGATACATCTCGAAAGTCTGCGAACCTCTGAACAATTTTCAGTTGACTATCCAAGAGTATAAATGTATAATTTTTCCGCCATAGCTGAGAAACAACCGCGTAACGTTAATGATGGTAATGCGCGGCGCGTGTCTTATCACGGCGGGTATCTGTAAGACAACATTGAAAATTGCATTTCAGACTACATCTTACGAAACCCGAAGTAATAACAAACTGTAGGCACAATTGCAGAACTACATAACGAGGACTATTCTCACGACGGCAGCGTTTGACAAGTCTTTTAAAGCGCCCGCGCCGGTGGTCAACGCCAGGACCATATTCTACGAAATCCAATTACGTACGCACCGTCGTGTACACGCACACACACATATATATATTATACATATTATATCGGGGCCGGAGCAAAGCCCAAGGTGACTGTGTCCTCTGGGTTTCCCTTTCTTTCCTTCCTTTCCTTCCATGGACCGCGTGTATAAATATACGTCTGACGACCGTTCGCTTTTAGTGTAAGTATACGTATTCACTCTCGCAAACGTATCTGCAATACATTATCTAAAGTCGTCCTGTCTTGACCACACGCGTTCAGTTCGGTAAAGTTCACGTGCAGTTATCGCCTGTTTATACTACCACGCACATCACTCTGTCCGCAATGACATACGCGGTAAGTTTATACTGACCACTACGATTAATGTTGAAATTTAGGTGATATACACGAAATGGAACTCGTCATTTCAAAATGATATTTTATAAAAAAAAAAATGTGTCGGAAAATAATTCTTCACTCTCGCGGTTATTCGATGATCGAACACAAGAATTCCATATGTATTGTTTAAAAATATTATCAGGCGGAAAAATTATTATCCGTGACCCAAGATAAATCGCATAAATAATACGGGTTCTATATTCGAGTAGGTGCATAAAATACGCGTTTGTTCACCTTTTTGACATTTTCTACATCACTTCAAAATAATGCCACCGAGATGGGAAACGGGCGACTCGCTTATGCAATATAATAGCACGTCAGAATATGTGGTCAACTTTTAACGACGACCATTACCATTTACAAGTTATATTAATAATTGCGTATTAAAGGGTATACCTATTATTATTATTATTATTATTGTTACCACCGTTTTATTCGAAATTCGTTATCTGTGAACTGTGACCCGTAATTACAGTTCCTTTCTATATGGTATTTCATTAACATATTATGGTTATTATTATTGTTATAAATTAATATCACCAATTGATTTTCCATGCCATAATATTCCAACAGTTTATCATTATTTATGTAAATTAATAAGTGGGTACTAAAGCACATTTTTAAAGTCGGTTTTAATTCGAGTATACCTTTAGTCTGTACGACTGTATAATGTACATCTAAGTATTATTATAGAAAATAGTAATCGATTGTCAGCATGCTTACAATTACGCAGCAATGATTTAATTGACAATTCAAAAACACTATAATTTTCAATTACGTTATTATATCTTTCACAGTTCTCGTTTATACACTCCTATTTAGTTATACTCTATAGATTGGTGTTTACTGTAATTTCATACTTGGAGTTGTGTATGATTATTAGGTAGTTATTACTGTTATTATTATATTTGCGGCATAATTTTGTTTGAAGCAAATCGACTAATTCACCGAGTGTACAAAATTAATTTTCCTATAACTTTTGACATGGAAAAATATAATTTTACTCAAATTTCAATCATTGAAAAATCAGTTTAAAAAACACGCTTTTTCACTTACACGGCAATCAAATAATTTCACTCGATTGTTTATTAAGAGAACAACATGCATTTCATACTAAAACACGACTTTAATACCCACTGCACGATACCATATATTTAAATACTATAATGTAGTATGTACCTACTTGATGTTCGTGCACGCGATAGATAAATCGTATAGTAGTACCTACTACTTACCACGATTTGAGATATCTTGAATCGTGATACCTACACAACTGCTCACAATAGTATGCAAAATATATGCAAACAGTTAAGTCCAAGTTGAACTAACATTAATATAATAAAAATAACATTTCCCGAGTAACAATTTGCACTACGGCAACATCAATAATATATTACCATTATTATTATTTAAAATAACTGATATAGATGTAGACTTAATATAATTTCAAAATACATAGACGAAACTATATGGTATTATTATTTATTAATAATTCATAATGAAATTATGAATTCATTTATTTATCAATTTATTTATTAATAATACGACAGTCGTAAAATATAATATATTTTGTTGCAGCAGTCGCTAACAACCGGAGCGATGACGGTCGCGGTGTCGCTGATGACGGTCGTCATCGTCGGCCCGTCGTCGGGCAGCCCCGTGTCGGCGTACGGCTACGTAGCCGCCCCGCAGCCGCCACGGGCCTATTACAGGCCACCGGCGGCCAACGAGTACGCCGTCGAAAACGCGCCGCCCAAGTACAACTTCGCATACGACGTGTCGGACGCGTACACGGGCGACTTCAAGAGCCAGACGGAGGAACGGGACGGCGACTATGTCAGGGGACAGTACACGGTGGTCGAGCCGGACGGCACCAGGCGCGTGGTGGACTACACGGCCGACGAACACAACGGTTTCAACGCAGTCGTGTCCAAGGAGGGTCACCCGACCGTCGCGCCCGCTTACAAACCGGCCGCCGCCGCTGCATACGCTCCGCCGCCGCCGGCGGCTGCCTACAAGCCGGCCATCGCCGCCGCTTACCGCCCGGCGCCGGCCGCGATTTACCAGCACCGCGCCGCCGCGGACGCCGCTTATCCGACCGCGGCCTACCGCCCGGCCACCGCTTACCCGCTGGCCCCACTTTACAAGTCGGCCCACAAGCCAGCCTACAAGCAACCGCCTGCGTACTATCCGTACAGACCGTACTAACCACGGACGGCTCACTTCATAAGTAATCCGATTACTTGCCCGTAATATTTATAATATGTAAATTGGTTTGACGATTATAGTTATTGTCAATAGTTGAGGCCCGGATTCGAATGCTTTTAAAATCTTATGGAAAAATGCTCTGGAAAATCGCCAAAAGTATCATAAAAAAAACGCTATTGTCCTTGAATAATTTATCATCCGACGTTTTTTTTCACATTTTTTATTTTATTTTGAGAATCAATTTAATACATAGGTACTGAACATTTTTAGGAAGTCACAACAAATAACTTTTATATGAAAAAATAATGACAAAACCAAAATTCTAGATTCTTGATCACCTCGAAAAAAATGCACCAATGGTTGAAATCTGAGCCCTAGTAAGTAATAATTTTATTATATTATACTATTTAATCGAAATTAAAACGTTTATATCATAATTGTTTTATGAAGTAAACTAAAAAGTACCCATGTAATTTATATACCTAATTAAGTATCATTAATGCCATCTGTTTTTATAGTAGGTTTATAGGTATTTTGATATTGTTAAACGAACTGTAAAATCGCAGAGTTTTTTAATTATATTTTTACTCTTAAACCATTATAAAATGCAACTAAATTATTACGAATTTATTGCGTTTATATATACTTGATATATTATATAAGTGTTGACTACATAATAAAATTAATTTATATAAAAACTATACTATCATTGTTATTTGTAATATGTTATTACTTATTATTATGTATAAGTAATGGGGTTCCGGCTAGGCGATTTTTTCTAATTTTACCCTATTACCCTCTTTGGGGTTACATTTTCGAGACGTTCTTAACTTCAAACCTTCCCCGAGACTTGACCAATCCATTAGTGTAAACCGTACTAAAATCCGCCGAGCACTTTTCGAGTTATGCACATACATACAAAAAAAGAGTTTCTATTTTAAATATATATAATAGATAGTAGATAATACAAATTTAAGTGAAATTGATTACTTAAAATGTTTAAATATTTAGAAAATCTTACGTTTTACAAATGTCGATTCTTCAATTACTTCATTATAATCGATATATTTCTTCCTCTGTTATTCTATGAACAGCAACAAATAAAGAACGTCAAGTCTTTATCCGAGTCGTAGCGCAACGAAATTTTATTCTCATTACCGTCAGGCTGACGGCGTCAGCTCAAAAAATGCACCGTCAACAGCTGTAATTATTCAATCGATTTACCATATATTTTACCGTTGATTTGATCGGGAATCGAAGACTCGAATTTTATCGGAGTCGAGTGTTGTGTTTTCTGTTATTAATTTACTTTCACGTCTATTTTAAACACTAAATTTTCCGTACGGTCTTTACACAGATACGACGGCGGGCGTTGGCTCGTCCGGGCCGGTAGTAATAATATGAATAAAAGCGATTGGTGGACGGTGGAGAGACACCGTGCACTCTGCCCGAAATCTCCGAAAATCTCTGGGACAGTGCGCGACGATTATCAGAAAAA
Organism: Drepanosiphum platanoidis; assembly: GCA_948098885.1. Taxonomy (NCBI): domain Eukaryota; kingdom Metazoa; phylum Arthropoda; class Insecta; order Hemiptera; family Aphididae; genus Drepanosiphum; species Drepanosiphum platanoidis. Next base: position 5,103,938 of record OX402532.1, read on the forward strand.
AAAAAAAAAACGTACGCGTTCATACGCGACGACGGCCGAGTTGAAAAACCGCGGCTGCGAACGCCAGGGACGTCGTGGCCGAGCCGTCGGCGGCGCTGTTGCACGGCACTCTCGCTTTCCGCACGCCGATCAGATCACGCGCCTCGTAATCGTAGTACGACTCGACGCGCTCGGTCTTGGCCTTTTCCGAGGTGGAGATCGGCTCCCAGGTGGTTTTCGGCGTGGTCATCTTGCACGGCGTCGGCGTCGACGGCGTCGCGGCGTACTCCAGCAGCATCGAATCGATCCAGTCCGAGTACGCCCACAGGTACGTGAGGTGGCCGTACGCGTGCGGCGTGTTGATCATCGCTATTAGTACCGGACTCGTCCGCGGCGGTTTCTGCTGCTTCGACGGCGAAGCGTTCGCCTTTTGCAACCCGTTCGATTTCGATGGCTGGCCGTTGGCGTGTTTTTTCATCCCTTCCTTGCTGGGTGGACTTTTGTCGTCGTCCGCCTGTTTCGTGAACAGCGGACCGCCCTGGTCCGCGTCGCAAAACGCGTACTGGTACTTCTCGTAATCGATGCAAACGTTGGCCGTGCTGTGCAACACATGTTTTATACGTATAGTCGTCATTATGTAAGTCTGTAGTCATTCGTTTCGACCCGTAGATATCGAATTCATAACGACGACCGGTACCGCCGGAAGGGCTGGGGGTCGTAAGAGTATTATCGTACAACTTTCAATACGGCACTGCCCCCAATATCGTCCACCTTTGGTTCTGCGATACTGTCATAAAAGTATCATGCGACTCTTACAGCCAGCCATATACAGCCATATATTGGATGATTAAAAAGTTACGTTAAAAATTGTTATAAAAACCGTTACGTTACTCACTAAGCTGGATCGGATTCACATGGCGACACCTCAACGGTGACCTTGGTCAACCTGGGATTGTCATTTTTTGTGTCATTCTGACACCATCCGAACATGTTTGCTGTCATGTTTTTACCCGTGAAATATCCCGGATTTCCCTCGATCAGAGGATAAGTGATATTGTTCTCTTCGTTCGGCAACGGTGGCGGATAAAGCGGTACCTTTAGGTGCACTATGGCCAGGTTCTTGCGCGGAGAATTGGTGTACCTCTCTTCCAGAGGGTATTGACTGTACCACAAATGTAACCTGCTGATGGTCATTCCGTAGAACAGCGGGTTCGGGAACTGGTTCCGTTTGCCCGATTTAATATCATTATTAGCTTCAGACATGTTTTTGATCTCAACATTTATTTCTCCATTGTTTAAACTATGTTCGGCAGGATTGCTCGTCTTGAAAACCTATTGATAACGATAATATTTGATTACGGTACCTATCTAAAAATATATTATAAAATCAATGGTAATACTATAATATATGTAGGTATATACGCCAACTTACACAGTGCCTAGGAACAGAGATTTTATAATACAAATGTCTCGAGAAAAAATTCTATATGTATACTATTATACTCTTTATTTTTATTTTTAAATTTAATGAGCCTTTGTCTTTTAGGTATTACAGCTCGACAATTATATATATATAATTTGTAGGTAATACAATATAGAACAATAGTAGTAATGCTTAAATAATAATAATAATAATTTTTATAATAATAAAAATAATTTTCACTGGTAAGATAGGTAATCAATTATTTATTATATTTTAGTTTTTAAATTGATTTTTACTATTTATGTTGATACAATGATGCGGTTCGTAATATATGAAAAAATTGAAAAATAGTGTACATAAAGGTATATCTATTTTTATACGACCTGGTGAAATTTCAAAATGGCCTACTTGACACCTCGCACACCCGAAAAAAATCTTAAAATGACGCCCCCGGACCAAGCCCAAATATAATACGATAATATCAATGTGACGTCATACTGTTATTTGTATAGGGTTTCTGACACAATAACTGGTCGTCAGTAGCAAATTTCCATTCAACATAGTTGCCGTACATCTCGTAATTTTTTTCCTGTCGTACCTCTTGTGATAAGTTTTTATGCCCACTATGTACGGGTATTTTTGTTCGTGCTCAAATTTCGTAATTTCCTTGATGTCAGTGATGTTCACTATCCGTTTAAATCGACCGTGCTGACTACACTGGAGATTGACTGGTTGTATTTCCCAAATCATGACTATTATATTCAAACCTAACCAAATTGTTAGCAAAAACATTTTGATTCACGAACGGAATATTCAATGTAAAACAATTTTTAAAGATTCAGTTTTAATACGCGACTTGAAATTCAATCATAAAACACCAGCGCTATATTTACATGAAGAGTATTTGTTCCCGATACTATTACTTATTTAGTTAGTAACCGTTACCAAGTGTAATGGAACATTATGTTACTACAAAAAAAAAATTAGTGTAAGAAATATTGTTCACCGAGAGATCAGGACTACGGTCTAATATAATTAATTAACCCATGGTTATATATACTTTATATATACATATATTGATATATATAATATATATATATATATATATATATATAGATACTAAAATTAGTATTTTCAAACCATAGAATATTTTAAATTTTAAATTATTTCCCACGGAAATAATGAATAATATTAATTTTCTTCCATGATTGTCATCATATTCCATTATCAATTGACAATGTTATCTTTTATCTTTTTGATAGATTGTAAATGTAAATTACACTGACAAGTGACTGTGTTACAATGTGATTCCACCGATTTCTAACCATTATACACGGTCTAAGTCATAATTTCACATTTCATTCTTCGTTTTGGCAATAAGTTTGCAGCAACTCTGCAGTGTCCACCGCCTGTGGAAGTGTGGACCGTTATGGTAAACTCACAAATATTGATAACTGTTCTGATATGTTGATAATTTTAATTTATATTATATTTTTCTAGCAAGTAGCTGAACGTCATAGAGCTCGTATTTGAATTATTCTATTAAAATATATATTTAATTGCTCTGATATAATATGGCTACTGACTGCGAGAAGAGATTATTAAAAGAGTTTCTGGATGGATTAGATACAAATAAACTATGTGAAATCGCTAGATCTGTGTTCCACGGCGGTGGAATTAAAGTACTATCTCGAGAAGGTAATAAACTTAGGAAATCGCGATTGATAATAATTTTTACCGTTTTTCTATACACATTTTACAATTCTAATTATTTTATGGGAACATTTCTATGAATATTGATTGCCAGACATTAATTACATTTTGTGTCTTTGTTCTTAGGCTTATATTTTTATTTGTGTCATTTTTAATGATTATAATTATTAATAATCATAATATATTTCAGATGCTGAAATGTTGTTATTGACTCAATCGTACACGCGGATATTTTCGAGTAAAAAAGTACCAGTAACTACATTATTAAAATATTTGATTTCCAAAGGTCTAACACCACAAACACCAGAACTGACAAAGAGTGATTTGTGTATGGCATTCAAGACTTTAATCGAAAATCAACCAGATTACTCGAGACCAATCTTACCTCTTGAACAATTTTCACAACCTAGTACTTTTGGAAATAATATGATTGCCTCGCCACAAAATAACAATATGATGGTAACGTCACAAAGTAATATGATGCATTATCAACCTTCTCAACCACAAATTCAACAAGTATGTATAACATTTGATTCTCAATAACGAAATACTGATTTTCAAATTTTTTTTTTTTTGCGATTTTAACTATTTTATATTTATTTTTACATATTGCGTATATATAGCGTCTGTCTGAGTTAGGTGATACAATTAATATAGTACTTTATTTTATTAAAATATTTGTATATACCTAGTTCAATCAGCCTCGTGATGTGTACTTATTTATTATTTATCAAAAAAATTCAGTTTAATAGTTATTGAGTTTTGGTATATAAAAAAAAGCATTATTGTAATTATAATTTATCATATATTATAATCAGTGACTGAAATTTTAAGGTAGGCGTCCACTAGTCCGCATCCTACGTATCGGATGGTTTGTATGAAACGGATTTTAGAATTCTTTGCATAGTAACTTATACAAGTGCGTCCACCAACTCGCAGCGGACGGACCGCACGCATCGGCCCATCGGTAATACCGACAAGATTTCTCGAAGAGGCAACTTTTCCGACTAGTGCAGATGACGTAATACGGATTTACGAAAATACTGGAAGAATTTTACATCGTCGTTGAGCAAATCAGTAACAACAAAGTAATAATGACAAGTTCTTCATCACTTTCCATTTTGTCTGCACACCGCACTGTTTCCGATCGTCCACTCACAACGAAAATGCAAATGTTATTAAAAAAAGCCGACCATCGCATCGGCAATCCGATTGCTACGGATATAGGTGGACGCACTACCACAAATTGATCCGTTTCATACGATACGGACTAGTGGACGCCTACCTTAAAAGTAGTATGATTTTATTTATCTGTTCTCACAAAAGTCATTTTATTCTATTACACTACCATTTTGTTTACAATTTAATGTAGATAAATCATATTTGGCTAAAATCTATAAAATATTTAGTTATGTAACCTGTTTAGTTATAATCTGAAAAAACTGAAATTTAAAATTGTGTCAAAATTCTAGGGGTAAACGATTATGGTGTAAACAGTTTATAAATATTAATATTAACAATTTAGATAAAATGTATTTTTATTTTATAGATGCCAATACCAATACCATTACCAATAACACAAATGCCACATGTACCAACAACTAAAGCTCGAAAAGAACGCGAAAACGAACTGTTAGAAGATTTTATTGAAATGTTTGCTAAGCATTTTTATGAATTATTTAATGACCTTGGTACACCAGGAAAAAATCAATTAGATGGTCGACATTTCTATGAAAACTGTACCATGTCTGTAAAAATTCTTGGTGGATGTGAAGAAATTAATGAAAAATGTGATGATTCATCGTCAATATTACAGTGCTTGATAGGTATTAAGAAAGAACACCAGCTCTTTTTTTCACCACATTTAGGCGATGGGGTTAAATGGAAAAAAGAGTCTCACGGTTTAGTAAAAGTTCATATTGGTGGTACACTACATCAAGGTATTGGAAGGATGGTTGGAATGTTTGAACAACAATTTATACTCAGAGAAGATCCACAAGCTGAAAACACATGGAAGATTTTAAACACAAGTTTGATGATGAAAAGTATGGAATCACTAACAACTGGACCTACATTAAGCATACAAGGTCCACAAACAAACAATTTACAAATTGATATTATTTAAAAGTGCTGACAGTTGTATTGTGTAAAACATGTATCAATGTAATTTAATATTCTAATAATTTAATGAATATCAAATTAAAAAACATTTTTACAGAATACTTTAGTGAAGTAATTAATATTGGTAAATAACTGTCTAGTTTAATTTTATTTTTATTTTTTAACATATTAAGCCACCAAGAGCTGATTGAACCTGAAAGTTATATTATCTTTTTGTGTTAAAAGTGTATATTGGTTTAACATAATGGGCTTTGAAATATTTAGACTTCAAAAGTAACATAAATATATAAATTTAAATTTCATGAAATGATTTCAAGTATGAAAGATGATTGATCATTAACAACTCATGACCTCAGGAGATTATAAAATGTGATCTTGTTTGATAAGTATTGTTTATTTCATAATTAAGATTTAGATTTCTTGCATCAGCTAATGTGTTGATTTAACATTCAAGTTTATAAAGCTAAATTAGTTTCATAAAGTTATAGTTTTGTCATAATAAAATGTTATTTTATATAAAATATACATGTTTTTTATATTATACACTGTGACAAAACATTACATTTTTATTTTAAATAAATGTATAATTTAATTTAATGGCCTTAAATCAAAATATACCATTTAAATGTGCCAGTCCATTAAACTTTCTTTTAACATTTATATCAACGTTTTTCATTCGCTTGATGCAGTATTCAAACACAAATTATTAGGCTGACAATAAAGAACAGGTATAAAATTAATTTAATAATATTAAATAAATATTTACCACAACAAATTTTGCACGAGATGCATCTGGACTAACATTATTAAATTATTAGGACATTTCATTTTTAAGGAAATACTTTGATTGAACTACACAGAGAAATGATTCGTCTTTATATATCTATCATAGATTTTTGGATGTAAAAATGAAGAGCTAAAATTGATTGTAAGCTGATATCAATTAATCATATATTTAAATGTATTAATTGATGACAAAAATATAAATATTGCAAACAATTTGACATTTTAAACCAAAAATAACAAAATGAAATACATTTTATTTTTATTATAAAAACAATTTATTTAACCAAATGGATTTTCTATCTTGAATTGAATCGGAAATATTAACAATACTTATTAAAATACAAATAAATGTCAAATATTTGTAAAAAAAATACCCAACAATTAATTTGGATTATACTTTTTACATAAGACTATTAATTTAACAAAACTAAAATGTATAAAAATTGTGAATGGTGATTTCATTTTTTCATTCGATCCGTTCCCAAATAAGGTTTTAAAACTTCTTCAATATCAAAATTTTCTTCTCGCATACCTTCACGAAGGCACTTTTGATATTGTTCAAACTTTTTGGCGCACCTTTTGTCATCGGAATTGCCTTTCATGTAACATTCAGTGAACCAAGAACTAAAGCACTTTTGGTATTCCTCTTTCATTTGATTGCAAGGCACATGATAGCTATCCATTTTCTGGAAGCTATAATTGGATAGAAAAAAATGCTATCGAAATGATATTGTTCAATTTAAAATTAAAAAATAAAATTCTATAAATTGTAACATTTCAACATAACAAGGGACGGCAGCAGGTTACAAAACAAAATTTTGGGTAAGGACCCAAACTTCTACACGAATTGTGCCATGCACATTCGTCACCAAGACTCACAGAAATTAAACACTACTTATAATACAAGTGATAATTTGCAGTGGATGTCAAATATAAGGTAATGCCGCGATATGTAATTCCAAATAACTGGGAGTAATAATTAATTGTTTAACGAATCAAGATTAAATAGATAGAGTTTAGGAGAATGAAAACTTAGATAATGACATGTACACACCCAAGACGCCTTCAGAAAACTGCGTTACGATCGAATTGTGAATCGAGATGTAAATGACAAATAAATTAATTTGGGTGAACCCAACGAGTACTTGTTATATTAATATTGTCACAGGAAGGAACCAACAAAACCCGTTGTCACACGATGATGATTGAATATGGCAAATTACGAATCTAGATCAAAGCTTGTGTGAGAAATTGAACAAAAAAAGACGATTATTCACTAACGAGACATAATGACTTCAAACAATGAAACTATGAAATAATAAGTCGTAAACATTGATAAAAAATACAAAAAAAAAACTGATATTCTGTGATGAATGCTATGGATGAAAGTGTTATCATACCATTTTAAACATATGATTGATAATATGAATTTTTATCGAAGCTCGGAAGGTTAATGATGTGTGATAAAAAAAAATTATATATTTATTATTTTACCATTTGTTTTGTGTGATGAATTAATAAAATTAAATAATTTTGGAATATTTTTTCATTTCATTACGACGAAATAAAAGTTGGTTAATTTAAAAATGGCTACGCGAGAAGCTTCCAAGTATGCAACTAAAATAGTTAGGCCATTATTATCATCAGATAAATCAGAAGCGAAAAAGAGAGTTTTGAATTTGTATAAAACATATTACAGACAAATTCCTCTGATGTGTAAGTAAACGAATTGTATATCAGTTTCAAACATTAAATTATTTAAATTTTTTTAGTATTCGATCGCCATTTACCTCTGACCAAACAAGATTGTCAAATCAAATTAAAGCAAGAGTTCTTAAAAAATAAACATATTACTGATGTCAGAGTTATTGATATGTTAGTTATTAAGGTTAGTATATCGATATAAATAATCTATAAATAGTTATGTATAAATTATACATAAATATATATAAGTATATGTACTTTAATATTTATCATTAATGGTACAAAGTTGAGTAAAATAATCAATCTTAGTTTTAATTTAGAAATATTTTAAACTATTTTAAAGTACTTTTTTGATAATATTAGAAAATTATTTATTCATATTTGATATATTTATAGTACATGGTTAAATGAGTTATATGTACATATGTAAAATATTAATAATTAAAAATGCTCATAATTCACTTAAAAATTAAAAAACTGATGAGAGAACATAAAATATAAAGTAACATAGAATATTCTTAACTTTAAGTTTGATAATAGGTCATTTCACTGTAATTTTTAAGCTAAAAACACACAAAATTGGTTCTACTAAATACAAATTTGCCATGTTATACGTTTGTAAGACTGAGACAACACATGTAGGTATGACCTCTCAGTTATCATCTAGTATACTAACTTAAATAAAGAAAACTAAATTTAATACTAATTAGTTTAAGTTTAAGTATTTAATATCCTGTAGTTTTATTACTTTAACAATTAATTTCAGTATTTTTTCAATTTTAATTTTTAGGGACAAATGTTGTTGCAAGAAATTGTCACCAAATGGGCCCAGGATTGTCATGTTATGACAATATTCAAAGATACTGTCGAACCAAAACCAAATGATTTTTTGTCAAAATTTGTGAACAATAATGACTCTCAATAGTTAAAAAAAAATAAGTAACGAGTTCTTCATTTGTTTATATAGTTAATAAAATTGATTTCATATATCTAGAAATGTGAAAGATGTTATTCTTTAAATAAAATGCATTGTAAAAACTAGAAATTAATAAACTTCATGTGATTAGAAATATTTTGTTTAATTTTGAAAGCAGTTTCACTAAGGTATAATTGAAATTGTTTTTGAAAAAAATTATATTTATATTTCATTATAATACACAAAAATAAGATTATTATTTATAATATAATAATATAGCATGAATGTACAGCAGATATTGATTGTGAATAACTTGTGGAAGGATTGGAGTACTCCTTCCCCCCCCCCTTTTTTTCTAATAATTTAGCAATGCAAGTAACTATAGCATATAGGAGTAATTGTTCAATCTTCATAGTTGTATAGAGTACTATTTTTTTTATATAATAATATATTATGAATAAAGCTCCAAGACGGGACAAAGTTTATCATGTGATTTAATGCTATTTAAGATTTATTGTGATATATATATTTTAATAATTGATATAGTTTAAAATGTTGCAAAGATAAAACGAAGAAGTACTAAGTCCTCTTCGTGTAAAAAATAGATTTATAAATGAATATTTATAAAATATATTGTATGTAATAGTACTTGGGAAAAAAAGTAGGAAGATTCAGATTTTTCAAAATACAATCATCGTCCTTTAAATATTAGGAAAAACCGAAATTCTGCCTACTTCTAATTTTCTAATGGAATTTCAAGAAGTTTGTGTATAACTGCTTTTTCCTTCTAAATATTTATAGATTTTAAACACAAATATTATTTAACTTTTGTCAACTGTAAAGGCATTTTAATGGTGCAGAATGCTGACTAGAAGGCTGTTTGTACCGAAGATAAACTAGTACTCTTTGTAAACGTCGAAATGCGTCACATGAAAGTTACTACTGAATAGTTGAATTAAAAAATCCTGGTACTATTTAGTATTTATTCTTGGGTATAATAACTATAAAAAAAAAAATAATCTATGGGTATAATAACTATAATAATCTATTCTGTGGTACTACCGCGGCCGTGGGCACCAATATCATGGAAGAAATGAATCGTTAACACGAAGATAATCTTATTTAGTACATTTGTATATCCTCCTTGGTTCAGTGGTAATGTTATCAAACAACATTTTGCAATTTGTTTGATTACATTTTTTTTTTTAAAAATTCACTTTAATAAATAATAATATTTATGTTGTGTTTTATTATATGTCTATATGACTAATAACTGTTCTTATTCATTTCTATGTAGTGTGTAGTAGTTTACTCTACTATTTTTACTGTCCGTGAACGTAAAAACGTGTAATTTAATCAGTTTACTTATATATTAAAATGCAGTCATCCCAAACTGGTATGGTCGGTCAACCTAGTTTCAACGTAGGACCAGGATTGCAATCAAATATCCAAGCACAAGTTCCTGGCCAACATAATGTAATGGTACCTCAAGTTCCTCTTAATCCAAACTCTGTGGGTGTTGGTTCGGTTTCGCAACCACCTGTACCAACTTCTAATCAAAATCAATCTTCATCTAATCATCAATTTAACACTGCATCGTTATGTCGTTTTGGACAAGAAACTGTTCAAGAAATAGTATCTCGTACCCACGAAGTGTTTCAGATACTTAAAGTTTTAATGCCGCCAAATGGTACACCGACTGGTGCCAACATGAGCAATGAAAGACGAATTAAAATGCAAGATCAATTAAGAAATATAAAATTACTTTTTAAAAGACTTAGAATTATATATGAAAAATGTAATGATAGTTGTCAATTACAAGGTATGGAATACATGCATATGGAAGGATTGATTCCACTTCAAGAGGAATGGGATATGAAGTCCGAAGAAAGGAAAACAAGTGAAACTTATCGTGTTGCTAGTGATGAAATGAAAGAAGTAGCCGATCAATTAAGTAATAAGAATAGGCATTTAAAAGAAATTATTGATCATCTCCGAAGAATTATTTGGGAAATAAATACCATGTTAGCAATGAGAAGATCTTAGTTTAATAATTAATGTAATTCAAATTTAATTAAGATTATAAAACCAGATTTTCAATAAAATGTATTATTTAGTATTCATATATCTATGGCTATTTTCTAATTAGGTATACCCAAAATAATTTTGGTTCACTTTATGCCTACTATTTTAGAAATTTATATTTATAATATACTTTTTCAAGACCAAAAAAATAACTGAGAAAAGAAACTAACGATGTTACAGGAATGTATATATATATATATTCTAATTGACATTATAAAAAAGTAGACTGGCTCTGAAGGAAAATATAAGCTATTCAATCAGATCAACAGCATTAATTTCAAGTTCACCCAGTTTATCTTTTAATAATATTCATCTTCATACCAATAATTTATTAACGACAAAGTATTACTATTAAATATATAAAAATAATTTATTTTAAACTATTAAATATCTCTAACAATAATAATAATATAAATAAAAAGGTCTTTCCTGAAGTATCATTATAAAAAAACCGTGTACATTTTAATACTCATTTCAATTGAAAATCACTAGCAGGTACATAAAATCTAAAAATATTTGTAACTGAAAAGTAAATGATGTGCTCCCAGGATGTATATTTTTGTATGGGCGGAAATGTTCTCCAAGTTTCCAGTTTTATATCGATAATTTAAAATATTTTTACTACATTTTCTTCCAATATTAAAATTTAATTTTTTTTGCTTCAAAAACTCCTCTATATCGTATTACACTCACACTTGATGTGTAATTATTAGTTTAAAAACTAGAACACTACTATTTTAGTGCAAAAAAAATATGTCAAGCGTTAATATAGTATCAATTATCAAATCCAATGCTATAATGAACATCAAAGAAAATTCTTTTTTCTAATAATTATTACATTTAACGACACACTCCATGGTGTACAATATATACATTGTGTATAGATATAATTCTCATCTTATAAAGTATGTTATAACTTATAAACAATAAGTTAATTTTTATCTAAATATAGAATATATATTTGCTAGGTTTAAAAAAAATATCACTTTTAGAGACTTAGGTTAATAAAAATATAAATGTATTAAAAAAAATGTATATATTACTCAAGGTATAAATTATAAAATCAATGACTAGATAATTCCATGTACATAAACTTCAGTATGTCAATATATTATTATTTTTAATCATTAATGCACATAAAATAGCTTCCTTTTAATTATGTACATAATATCATATGCCTATTCATAAAGGGTTTTTAGGATTTAACCCCAACACCCTCGAGTTTCAAGTTGAATAAATAATAAACTCTAAAAGTAAATAAATAAATAATTAAGAAAGTTAATATTTAAAAAGATTTTATTTTTAAATAAGAATAAAATAATTATATTAAGGTTGTTTAGGTACAACTTTAAAATCCCCCCAAAATTATTTTTACACATGATAATACCATACATTATTAATTGATTATATGTAATAAATATTAAATCATAACATTATGTAACAAATTATAATAATTAAAAATTTGTATCATTATGAACGTAAGTTAGACATTTCTGTTTTTTTAAATAATTTTAGAACTTTTTTTCCAGGTATTAAAGTTTGTGATAATCCAGGTCGTTTTTTTTTGTTATTTAAATTATTACTGTCTTTAATTGATTTATCTTCTTTCAATACAGTTGGGTCATTAAATAGCTCTGAATCATGAGCAAATTTACATTTATTACCAAAACGGCAACGACCTTTTTTATTCATCCAACATATGCTTTTTCCATTGACTTTTGTGACATATTCTTTAGCAGGAACCATTTTAACATGTTTCTCTAATACTGCACTTTTAGCTCGTTCAGCTTCTAAATAAGGATTTCTAAAAACTGATTCACTTATAATACCAGTTTCTTTAAATCTTGGTGCAGGAAGCTTGTTCTCGGGTTTAATTTGATCAGTTATTCTGAAATAGAAATAATTGATTAAATTTTAAAAGGAATTGATTTTACTACATTAATTTAACACGATAACAAATACCAATAATATTATAAATCATACATAGTGTTTCAAATGTATAGTAAACTTTATTAAAAGAATAGTTCATATTTTTAATATGCCAAACATTGTCTCAGACAGATTGCTCAATAAAAACAAAAACAGTATTTAGGAGTTTGTGCTTAGGAGTACCACAACATATTTCAGTTGGATGATCTTCAAATTAAATGGAGTCTTCAAATGATAAAAGAGAATACCAAAATCCACATTTAAGAAACATTTCAAATTTTAATTATTTTGGCTCAAGAATTATTTCTAGTCTACCTAATTGCTAAAAAAATACACCTCAATTCATGAAAAATCACTCAATGTAGATGCTAATTTTTGAAAAACTGAATTAGGTATTTATTACTTGAAAAAGCTATAACCCAGTCAGTTTAGATTTAAAGATCAAGATGTATCAAAATAAATTTGGTGAAAATAATTATTAATAAATGATAATTACCTAATACTAATAAAATAATAATTAATATTAACTTATGTAAGGTGAAAAAATAGAGGTACTTTTTAGATAGCTTTTTACCGTACTTAAAATTTTAAAAAACTAAAAGAATGATTTTTTATTAAATCAAAAAAGAATATTAGCTGAAATTTGTAGTTTAAATAAATTAACATTTTTACAACTTGGGTTTAACAATCGGATCTGAATTGAATATTGAAAAATTGTTCAACTCTAAACTTCCCACAATATGATCCATCATCACGATAAGATTTAATCATACAAATGTGAAAAACACAAAACGTTAATACTTAAATTTTTGAATTGAAGTTTATTTATTAAATTAAAATTACCTACTTTGTTTCCTTATAATTTTTGTCTTCATTTAGATCACTTTCGTTCGAATCAGTATCAGTTTCATCTCCATAATCGGCTACTAAAGAATTCATTTTAATATTTGGTACGATTGTAACTACACCTTTATTAAGAAAAACAAGACAATGTAAATTATTTTAACTTAAATTAATCAAATAAAATAGAAAATTGAAAATTAATTTTCATCTTATCAAATTTATAATAGTTAATCAAAAATTATAATTATTGGGAGTATGATATTGTTAAGGGTAAGATTGTTAAGGATCACAGAATACATGTTACCACACTAAATTTAGTAAAATATATATATTATAGTACATTCAGAACCACAATTCACATAATAATGTTTAGAATTCGAATGAAAGTTAAAAATGATAAACAAATATTATTTTAATATGAAACTTTGACATTTATGCGTAATTTATTTCAATAAGTACACTTTATTTTTAAGTTTCTTTTATGTATATATATGGGAATACAATAATGATTTTATCCATCTCGTACTATCACATTCACACTATCACAAAATGAAATAATATTATTTTGTTATTTGATTTTGGATTGGAATGTTTGGAGTTATTATTAAAATATTGGATTGTTTGGCTGAGCCCTAAAATTGTATAGAGTATAACATATAATTACCCATAGTTTACCAAACATTAAAATCAAAATTAGAATACACCTTGACCTTATTACGTTTATTAATCCTCGAATTTTGATATTATATCTAAATTATATAATAGATAAAAGATAATAATAAATTTACCACTATAAAAAGTAGGTAATTGTTACATACTAATTGGTAGGTAATTTACATATTAGTATATTATTAATAAATTATTTTGTCAACATTGTTTGCCGAAACAATAATTCAAAAAATATATATGTAAAATGAAAAATTATTCCAAGATTAGAATCCAAAGTTTATCCAAGTTCATAAATTTACCTACAAAAGAAAAAATGGGAAGGTAAGAATAGTTAAAAATAAATTTAGAAAGATTATTGATAAAGACTACTATTTCATAGGCCACCAACAAATAAATTGCTATTCTCGGAAAAACTGAGAAAATGAGTTTTAAAAATAAACTGGTACTTTTGAAATACCGATCAATAATATATAAATATGTAAAATTATTTTCATGCTAATTGTGCCGGTTTTATTTCTTATTTGTAACAATAGAAGCAGTATCTAAGTCACATTTTCACATTTACGTTTATGATTTAGTTCATATACTATTATAGTATATTTAATCTATGGTAATAGATACTAAATAATACTTGAAAATCTATAAAAACATTAAATTCGTGTATTAAAATGAGTCTTTGATAATAATTTATAAACACTTTTTTGTTATTGTAATGATAGAAGTTCATATCTTGAATCATGTAATACATTGACTACGGTATAAATTGTTGATAAGCAATAACCAGTACCTATTGATAAAAATTTGTAGTTAAAAATACATAATGAAAACGTTTTTGCACAGGTGAGTGGTGTTTTTAAATTCAACATTTTTCATCTGAATTTTTAATCTATAGTCAACATTGTACTTCATATGTTCAACATATTATCAACAAATAAGTAGTAAGTATTTAATAATATTATCAATTAACTGATAGTTATTAATTTTATTAAACAGATTTATATTTAACCATATATTACATTTTAACAGTAGTTTCTCTTAATTAAGTTTCATGCTTGTAGATTTAATAATTTAATATAAAACTTAGTATTAAGCATCAAATAACAGTTATTTTGACATTTTTTTCACGATACTTTTTTGACTGATAATTTTATAATAAATAATTACTCAATTGTAAAAGTAATATTTTTTTTTCAAATTTTAAAACGTAGTCTTCATTAATTTATTTTTCGAATTTGATTCACAATGTCTCTTTTCCATATAGTTAAAATATAATATAATTATAATATAGTTCATTATAAGTTTTTAATTTGAATAGTTGAAATATAAATATAATTTTTTACCTAATTTATTTGTAAAATAATATTGTACAGTAAGTAAACTTTATTTTTAAGGTGCAATTATGGGTGACTCAGATGTGTTGACTCCACTGATGAATAGCCAAGATCCTTTGTGTAGCCAGGATCAAGTATCAGTGCCTGATAATCCTGATGCATGGGGGCGCTTATATCCAGAAAATGAACATTTAAAAATTGAAGGTTTGCATATTTAACTTTATTTTATTTATTTATTTTTATAGAGTAAAAAATTAAGTTCTGACAATTCAAATTTAAATGGGTAGTTAAATAAATATAAAAATGAGTTATTATTAAAATACATTATAAGGAAATGTAGGTAATATAAAGTACATGAGAATTTTCAGTTATTAATACTTACTTTAGATGATTTATCATTTTTGTAGCTTAAATATATCGTATATAAGTACACTTTTTTATTTATTGTAGATTTGGTGAAGAATAATTACAAAGCAGGCCGTCAGACTATCGATATTGATTTTCAATTTACAAAACAATGTTTTAGTTTGAAAGTTATGAATCATGTTAGTAAAATTCATTTTACCATCACTCGAGAAATGATCGGGACACTAGGTTTTATAGTATATATTACAGACACAAGTTCAAATGGTACATTTTTAAATGGTGATAAAATAGGAAAAGGTAGTCGTTGGATTTTGTCTAATAACGATAAAATAGCTATCGTGTCTAAAACTAATAAAGGTAAATGTTTTTTATTTTTTTTTATAATAATGAATAGTCCTGAATAATTCAGACCTGTTTTTTAATATTTCATTTGTATTTTTAGTTTACACATTTACTGATAAACATACAGATAACCCAAACTATCCTCAAAAAGTTAGAGAACAGTTTGTTGTTTATGGTGTATTGGGTACTGGAACTTTTGGTGAAGTCAGATTAGCTTTAGAAAAAGTAAGTATTTGCAAATTTAGGAAGAAAGTTGAATAAGATATTTTGATTTTAATTTTTATCCTAAAAAATTGTTTTCGATATTTTAGTTCATTTCAGTAAATTTCATGTTAGACAAATACATTGCAATAAATACTTGGAAACATATTTTGTAATTATTTTCTCATAGCCTTGTCATTTATTGTTTCTTTATTAAGTTTTAGTTCTAAATAATTTATTAGATAAT
This sequence comes from Drepanosiphum platanoidis, assembly GCA_948098885.1. Classification (NCBI taxonomy): domain Eukaryota; kingdom Metazoa; phylum Arthropoda; class Insecta; order Hemiptera; family Aphididae; genus Drepanosiphum; species Drepanosiphum platanoidis. The sequence goes on from OX402532.1 coordinate 5,120,593, forward strand.
TGTTTTGTAAGAAAATAAATAAAAAAATAATTAAATTATAACAATTTCAAATATAATTTTATATTAATAAAAAATTATTAAGTACATAACTTAACTTGAATTAAAAGGGCTTCATATGACCATGTACATTGAAAAATATTAATCAATCATAGTGCTAGTTATGTAGGACATGTTCATCATCAAGTATTTTACCTTGAATCATTTGATTGTTAGTAAATTTGACATGAATCAAAAGATTTTGGGGAATATACCAATTGTGTGGAAACTTGAGACAGTTTTAGATTAAAGTAAAAACTTAAAACTAACATAATTGATTGAATATAGAATTTTTGGCTTATCACTTTAAATTGAATTTAACCTCACTTGAAAATGCTTAAACTAACCTCAGATTTGTAAACTGTGTAATATAAAGAATTTTGTATACATATGTATTTTATTCTTTCTATTTGTCTTTCAAACTGTCAATGATTCTTTCAATCCCCTTGTTTTAAAATTAAAATCTTTATTCTTGTTATCAAATTTAATTTATTTTTTACAAAGATAAATAATTATCATTTTCAATTTTCTATTTTGTAAAAAAAGGACTATGGAGATATACACCATAGTACATACACATTACAATAAGTATTTCAAACAATATATAAGAGATAAAATATATGTTACATATTTTTCTTAATTAAAGGCAATGATTTAAATGTAAAACTTATAATTGTATATTTAATTATATTGTATTGTTAGAAAACTTCAAAATGCTTTGCATTGAAAAAAGTGAAAAAAGAAAGTTGTATTGTACTAAGAGAACCTGCCATATTATCAAGCTTGTCCCATGTAAAGTATACCATTTTTTATAATTTATATAATAATTTGTAATTAAATTTTAATAATTTAATATATTTAGCCAAATATTGTGAATATGGAAAATTGTATTGATACTGGTGATGCAATTTATATTGGTTTGGAATACATGCCTGGAGGAACGTTAAAACAACTGAAAGAAAGCAATCGCCATTTAAAAGAATCTGAAACTAAAATAATTTTGTATCAAGTTGCTAGAGCTGTTCAGTATTTGCATAATAGATCAATTACTCATAGAGACTTAAAAGTAATTTTGTTATTTTTAATCCTAGCAACTAGTTATTTGTATGTATTTATATATAGAAGGTGATCATGACTTAAGGTAACACTAAATATCTTAGTTGAATGCCTTTAGAATGAAATATGGTTTTCAGGAGGTAATACACATTTTTGGATAATTTTTAACCATTTTGATGCACTTTTGCATTTCAAAAAAATAGTTCAATCCAAATCTAATGCTTATAATATGTGTTTCCAAAAAAAAAATTATTATTCATTTTAAATTTGTAACTCTTATTCATGCGCAATACTATAATTGCATTTTTTTAGCAGCAACTCCTATTTTTAGCATCAGATTCGTATTGAGCTATTTTTTTTAAAGTAATTTTGACCAATATAATAAACTTCTAAACCTTAATTAACTGAGTTACCATAATTTCAAAATCAAAAAAGATATAATTATTTTAAAATTTGAAATAGGAGTAATTCAACTGATTTTCAATATATGAAAAAAAATTGCTTATGAAAATTGCGTTTATTCCAGTACTCAGTCATGTCCTGAAAATCCTTTTTCAATCCAAAGGCATCTAGCTGAGATATTTAGTTTTATCTAAAGTCATGCCTGTATATATAAAAATAATTTTGATAAATATATCTTAATATAATAATTTAATCAATAGATTGTATTATTATTATCTTCATTTCATAGTTTGTTATAAAGATAATATAGAATTGATTAAATTAGTGTTATTTAAAAAGTACTTTATCCTATAATTATTTTAGATTGGAGATTAGTCATAAATATATTTTGCTAATTGATTTTATTTAAATTTAGAAAATATGTCTATAAATTGGTGAATGTCAAAAGTTCAACTGTTAAAAATATTATAATAATCTTTGTTTATTGATTTATATTTTTTTTAAGCCTGGAAACATTTTGCTCTCAAAGCAGTCTCCTCATTGCCATGTTAAGTTGGCTGATTTTGGACTGTCTAAGAAGACTACCGAAAATACACTTTTGAGAACGTTTTGTGGTTCATTAGCATACCTAGCTCCTGAAGTATTTTCAAATAAAAAACAATTTACTCGATCATCTAATAATTATACTAATAAAGTGGATTCTTGGAGTTTTGGTGTTATTTTATACGAATGGTATACTATATTATTTTAATTGATTTATAAAAACTGTTTGTAATTATGGAATATTTTTAATTTTGTAGTTTAACTGGTAATAAACCTTTTGTTGGTGATGATATAGAAGCAAAAATTTGCAAAGGAACATACAGTAAATTTGAACTGAAAAATATTTCAAATGGTGCACAAGACCTGATGAAACATTTATTGACTGTTGATTACAATATAAGATATGACTTTGATAAAATACTTAAACATCCTTGGTTTGAAAAAGATTTACTAATGAAACAGAAAGTTAATGACCTTATTGCAGAGTTTTCAAATATTTTGAAGTCCAACAACATACTTTCTCAAAACCGAGAAAATGTGTCTAAAAAAATAAGACTTTGTTCATGTTTTACCAGTGCCACAAGCTTTGATTAAGTTTAATCAAATTATTTTTGATGTACCTATTACTATGTACCTAAGTATTAATTATTTAAAAACAATTTTTTTTCTGTATTGTTTGTCATAATGAATTATTATAATATTATGTTAAGTTTATACTACAATGATTATTTATATACTAATTTAAACTATTTATTAAGTTATGAAGCAAGAAGTTACAACTATTTACAATGTTAATTAATACTGTATTTAATATTAAAATATAGAAACTTCAAAGATGTTCAACATTTGTTTGCATTTTGAAAACAAAATTTATATATACAAATTTATAATACAATTATTATGAAACTCCACATTCATCAATATTTAATACACATTTTTCATTAAGAGAAACATAAACACTTTTAGCAATATGTATACATATTTGTTGATTAGTTATTGTGGTGAACATAAGTCTTGTATTAGGTATATGAAACCAATATTTTCCGATTGCTGGCTTGAAATTATTTTGACTCAAATCTTGGTAATAAAAATCTTCATTAACTTTATTTGTAAAATCACATTTTTTAACTGCCAAATTCGTTATCACAATTGTCGCATTATTTTTGCATAAATATTTTAAAATTGAACATATATGATTCATCAAACATAAACCTACAATAATCAAAAAAATATTAGATTTTATTTTATAAAACATAATTTTTAATTTACCATCATTTTTAAAAAAACCAATAATTGATAAATACACTGCTGTTAAAGAGTCAATAATTATTATAGGTTCTGTTTCCTTCTTGAGATTATGTAAACAAGTTACAAAACTGTAAACATCTGAAACTGAATGCACTGAAATTTTTCTTAAAATACTATTGATCTATAAATAACATTTAATACCAAAATATATGAATAAATTAATAAGATATGTTCATGAGTTAATAACATACTTCTTGATTTGTCATATGATATTTCTTTTTCAAAATTTGTTTAATTCTATTCACTGAAAATTTTTGTTTAGTATCAATATAGATTATATCTTTTTTCGTTGTAATTATTATATTCAAGAGAATACTAAAACTTAGTTGCGTTTTTCCACAAGCAGATGGGCCACAAAATTCATAAATATTACTGGCAAATAACCCTCCACCTAGAAGATTATCCAACCTATACATAATTAATTTAACTTATTTTAATTTTAAAGTATAGTATTAAATTAAAAGTATAGCATTAAAACTTGATTTACTTAAGAATTCCAGTTTGAACACAATTTAAGAATGATTTATTCAAATAAAATTCATAACCATTGATAATAGATGATGAACATTTCAATGTCATAATATCTTTGAGTTTGGTTATTTCCTAAAATAAAATATAAAAATCATAAATTAATATAATCTAGGGGTTGTATGAAAGATATTTGGCATATAATATATGAAATTTTAAAGTAATTTTAAGCAATAAATTGAATAGTCATATAACACATTAGTTAGGTATTTCAAAATGTAGTCTATAAAATGTACTACCTGACACTGTAAATTGCATATGTTTTGTAAATCAGAACTTTGCTTTTGGAGAAAATCATTAACTGTACAAATATTTCGTTCAAATAAATTATTGAGAATATTTTCATTTGGAATTAGAGGAATTTTTAATCGAATCATTTTTTTTTCAATAGACTTAAGTTGAACAAAAATAAAATTCTTTAATATTAAATATGGTACATAAAATAAAATGAATCGCTAAAAAGTAAAATGAAATGTTTAAATAGTAAACAGGGTGATAAAATTCTTAACTAAAAATAATAGAATAACAATTCTGAATCAATATGAGAGATGACAACATCAACAACATTGACTAAACTACTGATTACTATTTGTTACTACAATAAGAAAATAAATTACAGTTTAGTTTTTTGATTATAATTTTATGTTTCTTACATAACCTAATATAATTAATTTTAAATATCCCCGGGAAAAGTATGGCGTTATGCGTTGTTTATGCTAGGTAATGTTACCGACACTGCGGTTATGTTATTGTTCTGCAGCAAAGACGCGCAGTGGAGTTTTTGTTTTGTTTTGCTGTTGGGCGCTCACTCTCGATCGGCTCGTTCTAGCTGCGCCCACTAAACAGCGAATTCTCGTAGTCGACCGCTGACAGACGCCATATTGTTGTGTGTTTCTCTTTTCGAAAATTTCGTTCGGGAAACGCTTTGTGTATTTTAACAGTTCGTGTCTTGTTATTATGATATTTGTAGTGTGTTTTGCGTCATGTTTTAGTATTGTGCATACAAAATGTGCGATCGCCGTCTGATCAGACTCGTATAATGGCTTGTGACCGATGGAGGGTAATCGCTTCGATCTTGGTAAGCATCTCCCAGTCTCATCCGGCGCACACAAAATGGCCGACAAGCCATTTCCTTCCGTTATATTATTAGTATTTTGGTCACTCGGGAATAACTGTTTTTCTTCCGATAAACTTATGGAAAATCCACTTTACGTCGTATTTTTGCATTTGATTACTATTAATTTTATTGGTAATACATTTTATCAAATATTAATTTATCCCGCCTATTATTATTATTTATATTATTATTATATTTCTGTTTTCAAAACATAACCTCTAATCTCAAGATAAAGTGTAATTTTATTAATTTCTACTAAAAATTAAGGAATTAATAACCCTTTTGAATTTTTTTTGTTTTTATTTACTTTTATTGAATATAGACTGTTTAATTATAAATAACCTACCCTTATTATGTAAACAATCGTTCTGGGTAAATCAACATGTGCTTATTATTAGTGTTAAGAAAACTTGTTTAAATTAAAAAATATTAAAATGTGATTAAATTTTTTTATTTTTGTTTATAATTAGTAATTTATCCATGTTTTGTTTACTTATTATTCCATTATAAGTGAATATTATATGCTTTTTTTACGTGATTTTTAATTAAATAAAAGATTTATACCAATGTTTACCTATTAATTTTATTTAAAAATTTCTCTGATCTTAATTATTAATAACAATATTATTAATGACTTCTAAAGTTAAATTAATTTAAGTTAATCTAATATTTGAGTATTACTAATTAGTAATTATTATAAATTTTTTAAAATGAATGAATGCAACATTTAGGGATGGAACAATACTTTAATATTTATTATTAACAACCCTTTCATTAGGTAAATAATATTTACCAATAGTTTCAGATTAAAATTACATAAATAATAATTGTTATTTAAAGGAAAGTTGATAACCTTTATTATATAAATATATTAATCATCTATTTTGTTTTATAGTCAGATTCTATTTTATTGTACCAAATTTAAAAAAAACTAAATGCATTAACACTTTATAATTGAGTTGATTTACATTTTGTTAGTCAAGGAAAATATTCATAATACCAGAGCAGGACAAATTTAAATTTATTATTTGTGTTTTCCCTTTAGTTGTTCAGTATAGAAATAAATTCATATTATCTTTATTATTTCAAATACTTTGTATTATTGCTATTTTAATGTTCTTTGATATGTTGTTAATGATAATGTATTTATTTTGAAAATTTTAGAAAAACTAAATGGATAATCCAAAAGCAATTAATAGTTGTTCAGAACCTAGAATCATTTATGGCCACTGCTTCCCAACTGGGAGCTGGGACCATTGATTGTCACAAACATAATAAATATGATGGGAATGGCCATCAGGTAAATATTTAATTAATTTTTATTCATGTCTACAATTTTTTTATTTAATATTTATTTTAAGAAATAGTTTTGAATAAATTTAGTATTTATTAATGGTCAAGTTAATTTTTTTTTTTATTTAGATAAAGAGTTGTATATACTTTTTTTCAATTTTTATTAGAAAGTATATTTTAGAATTTCTTTTACTTGGTTGATATTTTTGCATTAGTTGATACTGATGTCATGGCTAAGGACTTATCTTATGGATATGGTCCTAAAAAGGGTAGCTAACATATTACTTGGGTAATAAAACAGTCTAATGTATTTTTTTAACTAAAATATGTATTATGTGCCTATACATTTTCTCGTCAACATCTTGGTTAATACTTGAGCTGCGGATGAAGTATTCAGTCTAAAACTTAGGTTGCAGGTGTAATGGTATTCCTCCTTTAATGTTTAACTAATAATATATTTATTTGAAAGTATGAAATGTTTGTATTACCTTCTAATTTTGACAATATATTTATTTTTTAACCTTGTTAAGCTATACCTTAATAATTTGACATGTTTCTCAAATTTTTTCAATTTTGAAAATTTTTAATTATATTTATCTAATACTAAATATTATACTGAATTATTGTTAAGTTAATAATAATATTTATACACATTTTCACAATCAGTCATTTTAAAATTGTATACATATGAGTGTATAATGGTGAATGGTACTGACAATTTAAAGACTAATAAATATAATTTTTTTTGTTTTATTTAAAACCTTTTATGCTATTATTATTTATTTAAATTTTATTAAATTATCCACTCAACTATAAATAATATATAAATAACTCAAGTTATCGAGGAATAAAATATGTTTATGAATATTATGTTTCTTTACCCAATTGTTACTGATAATATTCATTTTACATATTATATATGTATACAGTAATAAAGGATATTTCATATGTAATCCATTTCATAGATACTATTATCTATGGTTTATAATTTTATTTTATTTTTAAATTTGAAGATTAGTTTTTATTTAATAAAATAGTTAATATACATTTTATATAAAATTTCTTGAAATTATTAGAAGCTTTTTATAATTTCATGTTCAATAGTTTATTATTATTAAATTTTTTTCAAACTTAATGATCAGCATTTTATTCATTAAATATTTTTTATTAATTACTACATTAAATTTAATATTATTTAAATTTAGTGTTTTTTTTTGGCTAGTCTTTTTTGTATGCGGAAAGAACTGCATATCACCACTAGCAATTGATTTTGATACTATAAAATATTTCTTAATTTTTCAATATTCAATATATAATTAAAATATGTGTTATTACATCCCTTTCGAGTATATTATTTCAACTATGCTAAGGACAGCTCGATTATTTTATAAATTATATAAAAAATATAATTGATTGTATACATATGTGCCAATAATCAAAATTTGATTATAAGCATTTATTTTTAAGCAGTTGTAATAATCGGAAGTCGATTATTCTAATTTTTTTGTAATCATAATTTAAATTAATGTTATAAAATTTTGAATTTATTTTTATTTTTTTTCCAATCCTTTTCATTGACACAATAATTGAATAATCGAAAATAATCGTACAGCTCTATTATGCTAAGGGCTAAATTTAATTAGAAACAGATGATTTGGGAAACATTTTTTGATATTTTAATATTGTTTTATCACAACACATATTAACAAATCATCAGTCCTCATGTTTTCATATATTTAATGCATTTACTTTATTAAGAAAAATAATTAAAAATTAGAGAGTAGGTTTAGATTTCTCTTAATCGCACCCTGTTTACCATTTTTATTAATTTTTTTTTTCATATCATCACATTTTATGTTTAAGGTGACATCTGGTGTAAAATTTGTTCCAAATAATTGTGATAATCTTATTGGTGTAAATGGCTCCACAAATGATGCTGAAAACACCAGCTTCAACTCTGATCATGATGATTCTGTGGATAGTCAAAATCAGCACTCACGGAAGCGTAAATACTCCACTGAATGTATGTTAATTAAAATGTTATTTTTAGTTGTTAAACTATATATTTATATTGATATCTATCTTATCAGCAGCCAAAGAGTTTGAAGCTTTGGAAATGTGCACTTCTGCTAAGATTAAACGTACTTGTGAAATGGTATTTGAACAATTGGAGACTGTACGTGCAAAGCTTGCTCAATCCCAACAAGAACTGGAAGAAATACAGTCGGTGCCGAAATTTCATGACTTTCTACCTAATAAAGTTGAACAAGTGTTTATTGATCAACATGGTTGGTCTTTGGCAAATGTTAAATGTGATGATGAACCTTTATTTAATGGTGATCCATTTGCCGAACTTAAAGTGTGGTTGGACAAACAAGCATCCGAACCACAGGAAACACATGTTTCAGCTTCGGACAATAGTAAGTGCTATACTGAAATATTACTATTGTCAATTAATTATATAAAAGAAGATTTTCTTATGTTTTTCTGTTAAACATAAATTAATATTTATTATTTTAGAAACCAATAAATTAATTTCTCCTAATTCACCCACCGAAGAACTTCCTAATTCCTCTCATACATCTCGGCAGTCTAATGAAAACCAACCTGATCAAGTAGTCGAGAGAGTGAAATGGGTAAGTTAGTTTTATATGAATACTTTATTTTTATTTGAATTTGTTTTTTTATTTCAGGAAGCACAAATTATCCAAAAAATTAATCAACTACAACGTGATGGTTTATGGAGTGAAAAAAGACTGCCTAAAATTTATGAACCTCCAAGAAATAAAGCACACCATGACTATCTTCTTGAAGAAATGCAGTGGCTTGCTACTGATTTTGCCCAGGAACGAAAATGGAAAAAAAAAGCTGCTAAACAAGTTATTATTATAATTATTATTATTATTTTTATTTTTTTTTACTTGACAATTTATTAATCAGTAAATTTTCTTCTTTTGTTAAGTGTGCTAAAATGGTTATGAAACATTTTCACGAAAAGAAAATAGAAGCTCAGAAAGCAGCAAAAGCATCTGAAATGCATCAAAAGCGAATAACTGGTTTTATTGCAAAAATGATAAAAACTTTTTGGAATAATGTTGAAAAGGCAAGTATTTTTTTACTGGTTAAAATGTAGCTACTTATAATTTTTCTAAATCTCTTGTTTTGATAAAAAGATTTATTGACATAAAAATTATGATCTGTATAGCTCCTTGTATTCAAACAATCGACTAAGCTAGAGGAACAAAGGAAAATTGCCTTGGATGAGCATTTAAATTTTATTGTTGACCAAACTGAAAAAATGTCAACATTAGTTGCTGAAAGTTTGATGAAGTCAGCTAATAATTCATCTGCTTTGCAAAATTCTTCTATGGCTATTTCTGATGGTAAATTTATTATAATGATTTAAGTGGGTCAAATTTGATATACATTTTTTTATTTTTCTAGGTAATTTAGATGCTTGTCATACATCTTCTGACGAGGGTACAATAGATAATAAAAAACTAAAAGACAATGTAGTAGACCGTAAGATAGAAATTGATATGTTAAAAAAGGAATCAAAATTATCTATTGATGATGTTCTTGATCAGTTACCAAAAGGGTACTTGGAAACGCGAACTCATGAAATAATTGAAGAGGTTAGGTCGAATAGTATGAAAAATCTGTGATTATTTATTACATAATTAATTTTTGCATACAGCAAAAACCAAGCGATGATGAAGATTTTGAAGCATCAAATAGTAGTTGGAGTGATGATGAAGAAACCTTACAACTAGCTGAAAAAGAGGATGGACGAATAGATCATTCTAAAGAGATAGCTGAATTAGAGGTTATTGTTTTATGTTTTATTTTAGCGAGCCTCATAACATGTCTAATGTAATATCTGAGCATCATAAAGATAAATGTTTGTCGAGTAGATGAGTTATGTTAGACCAGTTTTATAATTCTTTTGACTTGTGGTACATTTTACCAACAACCGAGAAAAAAAGTCTGTGACTTGGCATGTCAAAATTGCTATAATACTTTATGATGAAACTCATTTTACATGACTTATAAAATATATCTATTGACGAATATTTGCCAAGTTCATACCTTGTGTGGAACCAACTCTATATTAACATTATATTTTTTGGAAATTTTAAGGCTGAAAATGAAATGAGCATTGAACAGCTTTTGGCAAAATATAAAGTTCAGTTACCAAATAATAAAGAGTCTGATGCTGATGAAAGTAGTATGTTTGGTTAATTACTTGATTCTTCAATTTATATGATGTAAATCATATTTTATTTATTTAAAGGTCATGATTCTGATCATAGTTGTAAAGAGGAAAACAATTCTGAGAATATTGGTTTAAAATATCTATTGCGAAAATCTCCTAATAAGATGGTAAATTAATTTTATTAATTTATAATGGGTATTATTATGTCTAAACTTATTGTTTTGTTCAGCCCAATGGTACTAGTGATGGTAATGCAGATAAAGAAATAAATGATGTGACAGCATTGGCTGAAAGTATTCAACCTAAAGGAAATACATTATCTTCCACTAGTGTAAGCTCATCAAATAAAAAGTATTTATTGCTCTTAATTAGAACTGTTTGATTATTCATTTAACTGATCTATTATTTACGTTTTACTCGATTATTTCGATTAATTGATAATGAATATTTAAAAAGATTGATCTTGAATCAGTCTATTCAAAGATTGATTATTCATATATTTTTACTATTAAATAACATTAATTTGTCTACAAATATAAACCACATTATGTCTATGAAATACACATAATTTGTTGACAATGCAATTACAAAATTATATTGTATAAAAGCTAGAAAATACTCTGAAATAAAATATTAATCTAAATAATCGAATAGCCTTACTGTTTATTAATTCATTTTAATTTTGTGTAGGTGGTAACTAAAGTTCCATTTTTATTAAGAAATACTCTTAGAGAGTATCAACATATAGGACTTGACTGGTTAGTTACTATGTATGAACAGAATTTGAATGGTATCTTAGCTGATGAGATGGGTCTTGGAAAAACTATCCAAACTATTGCTCTATTAGCTCATTTGGCTTGTGAAAAAGGTTTGCTAAATCAATTTTTGTGAAATTTAAGTTACATATATTTTTTTTTCTTGCAGAAGATTGGGGTCCTCATTTAATTGTAGTTCCTACTTCTGTGATGCTTAATTGGGAAATGGAAATTAAAAAGTGGTGTCCAAGTTTTAAAATATTGACATATTACGGTTCTGTCAAAGAACGAAAAAACAAAAGAATTGGTTGGACAAAACCAAATACATTCCATATTTGTATTACATCATATAAATTAGTTATTACTGATCATACGAGTTTTCGAAGAAAAAAATGGAAATATCTGATCCTTGATGAAGCCCAAAATATTAAAAATTTTAAGTCTCAACGCTGGCAACTTTTACTAAATTTCCAATCTGAAAGAAGACTGCTTTTAACAGGAACACCTCTACAGAATAATTTAATGGAATTGTGGTCATTAATGCATTTTTTAATGCCAAACTTGTTTGCTTCTCATCGTGAATTTAAAGAGTGGTTTTCGAACCCAGTTACTGGAATGATTGAAGGAAATGCAGAATATAATGAAACCATTATTAAAAAACTTCATAAAGTTCTAAGACCTTTTATTCTTCGGAGATTGAAGTGTGAAGTTGAAAAACAACTACCTAAAAAATATGAACATATTGTCATGTGCAGATTGTCTAAACGTCAACGCTATCTTTATGATGACTTCATGTCACGAGCTAAGTATGTTCCATAGCATAAAAGTATTTAATTTTAAACTTATAATTTTACTGTGTGTATTTATATTTTTTTATAGGACGAAAGAAACACTTGCCAGTGGAAATATGTTAAGTGTAATCAATGTTCTTATGCAACTTAGGAAAGTTTGCAATCATCCTAATTTGTTCGAACCACGTCCAACTATCTCTCCATTTCAAATGGAAGCTCTTACCTATACAGTTCCTCGTTTGGTGTTTAATTTGATGGAATACGATCCTTTAAACGTAAGATGTAATAAATTATGCCAAACACTACTAAATATATTTTTATATTTCATAGGAAATTGATTTAAGTTCTGTAAATTTATTGTTTACTCACTTGGAACGAATTATGAGCGCTTGGGCTGCTCATCGTTTAAAGCGTTATCAATTACCAGATTGTATATTTGAACAGTATGATTCATTACCTGATACTCCCATTAAATTACCTAGTATTAAAATGAATATAAATATGAAGTTACCCAAAAACTTAAATATTATCTCTAAGGTAAATTTAAATTTAATATTTTATGTATTTATTAAATGAGTGGTGTAACATTTGAATTTTATTTTAAGTTTTATTAAATTTTGATGAAATTATTAAATGTTGAATAATTTTTAAATTTTATGTAATAAGCATTTACAATACAATTATATTATCTTAGGTTTCTTTATATCTTCAAACAATTTTAACAAAATATCAAAAATTACAAACCTGCATATAAATATATTGAAGTTTAATATAGGAAGCTCGTTCAAATGTTGTGCTATACTCATTAATCAATTTGAATTTTATGAAACATTAATTAAAGTTTAATATTTTTAGATCAATCTATGTAATCCACAAAATAAATTAGTAAATGTTAGACTTAAACATAATTTACCATTGGTGAAATTTTTAGCAGAAAAGGGAATTAAAGGTTAGTAGTTTTAATTATGATTTGGGTACTTTATTTATCCTGAATGTTTGTGTAGATTTAAAATTGAAATCTGTAGGCAGCAATATATCAAGAATTCCAGCTTGTACAAGTATGTTAAACATTATTTTACATATTTTACGTTTCAGAGCACTAATAATTATTTTGAATTCCAGATATATTATCATTTACACCCAAATTGAATCAATACATAAATGAAAAGAAGCTAACTGAGCAGTCCAATTTGATAAATAATCGAACAAAAAATTTAAACCCTGTGCCAAGAAATGAATTATATACTTCTACACTAAAATTTAATGGTTCAATAATTGAAGGTAATTTGTAAAATATATAGATTGATATTGTGATATATCAAATGATTAAATTGTGATGTCGGATTTCAATTATCATTCACTATGTTAAAGACTATGAGCAAAGTCAATGAATGTTGATAAGATTATGGCCACAAATTGTTGGTGTATTCTGACTTTCCAAAGATTTTAAGGGTTTTTACCTGGGTGTTATGGGTTCTCGTGTTAAACAATATAATACAATAATATATAAATACCACAAGTTAATATTGTTTGATCAAAAATATGATATTCTTATTGATTATTGATACCAAAACTTCAATATAAAGTTGTCTGTATCATTGAAGACTTTTGAAAATATTATTTTTGGAATTGACTACTTAAGATTAAACCCCAGCACTCTGACGAAGGGTAAAATATGTTTGGGTACACCATGTATGTTTGTTAGAAATTTGTATGTCCACATTGTAGTCATTAAGACAAACTATGGCTGATGTACATAAACATATAGAACAGTGGTTCTCAATCTTTTTAAGACCACGACCCAAATTTTTTTCTGAAAATCTATCACCATCTACCCCCACATTTACAGAATAAAAATGTAGTTTCAAAAAACAAATTTTTTTTCATTGTTTATTAATTACTCTTTACTATTATTTTATAATAATACAATTTTAAATCTATACAATTAAAAAAACATAAATTTCTTAATTTGTATAATTAAAAAAACTTCTTGTGACCCCCCAAAAATTGACTCGAGACCCATACTTTGAGAAACGCTGATATAGAATATAGATTAGTTCAAATGATAATGTTTGAGTATAAAATGTATTTTCCGGGCAACTTTTCCAATTTTTCGTTTCGTAAAGACCTTGTTTGGACTATTAGGAACATTTATATAAATTAAATTAGCCAAATCTGTCCATCCATTCTCAGTTGCAGTTTCCAACAAACAGCATTTCATTTTTATTATGTAGATAACTTAATTTAATAATTATACCAGTGTGGCAAGAAGTGTTTTCAAAACCTTTTTTTGCATTGTAGATCAATTTTAATTCTTGTTTTGAATTCTAATTTTTGCACCAATGCTATATTATAATGCTTATAATTAATAAATATATCATTACTTAAGTTTTTGAGTACATGATAATTTAAGCTGATATTTATCATAAATTAAGTTAAATATATTTCTATTTTAATTTCTTAATCTTTTATATAAATATTTTCTTTGATAATGCAGTATTTAATATTTATTTTATTTATTGTAATTCCGAAGCATTAACCATTTTCTATATCCTTAAAATATACTATATGTGTAGGATTAAATTTTTTCTTGTTTATATTATTTAATTAATTGAATTATGTTTAATACTTTATAATTTAAGTTAGTTTTTATTTTAATATTTTACTTTATAATTTTAGGTAAATCAAATCGATGTTCAAATTATGAAAATAATGTTAATGATGCAAAAGAAATGGGAACAAACAACAAAGATGATATTTTAACTAATTCAATGTTGTTAAAATCTCATAATCAGCTCATACCTCAGGCTACATCTTCAATTGAAATGAATAAAGATTTGACCAACGACATTATTTTTCATGATGTAAGTTATATAAAATTTAAAAATACAATTTTTATTAAATAAAAATATTTATTTTTTTTTAGCCAAATTTAGAAGTTAAGCGGCATTTGAGGCGTCAAACCAAAATAAAAAATTTGTCAGATATAAATAGTAAAAGAATTGATGGTGCTTCAAATGTTGTATATGGACAAGATTTACGAGATTTCATAAGATTTGATCCATCATCAGGTCATGTTGGCTGTTCAGATTCGGTAGAAAGAAACCCTTGGCTTTGGCTTGGTTCAAATAATGTTTTATCTGTTATTGCTCAATACTCTGCTCATATACAGCGTATGTCTTATATGACAGCAGTTGCTTTATCAGAATCAGTAAAAACAGTTGATGGTAGAATGAAAGAAATGCGTGACTCATTTGAACAATTTATAGTTTATGTACCAGCTGTTCAAGGAAGAACTCCAAAAACAGAATTTAAATTTCTTCAGAACGATTCTTCATTAATAGAGAAAGATATAAAACCAACTTTGAATGCACTGCATCCTATTATTTCAGCAATGAGTGTTTTATTTCCTGATCAAAGATTAATTCAATATGATTGTGGTAAATTACAGTCTCTTGATTATTTATTACGAGATCTGAAAGCTGGTCATCATCGAGTATTAATTTTTACTCAAATGACAAAAATGTTGGATATTTTAGAAGCCTTTCTCAATTACCATGGCTATATTTATTTGAGACTAGATGGTACAACGAGGGTAGAAACTCGACAAGTAAATAATTAATTTGTATTCAAATTAAAGCTTTTATATATAACTATTTTTATAATTATAGCTTTTGATGGAAAGATTTAATGCAGACAAGAGGTATTTCTGTTTTATTTTATCAACACGATCTGGTGGTGTAGGCATAAATCTTACTGGAGCAGATACTGTGATATTCTATGATAGTGATTGGAATCCTACTATGGATGCTCAAGCTCAAGATCGCTGTCATCGTATTGGTCAAACTCGTGATGTTCATATTTATAGGTATGTTTAAAAAAATATTTTTTTAATCAGCATTTGTAATTATATGTTTTTGTGTTTATAAGATTGATAAGTGAAAAAACAATTGAAGAAAATATCCTGAAAAAAGCAAATCAAAAAAGATTATTAGGTGATTTAGCAATAGAAGGTGGTAATTTTACTGCTTCCTTTTTCAAGTCTGTAAGTTTTCTAATTATGTATTTTGTTTTTGGTATGTTTACTTATTCTTATTTTATTTTATTCATTAATAATTTTAGACTACAATTCAAGATCTTTTTAAAGTCAATACTACCGATGAAAAGCGAAGTGTTCATGTATTAGATTCAGAATTTTCTCACCCTCAAAATTCAAATGATGGGGATAGAAATGCTATTAATGTGTTTGAAACTGCACTTGCTGCTGCTGAAGATGAAACTGATGTTGCAGCAGCTAAAATTGCAAAAGAAGAAGCCGTTGCAGATCTGGCCGAGTTTGATGAAGCTATTCCTATAGATGAACAAAATGAAGTTAAACTAAGCAAAGCTGATATGGAAGTGCAGGCATTAGAAAAACAGGTAATATTTTGTAATAAAATATATATTTAAAGTTGGTTTTCTGTCATATGTTAATTATCAATGTCAAAAAAATAATTAAAGATTGTATTTTTCAGTGGCATTATTAGAAATTTCAGAAAAAGAGGGGGAACATTTAATATAAATTTCTTATTACTATGTACATTTAAATACATAATACATATTCATTTATATATGAGTTATTACAAACAATAACTTTTTTTATTTTAATACCTTGGGTTAAAATATATTTTTTAGTACCGTATTTGTTTTATTGAAAAAATTGTAAAGAATTTATTTTTCTATATTATAACTATTTCGGATTAACAGAAAGTGCCTGGTTATCAAGATTTCTGGATGTTTACAAATATGGATCAAAAGAGGGGGCTCCTATTTAACCAATGTCTTTATCATATTGATTTATTTGACAAAAATAATATTTCAATTTCTTAATTCTTTTTTTATTATTGGTTTTTATATTTTAATTTATTTATTTACTCAGTTATCATGTATTGAGAAATGGGCTATACGACTCATGGAGAACAAAGAAATGGATTGGGCTACTAAGCAAGTAGCTGCTGCTGAAGCAGAATTAGAGCTTCAAAAGCAAGAATGGAAAGTTGAACAACAACAAGCAGCTAAGTGTACTGAAGAAAGAATGAAACATAAACGTAAACTACCAGATTCTGAGGATGGGGAAGATGATTGCGAGGATTTGACATTCATCAATAAATTTCAGGTTAACAAACGACATAGTATTACATCTAAAAACATAATTAGGACTAAGCAAAGAGATAAAAAATCTGTTAATAAGAAAACTGACAAATGGCGCTTTGACAGCAAAACAAGAAAGAAAAGCAGTTATGGTCTTAGACCTCAGCGATTATAAATTACACTATTTTTAGAATTAATGTTAATATTTTGTTTTGTTCTCCAATTAGAGAAGTTTTTTTATTTACAAATTATGGTTATTAACACAGGACAAGTTAATTTTAATTTTTTGTAATCATCTGTACAATTTTATATAAAATTATTAAATATATTTAATTTAATGTGTTATGGTTGTTTTTCTTTTATGTTTCTTGATAGCTTCTCCACAAGGTTGGGCTCTGTTTTGGTGTCCCTCATTAGAAGCAAACTCTTCTCTAGCTCTCGCAGTGCGTTGATTTAGAATTCTTGATTAAAATTTAAGTGTTTCAACGTTTTTTTATGTCAACATCAATAATTTACATATTATTTTTGTTAAACTTTATTTTCTTTTTAATTGGAAAACTTAAGCCGATCGTTTTTTTGTTTGGTCTGGCATAGAGGTTGTCACCAAAACACAAGCCCCTCCTTGCCAGTCCAAACAGGACTGGCAAAAGAGACTATCCGAAACAAATAAAGAAAAACATCGTATCGCACAGAGAGCAAGAGAAGACAACTTCTGATATGATGATATTGACAACAATTATTAAACAAGAGGTAATAAATTGTTCAGCAAATAATAATAATACAAAGTATTAAGGTTTAATATTAAAGAAGTGTAAAACTTTACATCAAGTGTTTCCTCTTAAATAACCAATGCTATGAAAAATTCATTGATTTGATAAGGATGTGTTTGAGGATTATTTTTTTCATATAAAATTATTGTTTCGATATTTTTGATAAGATGGTCTACATCAAACTAAAAAAAAATTACCAATAGTCATCATCAGTCATCAAAAGTAAAGTCTTCATGCTTCTCTCTATTTATTATTTAAATTAATATTTATAACTTAACAGCATATAAAACCATAAAAATACATAATATTTCAACATTAATTTAGGTACAATTACTATGGTAGTTCTGATTATTTTCTTCAATATTAATGAAAAATATAACGTTAGTTTATAGAAAAGTTAAGCTTTAAATTTACAATTATGTACTTAAACATTTTTTCTACGTTTATGACTTAAACTAGAATATTCATCAGTCTTCATAGACATGCATTAATTTATTATAATTTTGCCTTTTAATTAGTAATTGTAATGAATACATTAAAAGCTTTGATTGGTATAGGGAATCTCAAGAAGAAAATACACTGACTACACAAAAAATAAAAATGCTAATTATTAAAGTGATTTTTTCACAAGTTAATATATTTTTTTATTCTCTTTCAAATAAAATTTAACTTAGATATAAAATAAAAAAAAAGAATAAGGACTAATACAATTTTTAAAATATTAGATAAACTAGACCTAAAATTAGTACATTTTATAGGTGATGTAAATAATAATAATTTAATTTTTGTTCGATTCAAATGCTTTAATTTTTGATCTTAGTTTTTTGTTTAGACATTTAAAGCCGTTTCCTCATTTTTGTTTAACAAAAATATTTTCACTATTTATTAATGTACCCTATATAATTGTTTATACTATACACTCCATACAGCTAGTATGGAGCTAGTTAGTAAATCAGTGTTGAGGTATAAAAAAACTTTCAGAGTATATTTTTTGTGGTGTGAAATTATAACTTGAATTAATAACACAACTATAGCTAAATATTGAGCATCAATGCCTAAATTTCCATTTATTTAATTATGCTTTTAAACATTGTAATGAATTGAATGCAAAAATTAAACTTGAAAAAAAAAAATTAAACCTTAAACACTGATTAATATTTTAATAAAATATCAAATTTCAGAGATACAAAAGTTAATATTTTGAGAAAAAAACAATTCGTGATAAATTTTTAAATATAAATTTTATTTGTTTGCATACTTTATACTATTTGATTGGGAGATAATGTGCTAAATTTTAGATGGCGTTTTTCTTTTAAATATTAATATACTCGTATATATTTAATTAAACATGTGTATATAGTCATAAAGTAGAATATTATAAAAATGAACATTTTTAATTTTAAGGCAACTCAAATTCTGTTATTTTTGCCATTTGTTTAAAAAAGAGCATTTTATATTTTGATTTGAAACCAAAACTTAATTCATTACATATTATTAACTTATTTAAATTCAATTGAGCATACATTTTTTAACTTAAAGATGCTATCTTGTGTGAAAATAATTTTTACTTAATATTAATTGCTACACCAGTATAGTTTGAATTTTGTTTGAATTTCTAATTTAGCATAGTTTTGGTTTTAACTCTTAACATAAACACCTTTTTCTGTTAGCATATGAGTAACTTAAAAATAAATCAAATTTAAATCATTATTCCTTATCCAAACTTTAAATAACAAATTATGAACTTGATTTGATACTAAGTTTAATTTTTATTAATAATTCATCAGAAAAATAATTTCTTGGAATATTAAGTTTAAGTTATAGGTAGTCATTTAAAAAAAATTCTATAGTGATGCTATTATAAACGATCAATATATAGTTGAAACTATTATGAGTTCGAATAAATGTAATACAGTATAAATAAGTATTACTATGAAGAAAACATGATTAATCATATTTTCCCAGCTATAGCTGAATTCATATTTAAAAACATCATTAGATTAGAGAACAAAAGAGTTTGTTTATAAAAAAAAGTATATTTTAAAATAGAAGATATATTTTTATTTACAGATTATGCTTATTTATATTGCTTATTATTATTTCACTTTTTTTTCTTTCTTTTTTAAAACGGTAAACATTTTTATCCGAACATTATAGAAATCACCGATATATCAAGTTTTATAAGGACAAATTTCTTGTAGAATTGTAATATGGTTTCTATTTACAATATTTCTTGGTATCTCTTGATATAAATATTACGTAATATAATTTTTGTATCTGAAAATTTAGCTTAGAAGAAATAGCTTTTTCAATGTAAAGATCATATTGTAAAACCTAATCATTTATATAACAAAAAAAATTAGTTAAATGTTATTTTCTATTAGGCATACGTATAATGTAAATGATGTGATACTGTTAAAATATTATAGCATTACATTACTGGTCGTACATTGACTATTACATTAATAATTTTAACCATTATTGTTATATAGCCATTCAGTATAACTAATAATTATTAAACTTTTTAGTATGATATTATATTCTAATTAAAAATTAAATAGTTTTTCAGAGATTTATACTTGAATTTATTGATAAAATTGTAGATTTCTTAACTATACTGTCATGCAATTAATTTCGAGGGTACTAAAAATACATTTGTTTAGTCAATTTCAATGTATTCCTCGTCGACTTTTTTTAAGTATTAGTATTAGAGTCAGAATTCATAAAGTTATTTTTATTATAAACTTGATTATGCTAGGAACTTTTAAATAATATATTTGTCCTCTAGTCTGAACATATTAATCGAATAGTTGGTTATTAATTAAAATTGAAAAGCGTTTTGTTTATGTTCATACCTATTTTTAAATATTAAAAATCATGATTTTGTATTGTGTAAACTTATTTGATAAGTATATATATATGTAAATAAGAAACTTTCAAATTTAAATTTCATCTATATTTCATCTGCAGTTTAAACCATTTCTATATAATAAAATTGATAAATGATAATTTTATTTAAAAAAAGGTCAATTTATATATCTGAGTTTAATTTAATACGATAGTATTATTTTTTATTTACAGATTGTTTACCCCAATCTTGGCTCAAAAAAATCTGATGTACCAAAGGTTAGTTGATTTTTATATTTATGTAGGAAAAATGTGTAACCATTTTAATCCATTGTTAAAGCATTTAATTCTTGGACCATGGTCAGGAGAAAATGAGCTCTATCATGACCCATTATACTTCAGTCAGTATTCTTATATACCAATGACAGAAGCTCAACTACCTCCCATGCCGTCTGCTCGGAAACGACCAAGAACTGATGTCACGTTTATAAACAGTATGTAATAAAATTCTATTTTTTGTGACTTAGAGTTCATTATTGATATTCTGAGATAGTTCTCGGTTTAATTTTTAAAATAGTAATAAAATTACATCGTACCGTATTAACTGAATGATTACACCATAATTTTTCATGCATTTACTTCTGATTAATTTTATAATTTATTACAATAAATTTGTTTAGATCGATCATGTTTACCTGGATCACTTTCTTCAAGTACAAAATCTCTGTTTGCTACACGTGAAAACATTTCTGGTGAATGGAGACCCAATGAAAACATTTTTCCACATCTACCTCGATCAATGTTTGATCGTTCTTCTGGTCCATTGCTTAAGATGCGTAATGATATACGTATTCAACGATATCGTGGTATATATAGGCCCATGACTATGACTTTGGCTAGTTTAAAACCACCTTTACCAGCTAGGCCTGTCCCAGAACCTCCCCATGTACCTGATTGGCTTATACACGAAGACTATGCTCTTCTGCAAGTAAGTAATTGTGTTCATTGGCATTTGGACGCCATTTAATATTTATACCATATTGTTTGTTTTAACATAGGCTGTACAAAGGGTTCAAGAAATGACATTGAATTTAGTAATATTATGTCCAGCCCATACACCCAATTGGGATTTAGTATCAGAGCTTGTGAATATGATGTCACGTGTTTATAGATCTCCTAAACAATGTAAAAACAGGTATAAATGGATCATTTTTATTCAAATTTATGTATTACAGTATTTAAAATAAGACAAAACTCAATATATAAATTTATTTCATAAATCATAATTATAAATTTTAGATATGAATCAGTGATAGTGGCTAGAGAAGAAGGTCGTATGTTACAGGAACAGTTACTCAAAAAACAGAAAAAAGTAAAATTAAAGTTTTTTTTTTCTCATTTTACTTTTAGTAAAATCATTATTTCATTTATATTTTGATTTTTTTTTTTAGAAAATTACTCGAGGTTTACGTACTTCACAAATATATGCAACAGATGGAAATCGTACACATACTCAGTTACTTATTTCTCGTTTTAATGGCTTATTGTCAGTGGCCGCTAAACGACAACCTTTGTGTCGAACTAATAGTCAATCAGTACCGAGTCAATCAGCTAATACACCTTTAATTCCAAATGCTAGTCACATTGCAATATTAAAAGAAAATTATGATGTAGACTATAATGTACCATTGGGTCCAATGCAAGTTATTAGCCGTCGTACTGATCGTATGATCCGGGAAAAGCAGCAACAACAACAACTCGTTGTTGAACCACCACCTCCAGCAGTCAGAGTACAACAGCAACCACCAACTGTGAAATCTATTCAGCTGCCAAATTCTTTACCTCCATCCCAAACTATTAGTCCTGCACCAGTTAGACCAGCAACTACAACTCAACATCATCGTATTATTATGAGTTCTCCTTCAACTGCAATTGTTCAAGTAACTATTTTTGATTTGAGTATGTTATGGGTAAAGTTCATAAAATGTATACATTATTTGATTATTATAAAAACTACTCTTACCGACTGGTTAGGTACAGTAAAAGTGATAATAATATTTATAAAACGTTTATTTTATACATCTTCTGGACAATTAATTCATTATTCTTGAGCGGAATAGGTAAAGTATTTTGATATAAAATAGTTTTGAGAATTAAAATCTGAGATTAAGTGGAAAAAAAATTATTAAGTATGGCGATTTTATATACAACCTCATTACTTTTGGTGAAAAGTATAAATTAATATAGCACATGTATAACATTAACCTACAGTATTGAATATTACTTCTTAATTTTCAATTACAGAGGACATTGATTCTACATTTAACAGCGCCCTAGTTAGTAACTTGGAGTTAATACTTATTATCATAACAGCTTACCATATACTCTGAATATACCTTTCTAACCTTTTAGAAAGTGTTAGGGTGTAATTTAATATCCCTATTTTTCTGTATTTATTTAAAAATCATAAAATTTACAAAGTTAGTTAAATTATGTGAATTACTTTTAAATTTAAAAAATATTATTCTGTTTATCGTTTGTATAATAGATAATACTGATTAACGTCTTAATTATGATATTATCTAATTGGTTAAATTGTCATGCCAATGTATGAATAAGTGACATTTGAATTTTAAAAAGAGACAATACAATAATAATAAAAATAATATGGTTTTAATAAAGTTATTTATTGACATTTAGTTAATCATATGAATGGGCATATATAAATAGTTTTTTTCTGTAAGAATGTAAGTGTTTTCTTATGAGTATGAATGTTAACTGGCATTCTTAATTCCAATAATTTAACTTTTACAATTGTATTATAAAAATAGGCACCAGGCACATAAAATTATTTATATAATATTATATACCATATATTACTTTTATAATTTGCTTCTTACATTCTCTTAAAAAAAAGGTCTCTCTATGCCTATTGGTAAACTAGCCTAGAGTTGGCGGTACGTGAAAATTTCCAACCGGCATTCGGTATGTGTTTACATACCGGTTTTTAACTGTATACTGGTATGTCAGTATTTATCAATAAATACCACTCGTTCGGTAAATATCACTCGCTCGGTAAATGTTCAAACAATAAATACCACTAATACCGCTTTTAATCGACAAATTTAGTTTAGAAATCTAGTTAAGACTTGAGAAGTTGAGAGTATAATATAAAAATTTATAATATTAATTTTATATTTAAGTTTTTTTCTTTTTAACCCTTTTATAGGGCATGGGATTTATATTTCCCACCTACGTAAATACCGATCATACGATAAATACCGATCAAACGGTAAATACCAAAAGACTGGTATACCGTAAGTGTAAGGGCCGGTATTTATAAATATCAGTAGATCGAAATACCAGTGACTCACCGGTATACCAAAATACTGCCAACTCTAGACTAGCCTATGGTTAATACTTTATCCATAGCACACCCCTTATATATACAGTGCATAGATTATATTTATCTAAGGTGAATAATGTATAAATTACATTGTTCATATAAATTATGTTTAAATATAAACACTATCTGTTTTTGAACCTTGGCAATAAACATATAACTTATTTATTTCACTTTTTTTTTTTTTAAGGAAACAAATGTACAAAATTTGCCACAGACTAGTCCTAAAGTTGTTCCAATGTCTGTTCATTATTCTACTGCTGTCCAACGAGCACTCAATTTCACCCAAGCTTCAATTGTTACACAAGCTTCTTCAACAACTGGGAAAGGTATTGTAATATTTGTTAATACATTTTTGAAAGGTACAAACATACCATAAAATATTCACACGTTTGAAAATGAAATTGTTTATTCAAAATTAATACTATATGTTATAAGTTATAACTATTATTATTTTATCGATCAATACTAAAATTATGTTGGTTCATGAAACTTAGTTGCAAAGAACCACAGTATTTTTAGTTGCTTCATTTTTGTCGTGATAAAAAAAAAGGGCTGAATTTTTTAACTATTCAATCATATTTTTTATTTATTACTTTCTTAATATAACTTTTATTTTGAACTTTAAAAGATAAAAGTTTTGACATAAAGTAAATTCAACTGAGGTAAATTTATCATAAACACATGACTTACATTTGTTTTTTAAAACTTATGATTGGTGATCAAAATTTGTATTCTTTTAAATATTGCCTTTAGTTTTTGATATCTTGATTCAATTTTGGTATTTAACAATAATAAGTACATGTATATTTCTATGCCTTAATTACACAAAAAAAATTAACATTTGGCTTCTTAAATAAATACATTATAATTGAAAAATATATTATATTATATTATATTTCAAACATTTTTTTTGAATGGTATATTTTTATTTTCAATTTCCATCATAAATGAAGTGAAAATTCTAAAAATTATATTTTTAAAATTTTCAGTGGTTACGACCATGAACAAAGCAATTACTCAATCTCAGATTCAGATGTATCGTCAACAACAGCAAAACATAGCTAGACAGCAACAAGTTAAAATGGTTAGCGCTCGTGCAACTAAAACTTCTACTGCCAACATCATACCCGTCCAGACATCTCAAACACCAACTACAGTTAATGTTCGACCCAAGAATACAATTAACACTAGGAATATAACTGATACTGATGTAACAAATTTCATTAAAAGACATCAGTTATTACAACAACATAAACAAGCACAAGTTGTTACGGCACAATCTTCTATCTCATCTGCTGGACCATCAATAGTTAAAACATCGGTACAAAGTCTAATGCTTTCAGCTGGTGCAAAAAATACTTTGAGTGTTGCGACAGCTACGAAAAACATAAATCCTCAACAACAACAATTTAGACATCTTACACTTCAACAACCTATGTTAGCCCATCGGAAAATTCCTGCTCAAAAAGTCACTCAATTGAGCCAAGTTGTGGTAAACAAACTATTATTTTATTCTATACTATTAACTATTAATTTTAAGTATAAAAAAATTAATACTTTATATTTATTTTATATTTTTATAATAGGTGGCTGGTAAGACTGGAGTTCCGACGCAATTAATTGTTCAGTCTAAAGGTGTACCAAGTACTATGACTATGCAACAATTGCAAACTATGATGAAACAACAAAATATCCAAAACGTTAGTGTAAGTATTTTGTTTTTATAATTGATTTAAAAAAAAATAAAAATAAGTTAATATAATTTTAAATTATTGTGTAAAAACTATCAGTTTGGTCATACTTATTAGTTATTAGAAACTTTTCTTTTGTGTGATATTTCATCAGTAATATTGATAGTTCAAGGTATGTGAAAGAGTAAAATTAAGTCTTACCTCAATTTTCACAAATGATTATTGAGAGTTTCTACTTTTCGAAATGATATTTATTTAGTTGATATTAATAGTTTTGATTATCTTCAAGATTTCACTAAACATATTGAGACAAATTGTTTTTTAAATAACAATTTATTTATTTTATGCTCTATAGGTTTCTGGTGCAAATATTACAGCAATGCAATCAAATACAAACAGTGGTCAAGTAATATCACATGTCATTGCCAAAAGTCAAGGACAGTCTTCGAGTATTGGATTAACGAGAGTACTCCCTGTAGTTACAACTCAAACTTCCTTAAAACAAGCTATTCAAGTATGTTTATACAAAAATGTTATTTATTGTTTTATAATATTTGATTGACTATTCAAATCAGTGATTCTCAACCATTTGATAACGTACTATGCAGCCCACTTGAAAAAAAATGTCCTTAAATCTCAAAACTACCCCTTCTTTTATTAATATCTCTCTTTACAGCTAATGACTCAATGTAATAACTCTAAAATAAATAAAAAAGTATAGGGCATGAGGTTGGAGTCTGATTAAATAAAGCTGACAGATGATAAATATTGATGAATTAGTATTTTAAATTTGAAGCTTCCATTAGCTACCATTGCTTTAGAAAAAAACAATACTGAGTAAAAGATATGGTAGCTATATCAGCGTTTAATTTAATTTATACTATTATTTAAATTCATTTAAAAAATGATGTCTAAATTCATATCTATAAAAAATTTAATTTGTAGTTGAAAATTTCAGTAGGCAATTCCACATAGATAATTTCATTTTCAATAAAAAGTTTTCGAGCAGTTATCATGTATCTAATCAATACTTTGCTTTGCTCAGAATCTGAAATTCCATTTTAATAAATTAATAATAATTATTTATATTTCTATATAAATTTACTACTTAGAAATAATATAATTAATTTAAATATACTTATATATTATGTTATATTTTAATATTTTTTTAAAAATATTATTTTCATGAATAAATTATAGGTGGTAAATCCTGTTCAAACATTAAGAACTACATCTGGTGTTGGAATTGAAACCGCCCGTACAACATTACAGCCATGTTCTTTGAGTAATGTGTTCAAAACAACTGGTAATCCAGGGCATTCTTCTAATATATTATCTCAAGTATGTATTTATATCAACTAACGTGTTGACTACTGGAGTCTGCACAATATCAGAATATATTAGTATTTTTACACACGCCGATAGTCTCGGTAGTCGTACATTGTCATAATTTATATGCCATACGAACATGGGGTGGCATTAAACTAATAATGGTAATATTTTGTTGATGGCGTAGAGGAAAAAATTTCAAATTGTATGATGTATTAAACTTAAATTTAAAATTATATTATTCTTCTTTAGCTGACTTGTTATTAACTCTTTAATGATTAAAGAGTAAATATTTATTGGCAATACTATGAAAAAATAATAATTAAAATGAATGTTTACTATTTAATAAAATAGAAATTAGTGAATGGTGTTTGTTAAGTGTATTTTATTGCCTATATAAAAACAATTCACTTGTTTAAGAATTAACTTATATTTTCAGGTTGTATTTCAACCAGGTCAGCAAATGTCTGTACGTCAAGGTCAATTAAGAGTACAAAGCTCATCTGGCCAAGCCGGTTCTATAGTTGCTGTGTCTATGGCCCCTCAGCAACAGCAACCAACTGTATTGACTATACCTTCATCACCTAATCCCCAAACTCCACGCACAACATAAATGACAAACGAATTTTAGAAAAATATTTTTATTTGGGCTTTGGTTCATATTACCTATTGTTTTATTTTATTTTTCTACCATTAACAGACTAATTTTTAGAATTTTATGTTCTTTATAAAAATTATTTCAATCAAAATTGTTGATTTCAATTGTATGTAAAAAAATAACATTTAACTATTTATGGTTTTTATTTTTATTTTCATGTAGATCGCCTTGATGTGTATTGAATAAATTTTGTTAAATTTCTACGTACAATTTCAAAGATGTCTTATGAAATTCTTTATATATGATGTGTTATATAAAAAAAAAATCTGTAATAAAATTAGATATAGGCTGTTACCATTATTGACATAATTAATAGCTGATGTTAAAAACATACCGAATAAAATAATAATAATAATAATAATTTTAAATAGTATTAAGAGAAAATGTTAATCTTAAATTTTGATGGTCTTTCTTATGGTTTTTCATAAAAAAAGAAAGTTCACTCTAGAAATCATTTCAAGTGAAGTTGTGACTGTTACGCTTATTTTTTTTCCTTCATAGAAAATACTCTGTATAAATTTATTAATAAATATGTTGAGGTGCAATTATTTATAAACCATTACATGTATTTATATCAATTGAAAAATATGAGAACATGGAAATGAATGTATATATTATATTTATTGCACCAAAATAAATGTTTTACAATTTTAAGGTCATGTATAGAATTTTGTTGTATATTAAAATTGTAATCAATTTTTTTTAATTTGCAATTGTACCCATAAAATCAATGTTGTTGTACATGGTCATTTTAATTAACATTCGTGATATATAATCTGTACATAATTAATATAGAATTTTTTTTATAATACTTGTCTTATTTTATTTTAAGTGTTATCCTTTTATAATTTTGACATTTTAATTTTTTATCATTTTTATATTCATTTTTTTTTGCCATCTACTACATTAACTATGAACAATAGATGAATTTAATAACTGAGAAAAGACAGATTAATAAAATAAAAATTCTTCATTTATACAGAAAATTCATTTCATTTATTTATATTTCATTATTAATAATAATTTATACTTAGTGCTGTTGGATTATATTGGTATCTTTAGTTTTTTTTTCTTTGTTATATACAATCTGTACTTATCACAAGGCATAATTAAAACTAACAGATAATATAACATTTATCAATTAATTAAGTATGTCAACAAACCAAAGATAGAATACATTCATATAGTATATACTTGATAAGTTTTGATGTAAGCAACAATACATTAATGATATAGAATTGATTATTTTAATTTTCTATTATTCTTTTTAATTTTTTTTAGCCTAGTTAGTATGTGTACGAACAAAAATTATTAAATTAATTAGCAATTAAATCATTCTGCAAAATTACTACTGACTAAAAAACAGCAAAAAACCAATGGATTAACCTCTGTAAGTACTACAGACTTATATAGTTTTTTTTATATAATAGTGCATTTTATGTTTAAAATTTCTTACAAAAGTGGACGTAAAAAAAATAGTGAATACAAGTAACAGGTGGGTGATTGTTGTCGGTGAATTGGTCTTTTAAATTTGAGACCAATATACAATTGGTCTTGAAAAAAAAATTGATTCTGAGTGAAAGAGGGTAGATGGGTTAACCACAGAAAGTTTGCAGATTTCCGCATTTTTATAAAAATTCAGCAAACTATTCAAATGTTTAAGAAAAAAAATTGTAACTGTAATTCCGAAATATTTTTGTTGAAGAAATATCAACCTATTAGGAACTTTTTATTTAATTCTCAAGAGTTTTTGAAAATTATATTATTGACAATTTATGAAAAAAAAAAAATACTAAGAAAACTCAAATACGTTAAATGTCTAAAAAAAGTCAAAACCATTTGACATCTCTAGAGAATAGCCATATTATTATTCAGTGAAAATTTCCCTGTGATCAATACTTTTTGA
Source organism: Drepanosiphum platanoidis (assembly GCA_948098885.1). Lineage (NCBI taxonomy): Eukaryota > Metazoa > Arthropoda > Insecta > Hemiptera > Aphididae > Drepanosiphum > Drepanosiphum platanoidis. The sequence continues at coordinate 5,150,375 of OX402532.1, forward strand.
GTTACGATGAAAATAAAAATTCAATTTTGTCACTATAACCAGTGTTCCGTAAATTTGACCGTTTTTCGACATTTTTTCATCAGTTTTTCACGTACAACTTTTAAACTGTTGCGAAATCCGAAAAATTACCTCTCTGAAATATATATTTTTTTTAAAGATACGATTTTTTACCAGAATATTGAAAATTATAGACAATTTTTTCAAGTACTTATCGTTTAAATAAAAAAAAAAAAAAAACACATCATGGTAAAATCATAAGATGTCTCGTTTCACTCAGAATCTAAAACAATCACACATGATTTCTTAATAAAGATAACAAATTTTTTATTGAAAATTTGAAAGTCTCCATCCGGCTTAACCCATAAAATAATTTCTTCGGTCATCACTCATCATTCATCACCATATTCTGGCGACACTGACGCTCGTTATCATTCGGTATCAGTAGATAAACGAATCGATGAATCACAGAATCGCGCCATGAGTCATGATCACGGTTGTGGTAATATTAGAGTGTTACTCAAAAGTTGAAGGTTACTTCAACACTTTGATATTCTTTGAGATCATAACTAAAATGATTATGGTCTTAGGGCTGGGGTCACACTATCTCTAAGAATACTGCAATTTCTAAAATAAACACGAGTTAAAAATAAAAACCAAGTTATCGGGATTAGACTAGACCGATTTGCGGAATCTGTCGAAAAGCGACCATCTATTGATCAAACCTTCTCGTTATATTTCGTAATTTAAGACCGCGGAACGTAATTTCTCAATATGTTCTGTTTCGGGAGATTAACCATCAAAGTTCCTGTTAATTTGAAAGTGACGTCTTTTTAAACAATTGACAATGCAATTTATCATCCGTATACGTTTTAGAATCACAAGCATAAAGTGTATGGAAGAAAGTAATGAAGGGTTGAGTGCGAAAACGATTTACTACAAATTACAATACAGATATTGCTGTAAAACGAAATTATAAATTAAATTATATTTTGCCGCTTTTTTTTTTGCTTACCATTTTCTTATCATAAGTAAGAACCGTAACCCTGGTATTAAAAAAAAAATAACGTCTATCGGTCTGTTCTATCGCCTCATGAGTAAAAACTCTCTCGAGTCTATACACATTTTTGTTTTTCACTAGTATATACTATTTACCCTACTTGAATAACGCAAGCAACATGTCTTTAAATCCAGCTTATGAGGCCATCGGTAAAGGGTTCGTACAACAATATTATGTGCTATTTGACGACCCGTCTCAAAGGCCCACATTAGCTGCCATGTATAACGTGAGTATCTGACATAAAGTTATGATTTTCATTCATAAGTTATAATTAAAATGGAAATAAATGTATTTTATATAATTTCATTTCTTTGTGTTCGATTATTGATTGGATATAATTTTCTTATTTTAGCCAGAAACATCTTTTATGACTTTTGAAGGTGTCCAACTACAGGGTACAGTTAAAATCATGGAAAAATTAAATGTAAGTGATATCATATAAATTTAGTCTTACAAATTGACTTAATTATACACATAACGATTGAGTTTAAAAATAATAATGGAATATTTTTAAAATATTGCTAATATAGTATAGGAAATTAATAATAAGTATATTATCTATACATTTTTTAAGCGAATTCTGTATGAGTTCTGAAAAAAACTTCTTTAATTTTTGATATCATTAGGGTTAAGTAAGTAGTTTCTAAACTATGCTCTATGAATAATACAATATATCATTTAAATTGTAAAGTATAATATTTTTAATATTTATTATTACTTTAATGTATTATACCGCTCACCGTTTAAATTCAAATAACATACTTATGATTTCCCGAAGATTAGCATTAGGAAGAGAGCAATTATTATTACAACTGATTTCATAGAATATTCATCATCAGGAGTGCATTCTTTATACCTGATGATGAATTTTATTCAAAACGCTTCATAACAATATTTGCACTTTTTATTATAATACTCCAGGCAAGACCTATTTATTTCTTTATATTATTTAATAGTTTTAGTAAATTATTTTATATATTTAATAATACTTTGTTATTAATAAATAAGTTATTTGCAAATAAACATTTTTTTTTTGTATTTACAAGGTTTTCTATTTTACAGTAACAATAATTTGTAAATATTTTTGGTTTAATGTTAATATAATGATAGAGACTCAAAAATATATTTATACTAGCTGATCAACCCGTCTTCGCACAAGAAAAGTTTTTCCCGGTACAAGGGAAGGGGTAAAGTGCTGTATGTTATTTTATTTCTAGATTTCTGTATTTACTTATATAGTATTAAAGTGTGTGTAGTGAGTGAGTGGTATTTGGATTTTATATATAGATTATGCAAATATATTGTATTAAGTATATGTAAGTATATAAATTCTTATTATTGTTTTAGAGTTTGACTTTCCAAAAAATCAATAGAGTTGTTACATCAGTAGACTCACAACCTATGTTTGATGGTGGTATACTAATAAATGTCTTAGGTCGTTTACAGGTAATACTAATTTGTATTATATGATATAATTTTTTCCTTAACACTATTATTTTTATTTCAGTGTGACGAAGATCCACCTCATCCATTCAATCAAGTGTTTGTATTAAAATCAGTAGGTAGTACTTTCTATTGTGCCCATGACATCTTTCGCTTAGGAATTCATGATACTATGTAAAACTTTGTATCGTTATATTATATTTAATGTAACAACATGTTGTCAATCAATCAATTTTGATAACAAATAATTTTTAAAAGAAATAATTTTTTAAACATAATTGTGGATAGTTGTCAAAAACAAAATTTGTATTCTTCTCAATTTAAATAATTTTTTTTTTCTTAAAAAGTTTGATTTTATGAAATAAATTATGCTTGAAAGTTGTGTTTTGGTATCATGTTAACTAATTATAATTGTAATGTAGATTAATATTGAACAGGTTTTAATTTTTGGTATAATATTAATTGTCCGATATTACACAAATCAAATGTTAAATACACATTTTAATACAAAAACCATAATTTATTTAGTTATTAATTTTTAATGTTTTTTTAAGCTAAATCAAAGTTTAAATTAGAATCATGAAAACTTAACTTAAATTTTGAAAATATTAAGTATTTTTTGTGACTTATAAATATAACAGTTACTAATTTTGTATTTTTATTTGCTTCTCATCAATTTCTGCTGTGAAAATTAACCTTTTTTTTTTTAAATGGCATTTAAATGTGATATTTAGTGTTTTTATATATCACCACTTACATCTAATTATAAGAAGAAGATTCTGATGTGTCTTATATAATTACTTTATAAATTACTTATCATTTTTCATTGATGGAAATTGATAAATTTAAAAAAAAAACTTCAAAAATTAAAATAAAATATTATATAAAGAGATGTGTTAATTAGGTTTTTATTTGTTGTTTATGTTAAAATATATTGTTAACATTTTGTCTAAATGGCTTTATCATATGAAAAATGCAGAGGCAAATAATATTATTACCTTTTATTTAAATTTAAATGCTAACCAAATTTATAAAAATCTCTATTATTGCAATTAGCTGCCAATTCATTCTTTATATCATGGTATTTACTTATACCATAATTATTATAATTCTCAGATATCATTAGTAACATGCATACTATAAGCAGCTATATGGTTACTTTCTTTCAATTCACTTATATTCTTGGATACAAAATACTATTTTCTAATGCTTAATCGTAGATTAATATCAATTTGTTTGCATAAATTGAATTGTGTAAATACTCCAATGTGCAAATCAAAAATTTGAAAATATTTAGAATTATGTTATCAATTACACTAAAAAATCTATCCAAATTTTGCATCATGAAAAATGATTACTGCATTCGACTCGTATTATTGAGCATTCGTTTTCCAACGCCAACTCTCTGAAATTGAAATATAAACAAACAGTGTCAATATTGTGTCATATTATCAGTGTCTGTATAAATTTGTTTTTAAAACTAATTACGACGATGGAATTATTATTAAAATAATTTATTATTTGTAACAACAAAACTATATATTGAATAATTTTTTCCAGGGGCGCCATTTATGCACTCGCATACCCTTGCAATTTAATTTATAATTGGCCTGTAAATGGCTCTACAAATGCCTGATGCTAATTTACCGCCTACAATAATTATCTATTTTAATAGATATAGTCTAACTGCAGCGAGAGCCGTTTATTATATTGTTAATCATTGGCAAATGATGTATGGATAACGTGACCATACGTCCCCCTTTCAAGCTTTGTGTCCCACTGTCCCCAAAGAACCTAAAGATGTCCCGCTTTGAAAATGTACAGGTGTCCCCATGGGCCCATAAGTAAAATTTTAGGGAGGGGCAAAAAAAAAATTCTCAAATGTAAGATAAAAAAGATTTAATGTTATTTTCACATATATATGTAAATATGCTATTATGCTAGCCGGGGGGGGGCAAGTGCCCTGTCTTGCCCCCCCTCCAATGGGCGCCCATGGGTGTCCCGCGAGGATAAAAATTTATGGTTATGTTATGTATGGATTACTTTAATTACAATTATCTACACATCACAGATACAATTAAGTCATATCATTGATTATAAATAGTACTATTTATAATCAATGGTCATGTATATAATATATATATATTGGGTATATAATACCTACATGGTTTTATCAAACAGAGCTTTACACAGTCCTTGACCTCTAAATGCTTCATTTACCGCGACTATTTTAATATTCATAATACGATCCAACTTTGGATATTTTTTAAACACGTCTGATTCTTGTTCGACTTTTTGGGAAAAGTGTCATGAATTTTTGAAACTGAACAGTGTTTTTCTCATCCTGATCATTAGTGTAATGTTCCTCGCTATCTCTGGACACGATTTCATTGGAAATCACACCAATCAATTCTCCGTTTGGAGATACTGCTTTTAATGTTAATCCTGAACGAACAAAGTAATTGAAATTAATAGTTTTTAAATTCTAGAGGATATAACAACATTGACAGGATGCAAAGCATTTAAAGTTTTTATATAGGTAATATTATTTAATATACTCGTATACATATTTATGAAAGTTACAAGCAATAGACTAGATACCTATAGCCCCGGGCCGCAAGTTGAAAGGGGCCACAGTGTGTCAACTCATTTTTTTCAAAACATTATTATAACTTATAAATTTTAAATTTATGTCATATGAAAATGGACTATGGACTTGGATACTTCATTACCGACACACAAGACCCAATTATAGGTATAGTGGTCGTCGCTTCTTGCAAAATTTCTTGTATAAGATTAAAAATAAATGTGTATATTTTTTTTATTGCATATGCCGATAAATGTATAATATGATATAAGAACAGTGCCGCAATTATGAATTCTGAGGCCTGTGTGCAAGGATTTATTTAGAGGCCCCAAATTAATAATATATTTATTACTTGATCTTTGTATTACTACAGAAATTTTTTAGTATTTTTTAGTACTATAACTTAAATATTTGACGGATTCGCGGAACCGATCAGAAGAATAAATTATGTAAATTTATAAAAATTTGAGCTTCTAAATACCTCCTCTATAAATTAGTATAACGAATAATCAAAAAAATAATGAACAACTTAATTCAGTGATCCAAGTCTAGTATCCATACAATAATTATATCGCTTCGTTCCAAAAATATATAAGAATGGTCGAAGATTATCTCAACGAGGACCACCACATATAATTTGTTTGCATCCCCGTTGGGATTTTGTATATATATTTGTTTATTATTGTTAAGTTTTGTTAAATTTTTCGACATTTTTTTTCGGTTTCAACCCCCTACCCCCCCAGTGCCAAAATAAAATAATATTGTTCCATTGTTACGCTCTGAACTTAAAAATTAAAAATATAATTTTGATAAGATTTCTATTTGACTTGTTATTTTAACTATAAGTACCTTTATGTATTCTTTACTTCAATCATTGCAGAGTCAAGATCTATTTATGTTAGGTACTAATATATTACATAATGTAGACTAAAATTATAAATATATAATTTATTGGTCCAAATTCCACAAACACTTTATTTAACAATAGATATATTTTTGTACAATTTACAAAATTTCTTAAATGAATATGTTACAAAGTGAACTATATATTACAAAAAAATATTTAAATGGACATAATTTTATGTTTTTAAAAATAAGGTGATACAAAAACACCATCACCATAGATAAATAATTATAACAGATTGTAACAAGGGCAGTATTTTGTTTAAACCACGAATTAAGTAACCAGACATCCTTATTTGTTTAACATTTGAAACTTTCATTTAAATTAAAAATACAAAAAATTGATGATAAATTTACATCAGATTGATTATTTTCTATAAATATTATTGGACAGCAATTCTAGTAATTTATAACCATAATAATATATATGGTTATTCTTAAATATCACAGATAAATGTTATGCTAGTAATACGTTTAAAAAAAAAAATATACATTTTTTTAATAGACTTATAGTATATATATATATAATAAAAAGTGCTAACATTGTAAACCATCAAGAAACAGTGTGACAAAAAATCGATAAGTTTATATGCAATAACTTAAAATACTAACAAATTTTAAGCTACAAAACGGGGATTGGAATGACCATGCAAACCTGTTTCGTCTGCAGGATAGCTGATTCGTCCATTATTTGCTGAAATTAATTCACAATTTTGTTTTAAAAAAATCATTAAATAACAATAATAAGTCTAAACAAGATACCTATTTATTGAAAATACTATGTATTATGTCATTCATATAAACATTTTCTAAGCATAGAGTAAAATGGTATAAATTTAAAACCACCAAACATTATCTTAGTTTCGGTTTAATTACAATAAATCTAAATATCAATAATAATTATTATTTTTTGAAAACGCTAATTTACTTGATTATTATATCAAACAACTATATACAAAATTGTCATACACTCATGCATCAATATTTATTTTTATATGTGTACATTTAGCTATCAAAAAAGATTTCATAACACAATTTTTTTTAATATTCTATTATAATTAATTAAGTTGCAGTCATAACTACTGAAAATGGTTGATGAAAATTCAGGGAAAAAATTATCATGATGTTAGAAAAGAAAAAAAAGCCACGTGATGTTTTTGGACTATATAGACATTGAAAGACAACAAATTCTTTACGAATGAATATGGTTCATTTCACTTAATAGGTAGGTGCATATCTTATATATTAAGTTTTCATTGTTTTATGTACAATTTCATGTGGATGATAACTTGGATAACTGTTAAACAATATAGTTTTAGTTTTAATTCTGTAATTTTAGTATTAATATTTTTCAAAACCTACTATAAATAATTTTTGTGTGCATAATCACAACAGGACGCACATAAAATAACCGAGCCGTACCTAATGTAGCCGACAAATATTACAGCAAACAAAAATGTGTTGGTGAACTAGTTTTTAAAACATTTTTTCAGTAAAAATACAGTCAACTAATATTTTGGGCTATAACTCTGTTGGCTAAATGACCGTATACTACCGCAGTAGCTTACATAAGTATAAAATTATCTATGGGTCCGATGAAGGTAAAGGCCGTCGCGTTTGCCATTGCTGTGAGAATTATATGTTATGAAAGTATTTTTTACATTTATTTAAAATAGATATTAAGGTGTTCGGCCTCGGGAGTTTCATGCAACTTTTTTAAATTTCACATAATGCATTGGGTTAGAAATATGGGTACCTATAAAATTCTGGAATTTAAAATTTTGGAGTCAGTACAAATCTGGACGGTATTATCCAGAAGATACATTTATGGGATTTGAAATTTTGAAATCTGTACATATTTTAACTGTTATAACTTGGAGAAATGTACTTTCTACGGCCCCAATTATAACGTCCAGATCTGAATGGTTCAAATTTAGACAGATTTCAAAATTTCAATTTCCAGATTTCTACTGATTCCAACATTTTGAATTCCAGATATTAACATTCCAGAATTTTACAGTTTCCATAGAAATGTGTCACCAATACAATTTTTTTAAATAGAACATACCTACTTTGAAACTAAAAATAATTTAACTTCCTGTTGTGTGCAACTGTCATTCTGTTAACCATAATTTAACCACCGCATTCTTGTTTTTATTTTTTTTTCATTTGAATCGACAATATGGAGGGTAGTGCTTTCACAATACTGCCTATTGATCTTGTTTCTACTTAGGCGAGGTAACCATGAAGGACTCATCTGTAAATGAGAAAATGCGCTACTGCATTTAATCATATAAGCATATGTGGACATACCTTACAATAATGCAGTTTCCCTCGACATTATATATCTCCCGGTGTATATAGAAAAACAAAGTTTTATAAAACTTACAATTTTCTATAATTTTAATGATCTTGAAAAAATCATAACATGCTAATTATTGAGAGAACATCCATGTGTTATAAATAACTAATAGTGATCATCATCAGTAAGGAATTTGATTTTAGTTTGAAACAAGTCAAGTGATCGGTTAGATAATTCAACATTCATAATATAATAAAATAAACACTAATTAGCAATCTCGGAGGGGGTGTGGTGTTTTAATAGTTTTTTGGAATTAATAAAACAAGTAAATTTGAGTTTGGAAATGTCACTTTTTTATGAGAAATCAATTATTTATCCTTACAAATCCGATCAAATTGAATTTAAAAAAAAAAAATCTTATTCAAAAACTGACGGCTTAATTTTTTTCAACTTATAGATAATAAAATAAAAATATCTGAAAGAAGATTTTAAGTAAATTTCAAAAAGAATTCTAAACCGTTTTCAAAATGACTGAATTGATTTTTTAGCAATGAATACATCTAATTTACTGTATTGTGATTTTTGAGTATAATAAACAGACAGCCAATAGCACAGTATCTAATCTTAAAAAATTTAGTCGTGGCACATCGGGAATGCTTCCTGATTTCCAGTAGCCAATCAACCACTTTATTGTAATAAATAATGATACTAACAATAATTTAATAAATCATTATAAGATATAACATAAATTATTTGATAGTCATTCATGGTTATGTTTTAAGCATATATTAATAAAATATAAAAGTACATACTACATATCAGTTAAGTTTACATAAATGCATTAATTTATAAATTAATATTATAAAATAATAATACATTTAAAATATCTTAAAGTACATCTTGGTCCGGTTTTTAAAATAAGTATAATCCGTCATAATTAATGTTATCGAGATTGGCAGTGATGACACACGGACTCATGTGTATATTTATAAATTAAAAACATAAATATTATGTTCTTTTTCTTAAAAAATGTAATCGTCTTTATTTATTGTTTATGTGTTTGTATGTCTAACTCGCAGAGTATGATATATTATTTTAATAATATGTCAATATGTCATTGTAGTAAAAAAACGGTTGAAAACATGTCAGGTAAGTAGTCAGTATGGATATCAAATAAAAATTGTAATGGCAATAAGGATTATAATTATTACATAATATTATGTAGTTTTGTTGCAAGAGTCTGTTTATGGGACTCGGTTTGTGTGGATAATGCCGATATGAAAATCAATGTGGAGCAAAGGGCGTACATTTTTAATGTTTTAATGATTATATTATTTAATTTATCAATATTTGTTTGTTAAACAGTAAAATAAGTTTATTAAAATCATTGGAATGTGTTTGGGAAAAAAATACTGAAAGCCTAGTGTAGAGATAAAGAAAATTTATAAATATGTACAAACATTTTCGATACCTGTCAATAATATGACGAGTTCAAAAGTGTGGAAGAAACGCACATTCGAGTGTCCAAATAATGCACATAAATGGCCCAAAGAAACCCATTTTCATAGTCTATTGTGGAAGTAGGATTGAACCCGCGACTCCCTGTGAGTGCACATTAGTGAGTATGCCGCCATTTATTAGAAAGTGAACTATTTTTTAACGAATGGTTACAATAGACCACATTATAGAAGTGTCAGAGCCATAATTTAATAAATTATAATGTATGAATAAACATTTCTTTCATTTTTTTATTTAATATTTAAATAGAAAATGACAAATTTATAACATCATGCACTTCTTATTTAAATTACTAAACTCATTAATTATCAAATCTATATCAATAATTGAGGCCATTTCTTATTCAGTTAGAAATAAAATTAATGGTTGCAAACAGTCTTGAGCCATGGTACTTTTTATTTATCTTTCATAATATTTAACTTTGAAAATACCCGTTCACACAAACAACAAGTAAAGAGTAGAATGCTATATTTTTGAAGTGTTTTAAAAAAGCTATTGAAAATATTATTCCTTTTAACCAATACAGCCACAAAAACACAGATCCATTGGTAGTTTCTTTATACATTATGTTTTATGTTTCATCACATATTTTAGAAAAAATTACAATTATTTCCATAATATCAGTTAAAATACGGGTCCTTTGCCTTGGGACTTGAATTATAAAATGCCGAGGGTGCCCAGGGCACACGCCAATGGTTACACCATGTTACATATATAAAATAAATAAATATTGTAATGTCAAATCTATTTCATATAGAAGAGGAGACTTATAATATGTCAGTATATTGTATTTTCAGTGTTTACATGTATTGTGTTAAAAAAAAGCTCATTGTATACATATAAATTAAAATAAATAGATAATTATGAGTATACATTTTGTTTTGTACATAGATATGTAAAATAATAAAACCATTATAATATTTAAAAAAAAACATGGAACTTTTAATACTAATTTGGTATAAATAAAACCGATCGATTTAATTATGAATTGGCATTCTTAGAGCATAAAATAACTAACATACATAATTTCTTTTATATGTAAATCAGTAAATACTTTAGAAAATGTTTATTGTTTATAAAACTTTTAACAACGAATTTAACATGTCATAAAAATTATAGTATTTTTAAAATCTCTTTCATATTTGTTAAAAAGAATAATTTTTGGAATATTAATTTTAAATAGTTTGAGGGTAATTTTCTCAAGATATTTGTTTTCGAAGTAATTATTTAACACAAGACAATTGATAAAATATAAAAATTTAAAATTTAGATTGGGGAAGAAAAAGACAATAACAAAATAGAAATATAATATTTTATACATGGACATGATTTTTTAATATGATATTTGGAAAATACATTCCTCAAACTATGAAAAAAAAAACACCTATAAATTCATATTTATGTGGTCAAATACGATTTTTCACAAATATTTACTATTTTTAAATAACGAAAGTATTGAACATTTCAGTATGCCACTTATATATTGATAATAAGATTAACAATTTCTATAAAGATTTCCTAAAGATAATAAATATTTTAAGTGATAATGACTCAATGTATTATTTTGATATGGAAGTGAATGAGTCATTTCATAGTACCCACTTTAAAAAAAAATCAATGAATGAGTCACATTATAATTTATTACTAAAAACAAGAAACCCTTTTATCATTATTTTATTATTATGTTTTAGTAGGATTTTATAAAACTGATTTTAGAAATAATTGTTTAAATTATTCTTATATTGATTTTTTCCCAAACATTTATAATCACAAGCAATTGTTTAATCAAGTTAAGGAATAAGATTCAACATTCAAAATATTTAATGTAAATATTTACCTGATTTATAATGCAGTAATTTTTTGATTTGTTTTTAAATTAGCTAGTGATCAAATCATACATCAAATGTTGTATTAAAAATAATTTCTTTAGTATTTAAATTGTTTCTTTAACTTGATATTTCATAATATTCTTAATACTTTTAATTTACTGTTATGTATGTTTGGCGAGAAAAAAAATGATATAAATTGAATTAAATTCAATAATTATACCTGATTAATATTAGTCAGTATAGAATTTACAAATATTTAGAATATTACTATTTAATGTAATTAATAGGCAACAATTATATACATAAATAATATATATATATATATATATATATATATATATATATATATATATATCATAATTCACAATAATAATATATTATAAAAACAAAAATCCCAAAGCAACAAATAAGATTAGATGAGAGGGAACCAATACAATTTTTTTTTTTAAATTATTAAGCTCATGATGTTGAGTTTAATTTAAACAATCCATAAATAGGATAGGAAAAAGGTGAAAGTAAGCATTAATGCAAACCAAAAATAAATAAAAATGATAATAATAATGCACAAAAAACCAACATCCATAAAAATCAGTGTAAAAATAAATTATAAGATCACAATTGTAGCCATTAAAACATGTTATACACACACACTCGCACGCACGCACTTTAAGTGTAGATACAGGGTATTCAAGAAGTATAAAAATATGCAGCTACATATATAATATACTTTTTTACACCCTAATACTTCCATACTCTTTGAATACCCATACCCTGTATATATAATATTAATACATATATATTTATCGAGACTAGTAAATAGGTAAATTTAACTTATCATGTTTATAAATAACTGATTTAAAAAAAAAATTAATATTTAATTTACAATAGGAGTGTAGCTTGGCCAACCTGGAGTTACTGTTTCGGCTAGTTCTTTGTCCTTGACAATATGTTGAGCAGCAAAGAAGAAAAATATTGCTCCTAACACTTCAACAATAATTGTAATGAACAGTGCGTACTGAAGACTATGGAAATTGACTAAATTATGATTTTCATCAACTTGTGAATTACTGTTGGCTAATGTCACTGAAGCAAGAAGTATTGGTATAGCCCCTTTGGCGATGAGATTTTTTAATTTTTCTGAAATCTAATGAATCGATTATAATTAAATGAATAGTTAACATAACTTAAAAAGAGTTATAAATTTTACCAATCCAATGAGATATGGGCTACCAGCATCTCCAAAGGCATGTGATATTAAAATTTGGAAAGCTTCGGCTGTGGATCGTCTAGTAGGACTTACAACATACTAAAATTAAAAAATTAATTTTAATTTTATACACAGTATTCAATTTGTTATTATAATACTTAACAATTAAAAGAATGAAATTTTTTTTTTTTAATAATTTAAATTTTTTACCAATTTTACAACTTTTACTAATTATAGGTAAAATATTAATTAAATATTAGGAATCCATGTACATTGTACACAAACGTTTTATGTAAGAACATAAAATGTAAGAACAATTAATAATTAAATATTGTAATTTTACTAATTCATATACATTTTAAACTATCAATAGTTAAGTTTTGTTATTAATTCTGTTTAAATTCAAAATAGAACTGTTAGGTTTTGATTCTGAGTGTTTTTATTTGAGTAGAAATAAAAAAAAATGCAATGTTTATAATGATTAATTGAAACTTTAGTCTTCTTTAACATGAATTTCAACACAAGATCTATAATTTATTAATTATTTAGAAAAATGTGACAGTTTTGGCATAGAAAAACTAAATATACCTATACGCTATGTATATATTTCATACTTACTAATAATATATCAGCAACAATTGACCAATTAAGATTTAGTGATACTTGACCAAAAAATATTAGAACGAGCACTAGATAATAGTATTTATTTGCTAATGCTAGTCCTAAAAATAGAAGTGGAGCTGATATCAGTAAACCTCCAGCACATATTAATGGGTCAGCTTTAGGATAATGCACTTTAAGTCGTTGAGCCAGAAAAGAGCCTAAAGGTACACCAATGAGACCAGCTGCCATGGCAATTATTCCAAAGGCTAACGATACGCTAAAAAAAACATGTTATAATAGAAAAAAACTTTTTTTTGTAAAGAATATGAAAAAATTATTATGAACCTACTAGTTTAATGTTACTTTTTCATATCCCTTTTGCATTCTAAGTCCTGACCACATAATTTGTGGGCCCCACCAAGCTAAAGAACCAGTAACAAAAGCTACACAAGTAAATCCGGCAGTGGATAGCATGAAACTTCGACTAAAAAATAAACAGAGTATAAACAAGTATAAATAAATAAAATATAATCAGTTAGAGTAACTTACTTTCGAATTAATAATTGTATGTCTTCAGACCAAGATGTATTTGTTATGTGAGAATATCCTTCACTTTGACCACGTTCAGGTTCTTCCATAACAAATAAAATCATTAGAACAGCCAACATGCCAAGTAATGGTGTTACTCGTAATCCCCAGTGCCAAGAATTGAAAATTCTCGCAGTTTCTGATCCGACAATATATCCCAAACCACTATAAAAAGAAAATAAGTTTATATAGCACCTTGATGGCAAAACATGTGCACTTAAATTACCTTCCAACGGGTATGGCAAAATAAAATAGGGCTAACATTTTTGATCTTAAATCTTTAACAAACATATCACTTATAATAGTAGGTGCAATAGTTGAATAACTAGCTTCACCTATACCCACTAAACTTCGGAAGAACAAAAATAAATAGTATCCCTGTAAATATAATTTATGGTAAAAAAATGTATCGGAATTAAAATTATTAGGTAATACATACATTCATATAAGAACCAATATATGTTGTTATTGACCACAAAAATACACCAAAAGCCATTATAATTTTCCTATTGTATCTATCTCCTAGATATCCAAAAACCGGAGCACATATCATGTAACTTATGACAAATGCAGTTTGCAATAAACCACCTTTGTCATCTCCAATATGAAACTCTTCTTGAATATTGTTTAGAATACCTAGACAAATAAATGAAAAAAAAGTGTATTAGAATTAACTCAAAATGTATTGTTACATATGTAAATATTAAACAAAGCATTATTATTTGACGTTACATTTTATACAGTTTAGAGTTATGTATAAATGGAAGTACCACTAAAAGGAATAAGATCTTAGTTAAGTCAATTGTTAGAAATAGCATTAAAAGTCAAACTATAGATAAATGAAACCAAAACAAGTACGACCATGTGGTCGTGGACGACGGGAAACTATGGATAGAATTTAAATCTTTAAAAGTAGGAAATTATGGCCTAGACAGATTCAAACAGTTTATAAATATTGAGAAGGAGATATCAGCAAAAATACTTTCTAGCAATAAATGTTTTTTTGAACTAGCTAAACTTCTAGGTGCACATCATTATTGAGTTAATTTGAGATAAAGCTAAATGTCATGTTACTATACTCAGAAATCACATATTGATCAGAATACCCACTTCGAAAGATATAAAAAAAGAGAAAAATAATGTTATGGAGGAATGAAAAGGAGTGTAGGATAAGAACAAATAATGAGTTAGAAATTATCTTCTACATACATAATGGAGGATGAAAAAATTAAAAAACTACAGGGGATTGAAATTTGGAATGATTGGGCATGGCGTAGTCAGAATTTTTTGCTGCATAATTTTACAGAAGAACACAACAAGAAAAAAGTCACGGGGAAAACCTCGTGTGACATGCAAAGATGTGATGAAAAAAGATGTAGAAGCTTTGGTGGAAGTTGAGATTGGAAGGAACAAGTAACTAAAAAATAAATACGGTTGGAGAAATTAGTGTTTCACAGAATATTATAAAGAAAAATATTAATGTGTCAATGATATTTCAAATTAGTAATTCAGATGTTCTAAATAGTAACACTAGTCAATTGTATGATCAATTTTAAATTATCATGATATGTGTTAATTTAAGGTTTATTAGAAGTGCGTGTTATTTCATATTCTTCACTGATTATGGTAATAGTCTCTTAGAATAAGAATTTCGAAATATGAAATTTAAATCTAAGTTCAATTTACGAACTTGTAAAAAACAAAATTCAATAGTTTCTACCATGCCAACAAGTATTTTATAATGATTAATAAGTATTAAGTAATCTCAATATATATGTGTTTAAATTAGAACTACATATTTGAAATAAAAAAGTTCTGAAAATGTATGAGTCAAAATGCACGTTCAAATACACTTTGAATCAGCCTTTTTTAGTATGTGAATGCACGATAAGGAGATGATAAACTTATTGAAATAAAATCATAAAAGGGTGCGACAAACAATTATACAATAACGAGGATACTAGAAACATAATAGTTCATGACCTGAAGCATACATTTTCGGCATTCATGTTTAATAAAATAAATTATAGTTATACGCTTAAACGGGGGCGATTAAAAAATAAAAACGAATATATACTTAGGTATACATGCTGCACTCTTTAAATTGAACTACACGCTTTTAATTCTTCTTCCTACCAGCATATGGCTATGGTGTTTCTCTAATACCGTTTGTATAATGTTTAACTTCCTGGGCTTCTCCAGTAAGAGACATAGTAATAACATTTTCTCCCGCAGTCCAGAACAGATGGCCTGATGGGCAAAGAGGCAACTCTTGATTTATGGTATTAACAAAGGAAATATCTAATGTATTTTTATTTTTTTTTTTTTTTTTTAGTAAGGACAAGACTCAAATAAACGCGAACAATGATTAAGGGTTTTATTTCATAATATCTATGTTTAATAATAGGAGTAGATAGTTAATTGTGAACATGATACCCATAATTTATTTTGTATACACAAAAAGCTATTGAAAAATGTATGGGAAAAATATATTGTTATTTATAAATAATATTGTACAGCAGATTAAAACAATATAATAATACTATGCATGAACAATTTGCAGTTATATGATTGACGCAAGACTATGTTCTAATTACAGTACTAAAAAAAAGGTAATAGAGTATAGACATTATTCATTAAATATGATAGCAATACGGCCGAACTATTGTGACTAAACTATTAAATTATTTCGTCATTTGTTTTCCAAGTTTCTGCCTTTCTTCTCTAATATGATTCGAAATTCTCCCTAAAGAGGAAATTAGAGTGCTGTTTGGAGAGTTTAATATGGTGCTGATGAATTTAAGAAAATTGCTTTTTTTATTTTAAATATAAAATATTCCTTCTTAAAATCTGAAAAATTTTAAAAAAATGAGTACATTTGAAGAGTTTACACACGTTGCGTAGTAACAAAAAAAAATCCAAAATTTCACATTTTTTTTACAACAATATGCTTTTTTTAGTTAATACTAAAGTATAAATTATTTTATAATATTTAAAATATTCAATCGTTTTCAATATATTATATTAAACTTTAAAAAAATAAGCCTGACCATCTTTAGAATTTAATGAATTTGATATTTATGTATTATATATATAAATTGTTTGAACATGAGTTCGTGAGTTACGATGAAAAACCATTTGATTTTGTCAAAAACTGGTATTCCTTCAATTTTGTTGGTTTTTTATAATTTTTATGAAATTGTTTTCGACTATTAAAAACATTGTAATAGGAATTTAAAATTTACCTCTACCAAAGAACCAACTAGACAAAATTTGCAATCAGAAACCCTCCGTGAGATAGAAAATCGGACCAACTTTTCTAGTCATTACGGATATAAAAATACAAATTTTTAAAAAAAATTACAGATCTTAATAAAACTTATATATTCCTGATTTAACTGAAAATCTAAAATAATGAAACCAATCATCCATTAAACAACAAATGGTTGTCAATGAAATGTCACGTACACTGAAAAATGATAAAAAATATATTATGCCATGCAACCAACTCGCGTGTAGAATTGAATATAAGTGTTGCGATTATTTAAAAAAGAACATTGTACTCGTTCCAACAATACTAATGAACTTTGGCATTTAAACTTGCATATAAAAATATACTCGAGGCGATGCTGTAATGGTTGCATATGCTTTAATAGTTATTAATATAATACAAATATGAACAAATATATATAAAATATACTATATAGCCATATAGGTACATATATGAGAGCTTAAAGAATGTTTTTCAAATATTCTATCAGTTATTAAGGAGTGTATCACAAAAATAATATGATAGTCAAGATGGAAAATTTTAGATTTTTCTGATACACTCAATTAATATATATTTTAGCAACAACCTAACATTCCCTAACGGGGATACATTGTATTGATTTATAAACTATATTTATCTCACATAGATACTTAGTTTAAACACTTAAACAATGTCAGAAATAAGTTACTATTAATGAATTGATTAATTGTATAAAAAATATATTAGCATTCTATTGTAAACTAATTTATCAAATATATTTATTGCAAAAATGTAACGTCATAAATACAAAGAAAAACAGTTCAGCTATAACTGTCATAAATATACCTCGAAAATAACTGAGCTCAAACAGTATCTAAAAATATTTATGTATTTTTAATGTTTGAGTCAAATAACAAATTGTAAAATAATAAATAAATAATTCTCTTTTTAAGTGAAAAAGTCTTAAAATTACATCACGGATTCAGTTTTACCAAACGACTATTGAATTTCAGTGAGAATGCTTATCCGAACGGCAAATGTTTGACAATAGGCCGATACCATGGCTTTTTGATAATCGTCAGTAAACATAAAAAAAATAACACAAAGCAAAATTCAGCGGGGACGACTAAAACTATACAGGAGTAATTGCCAAGGGGACACGACCATGCGGCACAGACGTAACGATAAAAATACATTTTCCGGAGGCTTTTTGATGCCACGAGGCAAACATTCGTATCAGGTAGACGATCAGTCTAGATTTTAAAAAAAGCAGCGTCGTCTGGTATATAGTCCCCGTACAAAGTCGATTAAGTATCCATCAAATTATCCGGATTTAATACAAATTACTCAGAATGCTAATTTTGAATTGTGGAGTGCTTAATTTGCGTTGCCCCGGAAATAGCCAGAAATCAAGATAATTTATATTAAGCTATTAATGTAGGTAATATTTAAAAACTAAGCACGTTTAAAAAAAATAGGTATCAAACAATTTAAAATCAAATCAGATACAATATTTACATTGACTTAGGCCTTAGATAATGGTAGTCGAAGTAATCTGTGGAAATTTCCCGTCTCTACGATTACATTCCTTTTAGAGTTTGGTATGAAAAAATAAAATTTGAACTTTATGAAAACCAGTAAGTATTTCATAAATTTATTTCTCATTAATTAAAAAAAATTGAAGAGAGAATTTTAAAATAACCCACAAATTACTACTCAGATAACATTTGCTAACAGAAAACAGTAGTGAAGTTGAATATACAACCAATTCGTTTAGTCAATAACATGATGACAGACATAAAAAAAAACATACAAATATCACATTGTTGGGAAATCAATACATTCCTCGCTTCACTCTAGATCTAAAAATGTAAACGTAATTCAGAGAGGGTTAAAATCCCATCGGATAAATCCCATTATGTATACATGTTTGGTAAAAGCAATATTTAAGAGAATTTGATGATGAAATAATACGAGTGTTTACCCAAGTTTAAAATATAGAATAATGTACATTTTCCAAATGAATGGCTACCAAGTTAGTTTATTTCATCTGGCTTACATTTTTGTATTGAAAACTGTATATTATATACCTATTAGTATATTAAAGTTTATGTATGGACAGTGGCCAGTGTGACCTATAGTCATACAATTATCGCTTAATAAATTACTTTTTAAAATAAACGCAAAATTTAAAATTTGAAAATTTTCAATGATCACTGAAAAATTCTCTGAAAAAAAAATATTTAAGCTTACATCCCTAAGAAGAACATTGTGACAAAACAAGTGACAAAATTAAGGTAAATAAAAATTAAATTTTAAATCAAACATGATAAATAATTTTAAAAAAATCGGGACGAAACATCTGAAAAAGAATTTGTATATTTTCAAATTATTATGAAGTCATGATAAAAATAAATATGAATCACCAACCCATAATCCATATGCTTTTAAGCTCGTCCGTTTCAAAATACTACGTCATTTCAAGACTTCGAAAAGCCTACAAAACATGTTTTTAAAGTAAACGATGTTTGCGATGTCTTCAGAAAAACGATATGTTTGACATTAGGTCACCAATGATAAAAAAACCGAGCCACAAGTGACCGTAAAATTGGCTTGGGGTAAACCGTAAACAACATAACACTCAGTAGAGATAATTGATCAATAATTAATCTAATCTATATTTCTATGATTAGACAAAGACCGATTATTTATAATGAGTACGTGACCACGATGTCATACGCATATTATAATGAATTAATTAAAATGCGAAGATTTTATCAAGCATTACTCAATAAAAAAACCGCGAATTTAAAAAAATGTGTAAAATACAATAATGACGTCAGTTTATCGTGTTCTCACTTGCCTTAAAAATATTAAAATGCGATTAATTTTATTAGTTTATGCGTGGAACCATTGATTATAAATACATACATACATAGTATTTGTTCCGTAGTAACATATATATTTGAAAATTGATGAGATATAATAATATCAATAGGTATATCTTTATACAAGCTGAATTACCCGGCGTTGCCCATGTTCGATTTTAAACCAAATTGTATTATTTATTAAAACTAACTAATTTTATTTAAAATTCTTATACATCACACATTGTTGTTCACAATTTTGTTTGAAGTTGCACGGAATTGCTGAAAAGAAAGCTTCTAAAGGTTAAAGAAAAATATTTAAAAAGAACAATCTAATCCGGACAACGTACAGCTATATAGTACGAATTGCATATAAACATTTTTTATCATAAATTGATAATGATGCTCTAACTATAATTATATAACTATAACTATACGAGCTTAATTGTGATTTATTATATTGTAAACTTGGCTATCTATACCGATATGATTAGTATTCAATATTTTTATGTTTTGAAAATGAAATCAAAACATTACATAGTATCAGCAGGAGATAATAAATGTAAGCAATAAGCATCAATGTTGTAAATAAAAATAAAAACTACTCATATGGACGGTTTCGAAAGGAAAAAATTACGGTCATCTCGGTAGACCGGTTTTAATGGACGAACAAGTAAACTGAGTACGTCCTTCCTAAATATTTACAAAAATAAATTTGTTAGTAATAAAGACGATCCTAGTAGGTAATAAAACGAACATTAAAATGTTATTATTTTCGTACGTCCTATAGGATATATTGTATTAGTGTTTAGTTTAAAATATATTGTATACAGTGCCACACACGAGTATTGTTATAAAAATATTTTATGTAGTCATATAGACCTATAGTTGTTTAAAAAAAAAACGTATAAATTACATTAAGGTTGGAACATATTTAGTGTGTGTGTACCTATATTATTTTACTTCTTTTTACGTTAGGTTATTTCCATTGAAACATTTGATTTTCTCCTCGATCCTAAGAACCAAGAACAAAAATGGAAAAATCTCGAATATCCGAATGGAATTATAATAGAATAATAGAATTATTCAACGTGCGAAAAATGAAACCAGGAAGCTTTTCGGCACAAGTTTTGATGGTCAAAAAATAGAGGGTGTCGGTTAAATGGGCTCGCCGGAGCGTACAGGAGTAACCTATCTACGATCGATACATCCAACAAGACTGAGAACGGGCGTCCTGGAAGTATTGTTTCGAATAGAACGGTGGTTGTTACAAACAAATAGTACGGAACGACGATAACGAGCGCGCGCGCGCGCGCGCGCCCAAAAGCGACCGATTTCGTCTGAGGTGCGTTACCTGCGATCGTGTACCGATCCATGTAGTTGATCAGGTTGACGAAACACAACACGGCCACGGTAATTTTCTGCCGGTTGGTAATCGAAGGCCTATTCCTCGACGCTGGCTGGTCGTCCATTAGATGCTGTTGCGAATTATTATTGGGAGCGGACGGCGGCGGTTGCGCGTTCATTGTCCCGCTGAACACGGGTCACGTAGCCTTTACTCGACACGACGTCGTACACTGCTACTGTCGGGCGAGCCCGCTAGGCCGGAGAAACAGCGTACTTCGATCCCGGGAACGCAGTAAAACAGACCGGACGATTCGAAGAAGGCACTGACATTTCGCGGTACTTCGCGGACGCGGCACGTCGTCAACAAACGCGTACGCAATGACGACTGACACGGCGACCGACCGGAGCGAGCAATGCAATGACGACGGTTCGACAACCCATGCCTGTTTGTTGTGAAAACGTGCAACGTCACCTGTGACCTGACTCTTTTATAGCAGGCCGGCCAACCGTGGGCCGCGGCGAAGAACCGACGGCTGAAGGGGTTAATGGAACAGATAAGACGGAAAATAAATGGGGGGCCGGTTCTTGAATTTAGATGGAAGATCCTGCTCACGAAGCCACAATACCGTCGTGGTAGTCGGTCGATCAGACCATTGTCGTTATCATTTTGTCGTTATCAACGTTATCATTCAAATTTCAAATTATACATACACATATAAGAATACAGTTTTTTTTTCGTGTTTGAAAACGTACCCATTATTTTTAATAACAATAAGATAATTACGGACTATTAAATTATAATTCACTTTATACATGATAAAATAATGTATTTATGATCAAAAATACTATTTTATTAGATTTCACGTTTTCAAATTAAAAACCAACAGTATGGATTTTGACCGGACATTTTCCATGCTCTTTTAACTTTTTACAATTTCAAAGTGATTGGTTAATAATCATTGGGAAATATGAACTATATTGAACTATTACATCTGACTATCACTGATTGTAATACACCGTGATAATATATCAAATTATTTTGTATTTGAAAATTACCTCAAATTATTTTTAATCCATCAAGAGAAATTGCAAATTTGCCAATATTTGTTCATGATTTAAAATTGTAAATTGATGAAGGTTAAATTATATATACATATATATATTTGGAGTATTCTAATATAAATTTATATTTATTTTTAGACCCCGACCTACATGTCCTATAATTTTTATTTTTATTACTCAGTTAAAATTTTTTTTATCATTTTCATAAAAATAAATTACATTAAATATTTTAAATCTCTTAAGTAAAATTTAGGGAAAAGTAAAAATTATTGAATAATTCAATTTATTTATGAAAATCACCAAATTTTAAAAGAACAATTCTAATCACAGGATGTATGAAACTATTTCATTTAGTCCATGTTCTAATA